>CM053594.1:24554770-24610879 GCA_028646575.1 Pseudocheirus occidentalis | reverse complement strand
AACAGTTAACACGTATAGTAACTGCTTCTTGTGATTGTGATGAAGCTCAGTCGAGTCTCTCTAAAGTGGCTGGCAAACTCTTCTATGTGCCGGGCACTTGGCAAACTCTGAGAATAGAAATAAGGGCCCCAAACTCCCCTAACATGGGAGATAGCAAGTACATAGATAGATATTTACATTAAAGTCAGTTATTATTCAGAGGGCCCTTCTGGAATAACAGCATGGTTAAAAACCGTTTTTTTAATTAAAAAATTTTTTTTAATCATCTTTTAAAAGTACTCACTGGATTCGGAGTCAGAGAATCTGAGTTCAAATCCTGATTCTGCCCATTACCCTTTGATGAGTTGTTGAGTTCTATCATTCATATCCAACTCTTCATGACCCCATATGGGGTTTTCTTGGCAAAGATACTGGTATGGTTTGCCATTTCCTTCTCTAGCTCATTTTACTGATGAGAAAACTGAAACAAAAAGGGTTAAGTGACTCACCCCAGGTCACACAGCTAGGAAGTGTCTTGAGGCCAGATTTGCACTCAGGAAGGTGAGTCTTCCTGACTGTAGCATCTGCTCATAGTCCACTGCTCCACCTAACACTCATTAAATCCTTCTCAACAAGTTTCCTCTGCTTTAAAATAAGGAAGTTCAAGGTCCCTTGCAATAATAAACCTGTGAGGTAGGATGCCTGCCATGCTGAATGGAAAAGTCTCTTCTAGCCCCAATGCCTTTGCATAGAATTATTCTCAACTTAATTGTCTGTTTGTATACAGGCTTAGCAAAGTTTTGCTTTTCAAGAGATAAAGAGTCATCCTGGGACCAAGTGCACTCTTCTTTAGGTGACTCATGAAGGGATAGACTTCCCTTCTAGATAGACACAGGAAGAGAGGGAAGGGAGGCAGCCAGGTGGGTGGGAAGACAGGTGAGGAAGGAAAGTTTCTCTCTAAGGCTGTTGTTGTCATCTGTCTTTGAAGAGGACCATGACACCAGGGAGGTGATGCCATGACTTTCAAATGAATTGGATTTAAGTGAGGCTGGGCTGTGCAAAGTTACCAGCTTCACTTTCTCCTCCAGAGCCATCTGGGTCCAATGACCAGACAGAAATCAAGGCCACTGGAGATGGCTCCCTGCTCTAAGGAAGAGAGCCCAGTCATAGCCTATGGGAACAGTGATCAGAGGACTGAGAGCTGGAAGAGAGCTCTGAGTCCAATTCCCCTACTTCACAGTGAAGAAAGTGAGACCTAGATCAGGATCCTAAATTAGAGTTGGTACCTTAGAGGTCATCTGGCCAATAATCACATAATAGTAGCTAGCATTTATATATTGCTTTAAGTTTTGCAAAGCACTTTGTGAATCCTCATCACAACTCTGGGAGGCAGGTGCCCATTGTTACCTCCATTTTACAGTTGAGGAAACTGAGGCAGATTCAGCCACTTACTCAAAGTCACACAGCTAGTAAGTATATGAGGCTGGATTTGAACTCAGATCATCCTGACTCAAGACTCAGCCCTCTATCCCCTACACCCTTTATTGGTTCTATCACATATCTGATGTGTACATGAGAGCACAAATCTCAGTTTCCTCATCTGTAAAGTGGGTATGAAATAACAGCAATCTTCCAGGATTGTCTGCTGGATCAAAAGAGATGGTGTATAAAGCACTCAAGCCTATGTAGATGTCAGTTATCATTGAGCACTTAGTGAGTTTGGATGGTGTGATAAGAGGCTAGTTGCTGTACTTAAGGTGCTCACTTTGGGGCTAAGGGACCAAACTCAGAGAAGCAGCCAGGGGTAGGGAGGGGATTGAGCACAGTATCTGGGGGCAAGATACCGAGATCTGAAAAAGATCCCTAAATACTTTCTGGCTGTGACCCTGGGCAAGGCAGTCAAGCAGTCAGTAGCAATCTCCAAGGGGTTCAAGGGCATACAGAGGAAAAAGGGGAAGTTTTTGCCCTCAGGGAACTTCCCATTCTCCAGTGGGGGAGGATGGGAAGAAGACCACACTCATGGCAGAAAGATCTCTGCACTAGAGCCAGAAGGGACCTCCATGGCCATGTTGTCCAACCTCTTCCCTTTTACAGGTAGGGAAATGACGACAATACCAACAGAGCTGGAACTTTAACTCAAGTCTTCTGACTTCAAATCCAGAGGACTTTACACCATGCCACACTGTCAGTGATGAAAGATTATTTAAAAGCTAGTCCCTTCAGCTTCCAACTCTGCTTTCATTATTTTACATAGTATGCAAGATAATTTTGAGGGAGCGGGCACTTAGCATAGGGGAATCAGAACAGAATTCTTAGAAAAAGTCATACTTTAGTAGAGTCTTAAAGAAACTAAGAATTTTAAGAAGCAGAGATGAACAGGTGGTGAATTCCAGGCCTGGGCTCTGACTTCCACAGATCTTTAATGCTACTTGGGATTCTAGAGTCCTCTTGAGGGCTTATGGGTTCTTCTCCAATGCCATTGGTTTGAACCAATTAGGATTCTATTTGCCCATTGTCAACCAGCAACAATTAGTGCCCCAGTAGCATTTAATAAAACAACCATCAATTAACTTTTTTTTTTTGCTTTTTAGGAGGACAATTGGGGTTAAATGACTTACCCAAGGTCACACAGCTAGTAAGTATTAAGTGTCTAGGCCAGATTTGAACTCAGGTCCGCCTGACTCCAGGGCCAGTGCTCTATTCACTGCGTCATCTAGCTGCCTCATCAATTAACTTTTACAAAGGGATATTTACTGAGAAGATACAGGATAGCAAAAACATAAGTATAAACATTTTCCCTCAATGTCCAGGGCATACTCTGGTCTATGCTATTTCAACCCTGGGGGAAAGTAAGCTAAAATTCTAATCATTTGCTGCAAAGCATTCGTCTCACCAAGCATAGACAAAGGAAAGTTGATCTGTCTTAGTTTAGGTTGTCTTGGATCCAAATCTGGGTTAAGTGAATTACTTAGGGTTACATTACTCACTAGGCTTAGCTGCCCACAGATCTGGTCTATGGATCTCAGCTCCCAGAGCCCTGGTGTGTGCTCACCTGACCTTCCAATGAGATCCTAGTATAGTCTATTGAGTTTGTACCTTCTTGAATACTTCTTCACTAAAGGCTGGAGAGGATAGACAGGACAGGGATAGAATCAACATCAGGGAAATGTGGTTACCACTCCATGTAGACTCAAGTGGAAAGAGTAGGCATCCAATATTAGCCCTACAATCCCCATTCTCCTCCTCCTTCTCCTTCTTCATCTTCTCCGTCCTAATCCTCCACCTTTTTCTTGCTCTCTCTCAATGAACACAAACGTGGACAGACTTCCAAAGATGGTGAAGGAAAAGAACCAGGCATGCTAAGGTCTATGGGGTCACGAAGACTCGGACCTGACTGAATAACAACAAAACCTCCTCCTTCTACCCCACTTCTCCTCTCTCTGTTTCTCTCTCCCTCTCCTCCTCACCTGGAGGTTGACAGCATTTTTTGTCTTCCCACTGGACCATAGTCAGGAAGAAGAGGGAAATAAGCTTACTTTTGCTCATTTGCTTTTCATTTCATACCCAATTCCAGGTCAGCAGCCAATCAAGTGTGTTTATTTGACACAGAACCAGAAACAAGTTATCAACGTGCACTTCCTAAAATGGAGAACAGGGTCTTCCATTATGCACACTTGGAATTAAGCTTGTTCAGCCTCCATGTGGGTATGTGAATATGAAATATGTGAGGCTGAACACTGCACATGTTCAAAAGGATGGGAGTCCCATTGGCCAGTCTCATGCCTTACCCATTTTCACTATCATATATAATATTACATTCTAAGTATGTTAATGAGGTTCAAAGTAGATTCTCTATAAAGTTGGGGGGGGGGGAAGAGATAACTGTAAGGGCTCTGGGGTCTGGAACTTAAAAAAAATCTTGAAATTTCTTGAATTTTTTGAAATTCAATCTTGAAACTGATATTTCAATATGATAAATTTCCTTTGTAATCCTACGTATTTTATTTTATGCCGTTAAAAACAATATTCTGAGAAGGGGGAGTAGGGTCCCCAGTCTTTGCCAGACTATCAATGGGAATCAGGACACAAAGATCTAGGGGGCATCATTAGAGCTGGGTTTTAATCATTCAACAGGCAAAGAAGTAGAGGAGTGGGGAAAGGGAAGCATGCCTAAAAAAGGGAAGTTCAAGGTATGGTCAGGGGACAAAGTTGTCCAGCTTGGGTGAAACAGAAATAGAAATCTTCAAACGTCATTCAAGCCTACAGCTAGTTCTTAAATAACTGACTTGCTTCCTTTTCCAATTGCCTCCCACGTCTTGCCCAACCTTGACTCTGAGTTACTTCTTCTCTGGTCTTTCTCATGTGCTATTTAATCAAGTTAGAGAGGAAGTCACAACCAGGCGGGTATGGAGTAGGGGCTGTGAGACAGCAGAGAAAATATTGGATTTGGAAGCAGGAAGACTAGCTTTTCCTTATGTTAATATTAAGAAATAGTAAACTAATTATCATATATAATTATGATCATCTTTATGATAATTTATGTTATAATTATATTATAGTTTATATTATAATTCTAATTATTATAAATTATTGCATTTTATCTATTATATAAATTATTGTAACATATCACATATAAAACAGAAATTAAAATGAAAAATGAATATAAGTGAGTTTGGAAACTTCCTAGTTGGGGAACCCTTGGCAGGTTAATTAAGCTCTCTATGTCCAGTTTTCTTATCTATAAAAAGAAGGGACTTTATGCCTCTCTGGGCCCCTTCTATCTCTAAATCTAGAATCCCACGAGCCTGTGTAATCTACTGCTGAACAACAGGCCTTTTATTCTTCCTTCTCTGATTCTATCTTAACATGCATAGTCTCAGTGCCAAAACTTGTCTTCTATTTACAGATCTGCTCCACTATCTCTTCCCTCCATTATTCTTGGCCTAAGATCTTCTTTTCTTACTTTGTTGAGAATATAGAGGCCATCTGTGGTGGCCTAACTTCCCTTGTCTCCACCTAGTATTTACCTTCCCATTTAACTGACTAGGTAAGTGACCCTGGGCAAGTCACTTACCCTATTGGCCTCAGTTTCATCATTGAAAAACTGAGGGGATTGGCTTCAAAGAACTCCCAAGGTTTTTTTCAACTCTAAATCTATGATGATGGGCCAAGACAATTTTATTTTGTAATTATTCTGTAATTTTGTTTCTTTATATACATAGACAGTATCTCCCCCCGAAAGAATGAAAATTTGGTGAAGTCAGAGAATAGAAGAAAAACACTGAGTAATGATAGAAACGTTGTAGAGATAAATGGAAAATTGAGGCAATTCCTGCTCTCAGGGAGCTTGCATTCTAACTGGGGGAGATAACACATAGCGTAGGGTTCACCTGCAGGGTGGATGGTAAGACCCAGGGGTGCCTAAGGGCCCAGAGACTGGGAGTCTGGTGGGTGTATCAGCAGAGCAGATGATAAGGCCCAAGAGTCCTTAGGGATTGGGACAAGCCACCTGCGTCATAGCTCTTCATCTTACCAAGATGGTAAACCAGTTGGTGAACCTGACTCATCGGAAGGGTGCAGCAGCCAGGGACATGGAGATGCCCCAGAGCCAGGACTCTTGGGAAGAGAAGATCTAAGAAAACTCTGTCTGGGTGGGTGGGATGGACAGACTATGTGTTACTTTTGTCTTTGAATTCTCAACACTTCACAAGGTGCCTGGCACAACGAAGATGCTTGTTGATTAATTGATCCATTCTCCTCTAGTCTATGCTTCCAACCCCCTTAACCACATCTCTAATTCTTGCCTCCTTTGCTCATCTTTGAGGAAGAGGAGACCAACACTTTTACTTGAGACCTTAATCCTCTTTTTTCCTATAAACTCTGGAAGTTAATCTCATCAGTCCAGAGCAATAACTAGACTAGAGCAAATAGGGCTTTTCCCCCAGGATGCTGACATGGGGTGGGGTCCACCTGCTGCCTTGTAGCTCCTTCCTCCTCCAGCTCTGGGCATTTGCCCAGTAAGTTATATTGTCTTCTTCAACACCACCACTCTTGTTCCTCCCTTCTCAATTCATTCTGACCCAAGGGAAAGAACTCTTTATTATGGGTACATCCATTATTCTTCTCCCTACGTTGCTTCCTCCCTCTTGCATCTCTACCACCCTTTAAAAACCTTCCCTTGACTTTGCCATACCTTCAAGCTACCATTCTATTTATCTGTCCCTTTTCACAGTCAAATTCCTTGGCTTCTATATTCTGACTGCATTTATTTCCTCTCCTCCCTCTTGTAAACTGGCTTTCTATGCTCAGTTAAAACTATTCTTTCCGGGGTTACCAGTGATCCCTTAATTTCTAAATCTAATGATCTGTACTCAATCATCTTCACAGATCCTAGATTTAGGTCACAGCCATATCCTTACCAATACTCTTCAAGCATATCATCTCTCTTTCACTGCCTTCTAATTCCTAATCCATAATCAAATCAACTCTGTGGTCATTGCTTCTGAACGGGCATGCCAATCAACTCCCTTATGGCTCCACTCACCACATTTATGATTTTCCAAACCAAAACATGTAGCTACCACTTCTTATGTGCTGCTCTCAACTTTTATAATATGAACTGCTTGAGGGAAGGGACTATTTTTGCTTTGGAATTTGGGTCCTTAGTATCTAATTATTTATTTAGAAGGTAATTGGGTTTAAGTGACTTGCTCAGGGTCACACAGCTAGTAAGTGTCAGAGACTGGATTTAAACTCAGGTTCCCCTGACTCCAGGGCTGGTGCTCTATCCATAGCTCCACCTGGTTGCCCCTTGTCACCAGCATTTAGCACAGCAAATTTGTGTTTGTCCTTTGTTCTCGAAAAGGACCATGACATCAGGGAAATGATGACATGACTTGTAGTTAACTTGGGTTTGAGTGTGCAAGGTCATCAGCCTCACTTTCTCCTCCAGAGCCATCTTGACCCAGTGGCCAGATATCAATCGGGACAACTGGAGATGGCCCAGGATGCAATGTGAGACCCTGGCCCTTTTAGGTTAAGCTCTTAATAAATGCCTTTGAAACTTCATTTCTTTCATCCATCCATCCATCCATCCATCCTCACCATACTTGATTTCTCTACAGGATTGTTTCTGTTGACCACCTTCCAGATCCTCTCTCCCAGCTGGGGTTTTCTGGCATTGTTTCTGCCCCTCCCCACATCACCAAATGCCTATTAAACATTTCAAACTGAACGTCCTATAATCATTGTAAACTGGACATGTTCAAACAAAACTTATTATCCTCCACACTTCCAAGCCAACCCTTCTCTGAACTTCCCTATTTCTATTGAAGGTATTACCCTTCTTTCTGTTTCCTAGGTTTGGGGGAAAAAAGGGGAAATGCCCATACTTGGCATCTGGGGAAATGGGGAAAGAGAATGACTAGTCAAGAACAACACTGAGGTTACAGGACAGTTTTTTTAAAAAGGCAATTAAGTACCTATTTTGTTCATGGCGCACAGTAGGTCTTTACTAAGTGCTCGTTGATTAATTTTTTATGTGCTTATATATGTGCCTATTGTCTCTCCTTAATACATGTAAGCACCTTGAGGGCAGGGTCTGTTTTATTTTTGAAATGGTGGATAAGTGGGAGCTTTGGACCTGGAGTCAGGAAGACCAGAGCTCAAATTTGACCGTAGACATTTACTAGCTGTATGATCCTGGTCCAGTCACTGAACCTTTGTTTCAGTTTCCTCTTCTGTAATATGAGGATAATAATAGTACCTGTCTCCCACGGTTATTTTGAGGATCAAATGATAATGTTTGTACAGTGCAAACCTTGAAGCATTAATTAAATGCTGGCTAATATTATTTTCATTATATGGGAATGAAATGACCAAGATTGATGACCTTATTTTAACTGGTAAGGGAATTTGTTTTATGTGACAGTGCATGTTTGTTACATGATCTTTTTTTTTTCTTCTCCAGTGGGGCAGAGGGCAGGGGGAAGGAGAAAATACATGCTTAATAACTGGAGGAAAGCCATTGTTAGAAGAATTCACAAAATATTCAGAAAGAATTCTGTCTGACAATTGCGTGGCCAGGGCCAGAATGATGGTCTTTGGCTGTTCTCTCAAGTGAGAACCAGAGCCCCATAACTGCTGAGCACTGGCTGCTCCCTCAGATCTACAAGGGAGAAGGGAAATAAACTTCCATCATATAAATATCCCATGCCTACTATGTGCTAGGCACTGTGCTAAGGTCTGGGTAAAAGAAAGGAAAAAAGTTAACTTATGGGGTAGACAATATGCTGAGAACTACATACAATATTCTCCTGGTCCTGCTCACTTTATTCAGTATCAGTTCATGTGAGTCTTTCTGAGTTTTTCTGAAACCATCCTGATCATCATTCTTTATAGCACAATAGAGTTCCGTTGCATTCGTTGTGCAAATAACAGTAACATTGTGTGATGACCAACTCTGATAGACTTGGCTCTTCTCAGGAATGCAATGATCTAAGAAAATTCCAAAAGACTCGTGATGGAAAGAGCTATCCACATCCAGAGAAAGAACTATAGAGTTTGAATGCAGATCAAAGCAGACTATTTTCAATTGCTTTTGTTTTTTTCTTCTTATGGTTCTCTTTTGTTCTGTTTCTTCTTTCTCAATATGACTAATACAGAATTATGCTTAACATGATTGTACCATGTATAGCTTATATCAGATTGTTTACTGTCTTGGGGAGTGGAGAGAGGATGGAGGGAGGTAGAAAAATCCGGAACCTAAAATTTTATAAAAGTGAATGTTGAAAACTGGAGGAAAAAAAGGAACAATGTACAAAGAAGTGTAGACAGGAAGTGTCTCCAGTAGACAACTGGAGATGATCAATGGAGGGAAGGTGTTAGCATTTGGGGGAAAGATTTCCTGTGGAGGTAAGGACATAGTTCAGTTAAACCAGATGCCTTGAACTCATCAAGAGCAGAAAGGGGCCAGAGAAAAGGGGAACTTTTCCTGTAACCTTTTTCTTTCTCACCTCATTACGTGAACTGATACTTTGCCTGGGTAGGAGGCTCACTTTTATTTCTTTCTGGGCAGACTCACCCCCTAAGCCTATGCTTGATAGTGCTAACCACTTCCTTCATAGTGAGGTAAGGGAGAGGGAAGATTTGCTTCAATGGCTCCATTCTCTCTCTCTCCATACTCCCTACAACCTAGGGCTGAAGAGCAAGGAGGGGGCTGGGATGCTTCTTGGTTCGTGACTTTGGCTCTGAGCCCCCACCCCCTACCGCAGGAGGGAGATGGGTCATGAGTAGAGCCTAGCAGATTGCTTTGTAAGAGTCTCAGGAGAGATGATTGGGTCTGGTGCTGTGCTAGGAGAGCACTCCCCAGATCACATGCTGGTCACCCACACACCATTTCATATATCTGTTATCTTTGGTACAGAGTGACACACATATAACCTCACCATAATCTCACGTATGTGGTTATCTGTGTGACTAAGCACAATAGTCACAGATTTTTAGAATCCTAGACTAAAAGGAAGGGATCAAGTACCACTTGCTTATGGACAAAAGAGGAACTGAGAGTAGAAGAGGCTTGTCTGAAGTCATTGCAGGTTTCATGTAGCAGAGTCGGTTTGCTTCCTAATTATTTACAGGTTGTCACCTCTGAGGAACATCAGTTCCTTGAGGGCAGGAACTATTTTTATTTTATTTTATTTTTTTTTGTATGCTCAGTGCCCAGCACAAATTAAATGCTGAATAAAGTCTTGTTGAGAGGCAGCTAGGTGCAATGGACAGAGAAACAGTCCTGGAGTCAGGAGGACCTGAATTCAAATCTAGTCTCAGACACTTACTAGCTGTGTGACCTTGGGGAAGTCACTTAACTCTGACTGCCTAAAAAAAAAATTAAAGTCTAGTAGACTTGATTCTGACTCCAAATCCAAAGCTCTTTCTTCTCTATCCACATTGCCTTTTCCTCTGGGCCTGTTTGTTCTCTCCAACCTTGTATAACAAGCATTTATTAAGCACCTGTTTATACCAGGCAAGGGAGATTCCAAGTCAAAAAATGAAATACGGCCCCTTCCCCTTCAAAAGGGGACCTGGGTCCCAGGTATGTTCTTTCTGATGGTTCCTTCCTATAGACAGGCTTTTCAAATTTGAGCTCATCAATGGTCCTCATGTATTTATGTCCATCTCTTTGGACGCTTCCATTTTTTCATTCCTATTGGCCTCATTTGAGGTGACAGAATAAAGATTTTCATTTTTTCCTATCCATAGCTTAGCACAGTGCCAGGCACACAATAGGCACTTAATAAATGTTTATCGAATGGAATTCAATTGAATCTCACTGAATTATGGATTTAGAACTGGAAGGAAACTTGGAGGCTCTAGTCTGACTCCTTCATTTTAGGGGACAAGTTAAGGGTCACCTAGCTAGTGTTTGAGGCCAGATTTGAACTCAGATCTTCTTGAATTAAGACGAGTGACATATACATTATATAATGCTATCTTTCTCAGATACTGTCTCATCTTTTGGGATAATGAATGAATAAAGGGATGAATGAATAAGGATTTGCTAAGCAACTTGGTAGCCCAGTGGATAGAGCATCAGGCCTGGAGTTTAAAAGACCTGAGTTCAAATCTGACCTTAGACACTTACTAGCTGTGTGTCCCTGGACAAGTCACTTAATCTCAGTTTGCCTCAGTTTCCTTATCTGTAAATGAAGATAATAATAGCATCTCCTTCTCAGAGTTGTGAGGATCAGATGAGACAATGTTTGTAAAGTGGTTAGCATATAATAAGTGCTATATATTGGATATGTAATATAATATAGTGTTATATTGGTTATATATTATATTGTTTACCAACCCATAAGGCAGGCTTCAACCTCAGCTACCTGTACTGGTTGACCTTACTCTGAGAAAGTATTGTCAGGTTTGGAGACAAGATTAGATTATCTGCAGTCTATTCTGTGTCTGTCTTGTTGGTACTTAGTGGTTTCTTAGCATACTCCCCCATTAGACTGGGAGCTCCTTGAGGACAGGACTTTTTTTTTTTTACCTTTATTTGTATCCCTAACTCTTAGCACAGTGCCTGGAACACAGCAGGCTAAATAAATTCTTGTTGGCTTGAATTGACTTCTAGGGTCTACATAGGAGTCACATTTCCTGAGGGGCTAAAAAGGATTCTATCATATAGGGTCAGTGGTCTGACGTCTTCAGCTTGAGTAAAGCCCTAAGACTCATATGAAGGGATGATGCAAAACTAGGACAACAGAAATCTGTCAGAGGAGAAGCCGGTTGCACATGAAATGAGACCAAAGCATGTAATACCAGACCTGGTCATTGCAATGGAGATAGTTACAGCAGAGGAGAAAAAAATGAATTTGGTGAAATGAAATGACTTTCCTACATTCTAGAGAAGGAAACTTGAAGAATGAGTAGACTATAAACTCGTTGAGGGCAGGGACTCTCTTTTGCCTCTTTTTGTATCCCCTGTGCTTAGCCCAGTGTCTGACAGAAGTAGATACTTAATAAATGTTGACTGATTAATTGATAGAGAACTCAGGATTCCTTGAGGGCAGGGACTGTCTTTTCCCCCCTTTTTGTATCCCTAGCACTTAGCACAGTGATGGGAGCATAGCAGGTGTTTAATAAACGTTGATTGACTGATCGACTCTAATCAGTCAATGACTGGAAGCATTTTAAATTTAAGATTCAGAGAGAAGTATGGGAAGATTTTATATAAACTGATGCAGAGTGGAATAAGTTGAGAAAGAGACATACACAATAATGCATCCATGGGAAGAGCAACAATGCTAAAAATGAACATTGTATAAAAGGATCATAAATTTAGAGCTTGGAAATCAGATTGTCTAATCCCCTCATTTTATATGTGAGAAAACTGAGTTTTAGAGTTATGTCTTGCCCAAGATCACAGGTATAATCAGCGAGAGAGACAGGTCCTCTAACTCCTAATCCAACACTGCCCCCCCAAATGACCAAGTTTGTCTGTGAATAAGAAATGAGAAAATGTACCCCTGTGCTTTCTCTGCAAAGCTGAAGGTCTATAGTTGTGGAATATTTCATCCATGTCATTTATGTACTGGTAATTTTTATTCAGTTTCTTTTCTCTCACTCTTTTATTTTTGTTATAAAGGACAGCTATCTGAGAAGGGGAAGGAAGAGGGACATATCTAGAAACGAAGGTGAAATAAAAACCAAAGATAGCAAGAGACTTTTTTTTAAAAAGAAAAAAACCCCAAATGCAAATAAAAGAAATGAGTTTAGGGAGTATCTAGTTAAATTCCTGAAGATCAATTAATTGTATTACAGCTGGAGATGGTGGAGAATGATGTCAGATATTCACACTGCACTGGTTAGTATCCTGATTTACAGCTAGACTTCTGGACTAGAAAGAATAAGGCTACCACAGACTATCTCTGTCATAAAGGGAGTTATCCTGCCACCTGGTGTTCGCTTAATCCCTGCCCAAGCTATGGTAACTGGTTCCATGTCCTCAGCCAGGGCAAAAGCATCTTGGCATGAACCAGGAGGCCATGCCATGGAAGAGAGAAGGTATGAAGTGGTGGAGAAGGTTGAGTTTCAGGGGTGCATCAGGCATCACTCAGGTCTGGTAACTTGTATGACCAAAAGATTTCTTTCTAGTAATACCTCTTCTAGAGGAAGAAAAGCCCCCCAAAGAAACACTGTGGCTTATTGAGTAGACTTTTAGAGTCAGGAAGAGCCAACTTCAAATCTCACCTTTAACACTATTCTGGTTTGTAAACCTCTCAATGATTTGAGGCAAGTCTACAAATTGTAGAAGGTTCTTATCAGCCTTGGCAAAGGGAGCTTCCTTACTGGGAGCTCCTCTAATCAATTAAACCACAGGTTTCACAAAGCAATACTCCAAATCCAAACCAAAGTTGTAAAGCTAATGATCCAAGACTCATTTTGTCAGAATTGGCAGTTATGGATAGAAAAAATGACATGTGGTGGCTCAAATTTTAAAGCCTCCATAATGTGACTCTAAGACTTACTTCATAAGATTCTTCAGTCCAACCAAATCGAAGCGCTAGCTATTCCTTCAACTCTGAATTTTAATTCACATCGTTCATCTCCCATCTCTGTGACTTTGCACAGGCTGTACGCCACACCTAAAATGCATTCTTTCTTCCCTTCAGCCCTTTAGGATTAAAAAAAAATAGTTTCTCTTCTGCTGCTTTGTTTTCACATTACAAACATTTACAAACTACTCCCATTACAAACAACCCCCCCATTACAACAACCCCCATTTTTCCTCTTTTAAGAAAAGAAAAGAATTAAGCAAAACTACTGATATGTGGACCTCATCCTAAAGCACACACAACATTTTACATCTGAAACACCTCCTATCTCTCTTTTTTCCTAAATTTAAATTAATGGAAACTTTCCTTCCTACTCCAAGGACAGGTAGATAGCCCAGTGGATAGTGACAGATGTAGAGTCTGGAAAACTCATCTTCCTGAGTTCCAATCTGGTCTCAGACACTTGCTAATTGTGTGACCTTGGACAAGTCACTTAACATGTTTTGCCTCAGTTTCCTCAGCTGTCAAATGACCTGGAGAAGAAAATGGCAAACCACTCTACTATCTTTGCCAAGAAAATCCCAAACGGTGGCATGAATAGTTGGACGCAACCAAACAGCAACAATACAACCAATATAGTGACGTGTGTGTGTATAATATTGTATTCTAAATCTATTACCTCTTTTTATAACAGGCCCTCTAGAATCATGGATGGTCATTTATGGATTATAATACATCTTTCAAAATTCTTTGTCTTTACAATGTTGTTATCGTATAAGTTGTTTTAGTACTGTTTGTTGGGTTCTTTATCAGTTTATAAAAGCCCTCAAATTAAAAATTATTTTTAATAATGTTGATATTATAGCATAAATCTATTTTTGGTTCTGTTCACTTTACTATGTCTTTCTGTGTCTCTTTGAAATGATGGGATCATGAAAAGCTGGACAAGATTGAAAATCAACAACATACAGAAACAAATGTATGACATATCCCATGGATTCATAGACACAATGACTCCAGTTACTGGGGTGATGACTTACTATTTGGTAAAAGCTGTTGGGAAATTTGGACATCAGTTTGCAGAGAACTGGACTTAGATGAACAACTTACATATTATATTGAGTTAAGCTCCAAATGAATCCTTGACATAGAATAAAAGGTCACATGTCAGAGTCCTCTCATGCTGACTACAGGTCTCTTGGGGTCACTTTACCTGACGAGAACTCTGATGGCAGGGACAGCCCGTTACTTACCTACTTACCTCAAATGAGAAGGCGCCAGTGTGTTCTCTAGAACAGAAGAGTCTCAAGGCTCAGAGGTGCAAATAGAGAAAGTTTATTGAGTCCTCTCCATGGGGAAGCCTAACAGCAAGATCTCAAGATGGCCCCACCCTGCCCCCAAACCTGAGTCTTATATATTGGATAATATACCGCATGTGATAAACAACAGGGCCCAGCTGCAAGGAGCAGGATATAGCCAAAAGTAGGGGTGGGAAATTGCAGTTACAAGGGCTTCACCTGGCCCCAGGGTAAAGAGACGCTATCTGGAAAGTCTGGTTTCCACACCCACGAGAACTTTAAGCACTGCTGCTCCCCACGGCCCTTGAGAGACCTGGAGAGTACAGTGTGCCCCAAACTCTATGTGACCCAGGCTTTTCCAGGGCCTCAACTCTCCTCGTGCCTCATCATAACCGCCTGCAACCTGCAAGTATTTCTTAACCCTCACAGTCACATCATAAATTAAAGAAACATGGAAAAAAATTACCTATCAAATCTATGGATAGAAAAAACAGTTCGTGACCAAACAAGGGATAGAGAGGATCACAGAAGATAAAATAAATAATTTTGATTATATAAATAAAATGAAAAAATTATATAATAAATAACATTATCATATTAATATAGTGAATTACATTTAAAAATAAAATTAAAATGTTTTTTTCACCAACTAATCCAATCAAAGTTTTATTAAAACGGAACTAGCTTGAGAAAAATTTTTTTCAGTAAGTTTCTCTAATAAAGGTCTTATTTCCAAGATAAATAAAGAATTGATTCAGATTTATAAGAATAATAACCCTTCCCCTATTGATAAATGGTCTAAGGATATGGACAGGCAGTTCTCAAGGGAAGGAGCCCTTTAGTTCCTTCAGTGCTGAGAAGCTGGTGATTTTGTGTAGCTCTGCCCTCCTTAAATCCAATTCATGTGCAAGTCAAGACATCACCCACATGATGTCACTGGTCCTCTTCAAGAATGAAGGACAAACAACAACAGGTGCCACCTCCTCCTGGCAGGCTTTCCGGATTTCTGGCTGGGGTGTATGAGACTGAAAAGCAACATCCCGTCTATACAGGGTTGGCAAATGAAATTAAGCAAAGCAAATTTCTGAGCGAATTGGACCTGGTAAATGCTAATAACCAGCCAGGAAAGAAAATACATGTATGTATGGCACCTGTGGAAAGACAATTTCCTGGCTACTTACTATTGTTCAGAAAAAAAATAATCTGCATAAGTTTTTCTTTAATCAAAAAATATCTCTCTGTTTCTCTCTGTTTCTCTTTCTCTCTCTTACAGAAATGTGTATTTCATCACTATGTATATTTAACATGGTTCTTGTTTTTCTTGCTTTCTCAGAGAATGAGGGGCTTTCTCAAAGAATCTGGGGAGGGAAGAGAGAGAGCATTCAGAAAATAAAATAAAATAATAATTAAAAAATAAAAAAATGAAATTACTACAGATTTAGAAAGACTAACAAATTAAGAGTTGCTGAGCCCACCCTAAGCAGTCACCCATCTATCTCTCTGCCTTTTTCCAGCCTGTTTTCTCAAAGACTATGAGTGACTTTTTCAAAACTCCTGGATGAATGTGACTCAAGTCTGCTTTTCAGCTCAAAGAACTCCTTTGTGCTCTGAGGGTTCAGAGGGAAGGCTTGCCCCTGTGAACTACACATCCTACAATAACAGTAAGTTCCCAAATCCCAATTACATGGTTATTTTTTGAATCATTCACCTGGTTCTGCTTTCTTTACTCTGAATCATTAATGTTTTGTTTTTCTGGGTTTCTTTGAATCCTTTATTCTTGTGTTTTCTTCTCATGTTGAAATAATATTCTGTTACATCAGGCTTGTACAACACATGACCCATGGGCTGTTTGCAGCCCACCAAAAGATTTCTGAGCAGCCCGTGAAAAATGCAGAAGATGTAAAAGAAAGTAAAGATGTAATGAGTGCTTTGTTCATGCCCCACTTAACCCGCTTTCCAATAGTCACTCTTGTGCCCATCATGTAACTTGATGGGCTGGTTGCCGCTGTGCACATGACCTGACGCAACCCACCATCATCAGTCTGTCTCTATTCTGTGAGGGGTGACAGTTGTATCTTTTCACTGTGTTTTCGGTCATTACTGGGGTTGAACAAGGACAAAGTGAGTGCAGTCGTATGCCAATGCAGCCGATGCCCAATAAGTGATGAGGGCAACAACTTGAGGCTTCTTCCCTTCCCTCTGTGCAAGGTCGCCCTCCATGTTACATGAGTGTCTGGTGCTCTCTCTAAGGGCAGACACTCAGGTCAGTATTTCTTTGCATGTGAGCAGTTGTTATGGAGATGTTTTTGGTTCTTATATTAAAGTTTTTAGGATGACTTTGTAAAATGGATGATAAAAAGAAATGGAAGATTGAATCAGAACATAGAGTGTTTAATCCAGATCAGACAATTAGATACTTGTTTACTTACACAAGAGGCAAAATACTGTCTCTTGTTTGCCCAGAATTAATAGCCATTCTGAAGGAATACAATCTTTGTCACCATTTTGAATCAAAATATTCTGACTTAACCAAATTGGACGCCAAGGAAAAACAAATTAAAGCATCCAAATTGTTGAAAAATCTCAGTGGGGAACAGTGGTTTTTCAAGAAAGTGAACTTGGAAAATGAGGCAGCTACTAAGGTTAGTTGTCAGATTTCTAAGGAACTCGATTTCAAACATGATTCCGGAGTACAATAAACTAATAGCTGACAAGAAGTGTACCACATTAACTAAATGTAAACGGGAAGAAAGCCTGAAAAATGTATTTAAACTTGCACTGCTGAGTGATTTCTTTTTAAACATTGATGCGATTTCATGAAAAATAAAAATCTTAAGTAATCAGTGTAATTAGTTGATATAAATTAAAATTTTCCTTTTTAAATATGGTCTATTTGCAAAATAGTTTAATCACTAATTATACCTTTACTTGGAAAGTGAGTCACTAAAAACTTATCTGTGGCCCGAAGAAGTTTAGCATTTTAAAATTTTGGTCCCTACCTACTGTCAAGTTGTGCAGGTCTGCCCTAGAACTTTGTACATAGTAGGTCTTTAATAAATACTTTTTCAACTTAAAGAGTGTTCTTATTAGATTAAAGAGTATGAACACATTTTAGTGTCTTTTCTCTCATAATTCCAACTTGTTTTCCAGAACAGGTTGGGCCAATTCACAGTTACCACAATGCTATATGAATGTTCCAATCTTCTCATATCCCCTCCAAAGATAATTCCATCTTTTGTCATCCTTGCTAATTTGTTGGATTTGAGGTAAGACCTCAGAATTGCCTTCATTTGTTTTTCCTAATTATTAGTTGTTTGGAACATTTTTTCATATGGCCGTTGGCAGTTTACATTTCTTCTTTTGAAAAGAAAATTTTTTTTTAAATAGATGTCTGCCTAGCATTAGAGGAACAGTCTATGGAGGGGAAAGATAGCTTAATCTAACATAATGGATGGTAGTCAGGATTCAGAGACAGGCTGGAATATTGGACAGACTCTATGAAGAGAAAATTTAATAGAGAAAAATATTAACTCCTTTAAAAATAATATTTCATTTTTTCCAATTGTGTGTAAGAACAATTTTTACATTTGATTTTTAAAATTTTGAGTTCCAAATTCTCTTCCTCTCTCTGTATTCTCCTCCCTCCTTGAGATAGTGGTAAACAATTTGCTATAGACTATAAATGTTCAGTCATGCAAAACATTTCCATATTAGTCATGTTGTAAGAATAAAGAGACCACAAGGAAAAAAAACTCACAAAAAATTTTTAAAAAGTGAAATGCTTTTACATGTATTCAGACTCCATTAGTTCTTTCTCTGGATGTGGATAGCATTTTTTTTTCATCACAAATCCTTTGGAATTATCTTGGATCATTTTCTTGTTGAGAACAGCTAAGTCATTCACGGTTGAGCATCACACAACATTGCTGTTACTGTATACAATGTTCTCTTGGTTTTGCTCACTTGACTTTGTTCTGACTCACTTGGCCCTGCTCTGCATGACTTCATATGAGTCCAGGTTTTTTTTTTTGATGTATCCTGCTTATCACAATAGTATTCCATCACAATCATATACTACAACTTGTTCAGCCATTTCCCAGTTGCTGGCATGCTACAAGTATTTTAGTACAAATAGGTCCTTTCCTCTTTTCTTTGATCTTTTTGGGATACAGCCCTAAAAGTGGTATTGCTGAGTCAACGGGTAAGTGTGGTTTTATAAACCCTTTGGACATAGTTCCAAATTGCTTTCAAGAATGATTGGATCAGTTCACAACTCTACCAACGGTGCATTAGTGTCCAAGTTTTCCCCCATCTCCAACATTTATCATTTTCCTTTTTTTGGTCATATTAGCTGATCTGATAGGTGTGAGGTGGTGCTTAATTTGAATTTCTTTAATTAATAGTGATTTAGAGCAAAAATATGTCACTTAAAAATAACTTTGGGAGCACAAAAAGAGGGAGTTGTGACTAGGTAGAATTTCTTCAGGAAAAAAAAAAGATCTGGTGGTTTTAGCAGACCCTAAGCTCAACATGATTCTGTAGTGTGATGCAGCAGCTGAGAAAGCTAATGAATGCTATCTTAGGATGTATTAAAAGTGCCCTAGTATCCAGAACTAATTCTAATCCTCAAGATAATAATAAAAATAGCCAGCATTTTTATGGCCCCTACTATGTGACACGGTACTAAGTGCTTTTACAAATATTATTTCTTTTGAGTCTCGCAACAACCTTGGCAGGCAAATGCTATAATTATTTCTGTTTTACAGATCAGGAAACTGAGGTAAATAGAGGTTAAGTGATTTGCTCAGGATTGCACATCTAGTCAGTGTTTGAGGCTGGATTCGAACTAAGTCTTTTTTCTTTTTAGTTTTCAACCCTTACTTTTTAAAGATTTTGAATTCTAAATTTCTCCCTCCCCCCCTCATGGCATACAATCTGATATAGATTATATATGTATGATCATATTAAACTTATTTCCATGTCAGTTGTGTTGTGAAAGAAGAATCACAACAAAAGGAAAAAAACCATGAGAAAGAAAAAAACAACAAAAAGAAAGAGAAAATAGCATGCTTCAATCTGTATTCAGACTCTATAGTTCTTTCTCCAGATGTGGAGAACATTTTTCATGATGAGTCTTGGAACTGTCTTAGATCATTGCATCGTTCAGAAGAGCTAAGTCTAACAAAGCTGGTCATTGCACAAGGTTGCTGTGAACGATGTTCTCCTGGTTCTGCTCATTTCACTTGGCATCAGTTCATGCAAGTCTTTCCAGGTATTTCTGAAGTCAGCCCGCTCATCATCTTTCTTTTAAAAATTAATTTATTTTTAGTTTTCAGCATTTGTTTCCATAAGATTTTAAGTTTTAAATCTTCTCGCCTTCCCTCTCCTCTGCTCTTCCCAAGATGGCACAAAATCTGATACAAGCTCTACTTATATATACATATTAAACATATTTTCACATTAGTCGTGATGTAAAGAAGAATTAGAACTAAGGGCATGAACTGCAAGAAAAAGAAACAAAACAAAACAAAACAAAACAAAAAAGTAAAGGAAAGTAAGTAGTCTGCTTCCATCTGCATTCAGACCCCAAAATTCTTTCTCTAGATGTGGATGGCATTATCCCCTGTGAGTCTTTTTTGGAGTTGTCTTAGAGCCTTGCATTGTTGGGAAGAGTTACGTCTATCAAAGTCCTAACTGTACAATGTGACTGTTACTATGTATCATGTTCTCCTGGTCCTTCTCATTCCATTTAACATCAGTTCATATAAGTCTTTCCACGTTTTTCTGAAATTGACCTGCTCATCATTTCTTATAGCACAATAATATTTCATTACATTGATACACCACAACTTGTTCAGCCATTCCCACAATTGATGGACATCCCCTCAATGTCCGATTCTTGGCAACTGCAAAAAGAGCTACTATAAATATTTTTGTACATGTGGGTCCTTTTCCCCATTTTTATGATCTCTTTGGGGTACAGACCTAGAAGCGATATTTCTGGGTTAAAAGTATGCATAGTTTGATAGTCCTTTGGGCATGTAAACTTGGAGGTTTTCTTTTTTTCTTTTTGGTGGGGATGGGGGTGGGAAGAGGAAGGCAGGGCAGTTGGAGTTAAGTGACTTGCCCAAGGTAATACAGCTAGTAAGTGTTAAGTGTCTGAGGCCGGATTTGAAATCAGGCGCCCCTGACTCCAGGGCTGGTGCTCTATTAACTGTGCCACCTAGCCACCCCTAAACTTGGTCTTCTTGACCGTGCCATTTAGCTACTCATATCTCAACTCCTACATGAAACTTTCCCTTTCCCTCTTCCTCTATCCCCTCTCCCCTTTGCCTTCCCTCTGAGATCACCTTCCTATTTACCCTTTTTCATTTTCCCCCTTTTCCATTTCCATTTTCATTTGCTGTCTCCCTCCTTAGACTGTTGTTGTTTGTTCTTGGAGGTGACCATGACATCAAGGAGGTGATGCATTGACATTTAAGAGAGGGGGGACTGTGCAAAGTCATCAGCCTCACTTTCTCCTCTGGAGTCATCTGAGTCCAATGGCATGATATAGATCAGGATGACCGGACCAGGCACCCCTCTCCTCCCCCCCCCCCCCGTTAGACTACAAGCTCTTTGAAGGCAGGGACCCTACATTTACTTTTCTTTGTATTCCTCAGCACTTATCTCAGAGTGTGGCACACAGCAGGAGCATAATAAATGCTTATTGACTGATGGACTAATTGACTGATAATTCCACTGTCCTCTGCTTATCAGACCACTTCGGTTCTGGGTCCTACAATTTAGTCAGGACATCAAAATATCAGACAGCACCTTAAGGCGGACAGTCATGATGTCTAAAAGGCATTGACATCACACAGTATTAGGAGTGGCTGAAGGATGTGGGGATGTTTAACCTGGGGGAGAAAAGATTTGGGGATGATATGACCATCCTCTATATCCAAAGGGCTTTTAGGTGTGAGACTTTAGACTTGATCTGTATCTGTGTATGGAAGTGATATATATTTATATAATATATTCATGTATTATATTTACATAGTTTATGAATTTGATATATACAAAATATGCTTATGCATATATACCTATATGTACACATGTACATATGTTTCTATGCATGTATATGATGTACTAGACAGTATGGTAAGCACTTTACAAATATTTTATCACTGGATATTCACCACAACCTTGGGAAGCAGGGCTTCTTATTACCCGTATCAGAGAGAGGTGAAATGACTTAGCCAGGGTCACAGCTCCTATGTGTTTGAGGTAGAATCTGAAATCAGGTCTTCCTGACTCCAGGCTTAACGCTCTAGCCCTCTGCTGAGCTGTGGAGTAGCGTCTTTGTTTACTTAGTACGTAACTAAGTATTTCGGAAGATTCTGGCAAAATATGGCTGCCCAGAGAAGTTCATCCGTACTGTACGTCAGTTTCATGATGGCATGCTTGTACGGGTTCTAGATAATGGACGATGCTCTAGCACTTTCCCAGTCACCAGTGGAATGAAGCAGGGCTGTGTGCTGGCTCCCATGTTTTTTAACACGATGTTTCCAACAATGTTGTCAAATATCTTCAATGAGGGTGAAAACAACAGCAAGGTCAGCAATTACACCGGTGGTAAATAATTTAACTTGAGAATATGAGGCAGCTAGGTGGATAGAGCACTGGCCCTGGAGTCAGCAGGACTGAGTTCAAATGCAGCCTCAGACACTTACTACCTATGTGATTCTGGGCAAATCACTTAACCCCAATTGCCTCCAAAAATGTGAAAAAAGAAAGAAAAAGAAAAGGCTACAAGCCTAGACTAAAGTGGAAGGAGAATTGGTGTGTGACTTTGAGTTCACAGATGATGGTACACTCAACGCAGCCTGAAGGTGAGATGCAATGGGATATGGATTGATTCTCTGCTGTTTGTGCTAATTTTGGCTTAACAATAACACCAGGAAAGCAGAAGTTCTCCACCAGTCAGTATCATACCATTTATACATGGAATCATTGGTTATAGGAAATGGAGAAATTTTGAATGCTGTGGATAAATTCACTAACCTTGGCAGTATACTTTTCAGGGATATAAACACTGATAATGAGAATGACACATGTACTGCCAGAGCTAGCTCAGTGTTTGGAAAGGAAGGTGAAGGAAGGTGTGGGAGAGGAGGTATTAGCCTGCTTACCAAACTGAAGGTCTACAGAGCTATTGTGCTGACCTCATTGTTGTATACCCGTGAAACCTCAACAGTATGCCAGTGCCATGCCAGGAAGCTGAATCCCTTTCATTTGACATTTTTTAGGAAGATTTGGAAGATCTCCTGGCAAGATAAGATGCCAGACACCGAGGTTCTTTTGTGAACTAAACTGCCAAGCATTAAAACTTCAGAGAGCAAAACTCCCATGGGCTGGCCACATTGTTCAAAGGTCAAATGTGCATTTGCCTAAAAGACAGTTTTATGGAGAATTTACACAAGGCAAGTCCTCACACAGAGGTCAGAAGAAGCAATACAAGGACACTCTCAAGGTCTCTCTGAAGAACTTTGGAATCAATTGCAGGACTTGGGAGACCCTGGCACAGGACCGTCCAGCTTGGTGTGCCCTCATCAAAGAAGGTACTGTGTTCTACAATTGAAGCAGAATTTCAGTAGCTCAAAAGAAACATGAATGTGCAAATTTAAAGTTATCTCCGATCCAAATGTTTATGTGGACTATTTGTGTCTGACCTGTGGCAGAGCCTTCCAAGCTTGGATTGGTCTGATAAGGTCACAGTCAGACACATTGTACCTTGACCCCTACCTAGTGACATCATTTTGGTCCTTTTTGAGCAAGGACAACAGCATTAGACTGTGAATTCCGTGTGTGCGTGTGTGCATGTGTACACGTGTGCATGTGTGTGCGTGTGTGTGTTTAAATGTTTATTTCTTGACCTTTCTTTGTTTCTCGTGCTTAGCACAATGCCTGGTATGTTTTGTTCTTGTTTTAGTCATTTTTCAATTGTGTCCACATAGTAAGTGTTTAGTAAATGCTCAGAATAAATGTTCAATTGACTGTTTAGGAAGAAATAAGCTGAGCAGGGTGTAAACTTGCTGAATTAGATTTAAGTCCAGAAAAACAAACAAACAAACAAACAAACAAATAAAACCTCCCTTCCTACAAATGAGAATTGCAGCCTCTGAAGGTCTTAGCATCCCTTTCACTAGCTTGTTTCCAGCTGGAGGACCATCTGTTAAGAGTATGTTGTAGAAGGGAATCTTGTTCACCTCCCTGGCTTCCAGGATATCTTCCAGGCGAAGATTCTGTGACCAGGTCAGTCCCTGACCTTGGGAAATTTATACCCTCCCTGGTTGGATTGGGTCGTTTAAACAGAATCCATCGTCTCATCCCGTGAGCTGTATGAACCAAACAACTGGGTGGGTTTTCCTTTCAGTGGTTCAGGAAGGGCAGGCAACAGCTATGGTGGGGGTGGGAGAAAGATGGAGAAGCCCACTTTTTCTCACTTTTGTACTCGTAATGATACCATTTGGGTGGTTTTCCTGGCAAATAATTTTGGCTTCTCCAGCTCATTTTAAAGATGGGGAAACTGAGACAGAGTAAAGTGACTTGCCCAGGGTCACACAGCTAGTAAATATATGAGGCCAGATTTGAACTCACGAGGATAAGTCTTCATGACTCCAGGCCCAGCACTCTATCCACTACTCCATAAATCTAGTTGCTTTTTTTCTCACTAGGGCAATGGAATGAGAACTCTTGCCCCTGAGGTATTCTGATGTCATAAACCCTGCTTTATGTAGCAAGCAGGAAGATATTTCTTAAGGGTATAGCTACTAAATAAATCTCAAACTAGGAAACCTTGGGAAGAACATTGACAACAATGGATGGTACGACAAGTTAAACTCTGGGCAAACTCACCTTGTTTGCCTGTCTCTCAGCCACTGAACCCAAAGGAGAGATGTTCAAAACCCCTATTGTTCCAGGAACTATTACTTTCTTTTTCTTTTTAATTTTTAAAAATATTTTTATTTAAATTTCGAGTTCCAAATTTTGTTCTTCTCTCCTTCCCCCTCCCTGAGATGGTAAGCAATTAAATATAGGTTATACAGCTTCAATAATGTAAAACATTTCCATATTAATCATTTTGTACAAGAAAACTCGAGTAAAAGATAAAGAAAAGAAAGTGAAAAATAGTATGTTTCAGTCTGTATTTAATCAATATCATTTCTTTCTCTAGAGAGGGATAGTATACTTCAGCCTTAGTCCTTTGGGATTATTTTAGCGGAGCTAAGTCATTCACAGTTCTTCTTTGCCGTTACTATCTCCATTAAACAATATAGCGGTTACTATGTACAATGTTCTCATGGTTCTGCTAACTTCACTTTGTATCAGTTCACATAAGTCTTCCCAGGTTTTTCTGAAATCTACCTGCTCATCATTTCTTACGGCACAATAATAATTTCTTACAATCATATACCACAGCTTGTTTAGCCATTCCCTTTGGGTAGTCCTTTGACTTCTAAGTATTGGGAATCACAAAAAGAACTACTCTGAACATTTTGTACGAATAGTTCCTTTCCCCCTTTTTTGATATCTTTGGGATATAGATCTAGCAGTGATATTGCTGAGTCAGACAGAGGATTTGCACAGTTTTATAGCCCTTTTGGCATAGTTCTGAATTACTCTCCAGAATGGTTGGATCAGTTCACAACTCCACCAATGGTGGAGTTTACCCACATCCTCTCCAACATTCAACATTTTCCTTTTTTGGACTGTTATTTTCAAACAGAATTGTGTGTGTTCTTGAGAGAGTCCTTTCTCTTTCTTAGACTTCGAGTCCCTCATCTATAAAATGGGAGTGGTATATTTGATCCCCAAGGTCCCATCTAGAGTCTGTGGTGTTGCTCCATTGGGAAGACTACAGGGCAGGCAGTCAGGAATAATCTGGGTGGCCTTTGGGCCTCGGTTACCACAGCATCACTTGACATTTTTAGGTTTGTTTCCTAATCTGTAAAATAGATTTAATAGGATAGGACACGAAGTTTAGAGGAGACCATCGATCTCATGTCCTTCTCCAGTGGTGCAAATACAGGTTTTTGTCTGCAAAGGTAATCAGTAGCACTGGGATGTGAGCAGAGCAGGATTTCAGTAATGAGAAAGTGGGGAATTTCCCACAGGGCCTCAGAGCTTGCTAGGTCCCTGGCCTTTGAGTTCTTAGGACTTGCTCCACTTCAGAGTGACCAAAACTCAAAATCTGATGTAGAAGCTCAGAATCACTTTGGCATTTTCCTTGGGTAAGGAGCACAACCCTGTCCACATCACCTCTGACATCCCTACACATTCTAAAATTTAGTTCCCTACATTATGGGTGAACTTGACCCCTCTCCCTTGGTAAGCACCTGCGGAAAAACCCAGAAGAGTTTAGGAGACCATGAAGAGTGGGGACTTTGGGGAATACTAACTGGAAAGCCCAGGCTGCATTTTCACTGAACATTGAATCTGGGGTTCCTGGAGGCCCCACTTTTCCAGAGGCCCTGGAGGCTCCATTTCTCCAGAGGCCCTGGAGGCAGGTCCCTGAGCATCTGGCAGGCCTCGTGGACTGTTTGCAATTCTTTGGCGAGCTTCCTGCTTCTGCAGTTCATTTCATACCCACCTACTGCGGGCTAGGCACCGGGATACCAAAGCGAGAGAAGGTAGGCAGAGTTTCAGTCCCATACGGAGTATCGGCATCCAGAGACCCAAAACGTCTGAGCCGGAAGAGGTCTTGGTGACCCTCCGGTCCGTGACCTTCGTTTTACAGAGGAGTAAACTGAGATCCAGAGGTGGGCAATGACGTGCAATTGTACCATCGGTCCTCTTCAGAGCTAGAAGGAGCCTTAGAGATCTCGGCACGCATATGGGGCTTAATAAATTCTTGTTGGCTGATACTTCAGGCCCTCTCATTTAACAGATGAAGAAACTGAGGCCCAGAGTAGCAAATTCGTCAAGGGGACACCCGTAGCCGGTCCGTCTGACTGAGGATTTGCAAGCAGGTCTTCGGACCGCACTCCACGGCTCCGGCGCCCAAAAGCAGTTTCCGATGCGCTCCCGGGGCTGCAGGGGAGGGAACTCCCGGCCGGGCCAATTCAAGTGCGCAGGGCGTTCCCCTTTAAGGGCGGCTCCGCCCGGGGTTCGGGCGCCGAGTCACGTGAGCGGCAATGTTGCGGCGGGCGCGGACTCGGTAGCTACAATGTATCGGGGTGGCTGTCTGGCTCTGGGGCTGGCGCTGGCGCTGGGGCTGGCGCTGAGCCTGCCCAAGCCCTCGCTGCCGCCGCCGCCCTCCAGGACCAGCTCGGTGGTGATGGACTCATCCACTGGCCTTCTCACCGTAGTGGAGGGCTGGAAGGCCGGGGCCATCGCCTGGGCCAACCTCACCAACGCCATCGGCCAGACCGGGTGAGGTTTCGGGTCTGCGGCCGGCGGGGGAAGGGCCGGGTTGGGAGGGAGCTTGGGAGGGGGCTAGGACTGGGGGCCAGGACTGGGCAGGTTGTTGTGACCGGGGAAGGGGTTAGGGCCAGGGTTGGGCTGGGTTTGGGAAAGGCCCTGGCTATCCCAAATCAGACTCCTAACACAATGTCCGGCTTCCCCAGCTAGACCCTGCCAGGTTAGGAAGTCCCAGGGACCAGGACTTGGGACCCCATGCCTCGGGTAACCTTTGTGAACTGGCCCGGGGCCCATCCCTAACGTGGGGGCCAGGACTGAAAGAATTTTCTGGCAGCTACTCTGCCCTAGCCCTTTCAGAGTGTCCAGCCTTCTGTATGGAACCACTGGCTTAGGACTTTGGGTTTCTGACATCCCCTACAGACCAGCCCTTTCTGTGTAACCGCAACAACCACTCCTCATATCGACCCCATCGAAGGGGTTGTGACATTGCCTAGCTCTCTCTGCCCATAGCGTTGGAGCCCGGTATCCACCGGGAACTGTGTTGAGGTAGGTCCTGTAGACTTGCCCTCTCTGTGAGACTGGTCCTTCCATAATCACTGCCTTTCCCAACCTTCAGGGCTGGAACTCTGGGTTTTTGAGTGTCCCTATAGACTTTGGCCTCTGGCCATCATCTCTTCTGTCTCTACCTTTGTGGGCTGGAATTCCAGGTTCCTGGCAGCACCTGTAGCCTTGGCCAGCCCTCAGCCCATAATTACCACTGCTTCTGCACCCCACCCATGGGTTTGTGCATATGACAGCCCCTATAGGCTGGCTCCTTCAGCATGACCAGCCATGACCACTTGTTTGCTTTTTCCACCCACAGAGGCCAGGACTCTGAATTTCTGAAAGTTCCCATGGACTTGGCCCTCTGGTTAGCATTCCTACCCTCCATACTCGTTGGAGGATACCACTCTGTTTTTCAGCCCCTAAAAGCTGTCTTTTTTTTCTTTTTGGTGCCCTCACCAACCCTGGCTACCATGTCAGGCCGGAGATGCTGATACCTAGAAGACGAGACCACCACAAGGCTGAAAGCCTAAGGACTCAGCCCCTGAAGACCCTATCTCCGTACTTTCTTCCCTTCCCTCCTTTGACCCCAACCCTCCTTTACATCTTTTCTCCCTTGGTTTGCTCAGAGTTGACCCCAGGAGTAGGTATGGGTGGGAACAGTCCAGGCCTGGAGTCAGTAATCCTGGGTTCCAGTCCTGGCTTGGCCTCTGACTCCCATTGGGACCTTGGATGAGTCCCTTCTCTTTATTCCTCCATTCTGTGGATCTTCCCAGTCCAATGAAGGGGTTTGGACTAAATCATCTCCAGGGTTCTCTCTGCTTCTGATTAGTCTGTGAGTGTTGGTGACTTGGACAGATTGCAGGGTGGGTGCAGAGAGCATCGAATGCCAGAGCTGGAGAAGACCTCAGAGTCTTAATAGAAGGAAGGCAGGTAGGAAACAAGGATTTATTTAGTACTTTCTGGTGCCAGGCGCCATGCTAAGCACCTTTTTTTGGGGGAGATTATTTATTGCCTCATTCCTACATTCATCTTTATAAGATTTTGAGTTCCAAATTTTTCTCCCTCCTCTTGCCTCTCCCAAAGACAGAGTGCAGTCCGATAGAGGCTATACATGAATGATCATATTAAATGTATTTCCACATCAGTCACGTTGTGAAAGAAGAGTCAGAACAAAAGTGAAAAACCACGAGAAAGGAAAACCCAGTGAGAATAGTAAGCGGCAATCTGCACTCAGACTCGGTCAGCTCTTTCTCGGGGTGTGGATGGCATTTTCCAAAATGAGTCTTTTGGAACTGTCTGAGATCATTGTATTGCTGAGAAGAGCTAAGTCTATCAAAGTCACTCATCTGTGCTAAGCACTTTGGTAAATATTTCATTCCATTCTCATAACAGCTCTCTGAGGTAGGTGCTATCATATAGAAGGGAACACTGCCCCTCCCATCTCCCCCCCCCACAGCAGTGTTGGGGAAAGGGCTCTGAGCCCAGGGAAATGATCCTGCTCGTGGGAGGCGGAGCTGCCGTGGGTGAAGCCCATGGACTGTCTGAACCACATTTGGCACCAATATGGTGAGCCTCGGGGAGTGGGGAGGCCACCAGGCTGCCTAAGGAGGGGCAACCCGGCCCATGTTGGAAGAGGAGCGGGTCAGAGTTCCCCTGCACTGACTTTGAGGGTTCATTTCCATGGCTGAAGGGAGGTGAATCATTGTCTTTTCCCCTTGTGACCTGTGGTGGAGCACAGCACCCCCTTACCCCTATGGCCTATGTGTCTGTCTAGGACAGGTGGGGAGCCTTTGGCCTGGAGGCTGCATGTGGCCCTCTAGGTCCTCAAGTGCCACCCTTTGACTGAATCCAAACTTTACAGAACAAATCCACTTAATAGAAGGCCCAGGGACCCAGGACAAGTGGCCTGGAGGCTGTGGGTACCCCACCCCTGGTAGGGTCAGGACTGCTTCCTTCTGCCCTCCAGGTAGTCTTGGGGGAAGGCACCTGAGGGAGGGTTGTTTACCTCTTGGCCCTGGTAGGGAGGAAACAGCTGATGATGCAGGGGCTGACTCTTTGAAGGGCTTTGGATGCCTGGTCTGGCACATCAAAGGCACTCAGGGCTGTCTGGCTGCACCCATCTGCCTTCAGCCTCCATCATCAAGGGCCTTGGGCAGCTGCTCTGCATTTTTGTGTGGTGATCTGAACCAATTTTATTAGATTCTGCTGACTCCTTTGGAAGCAGGACTGAGAAGGTGGGCCACTGATGCCATTGGGCAGAAATCGAGTGAGTGCTGTTGGGCACCTGCCATAGTCAGTGTTAGAGGCCTAGGTGCTGGGAGGGCAAACACTTGTGCTGTTCTGGGCACCTCATCTCCCTTCTCCGTCTCTTTGTGGAGGCTCTCCCCCATGCCTGGAAGGTATTTCCATCTCATCTTCCCCTCTGGCTTCTTCCTACAGGCAGCCTTCCTTGATCTCTTGAGCCTTTCTGGCCATCCATTTTCTCCCTGCAGTTAATCCTGCAGTCTGCTGCCCTGCTGGAGTCTGAGGGCAGGGCTCTCTTTTTTGTCTTTGGATTCCTAGGACCTGGCTGAATGACTTGCAAACAGCCAGTAAACACTTATTGTTGAAATGACTTTCTCGGCTGGTTGGTGAGTCATGACAGACTTGAGGGAGACAGAAGGACACCTACAGCCAAAACACAGAGACCCCATCATGGAGACATGAGTTCAGATTCCACCTCTTGATTCTCTCTGTCTGTCCCTCTTGGGACCCTCAGTTTCCTCATCTGTAAAATAGGTTTAAGGATTTTTTGGGGGGTACCTACTTCCCAGGAAAATATTTTATGAGTTATAAAGCCTTATGGGAGGGAAAGGAATACAGTTTGGCAGAGAGGCAGTAGGAAGGGCCTTCTGTGTTCCACACAGATAAGCCTCATGTGAGGTCAGGAGCCCCAGTGAAGGGGCTGATACCTGTGTTTCTTGAGCCATTTGGGGCCTGGCCCTCTGTGACCCAGGATGTAGGCCCAGGAAGGAGCCCAGTGCCCAGCTCTGCTCACCAGTCAGTCATAGGTGGCTGATCTCTCCCCAGATCCTCAGCTGCAGAGGGGACGGCAGCCTGTGAAAGCTGTGAACTTCTTGACATTTAGGATGGGGCCAGACAAGTGAGATCCTATGATTTGTAGAGGTCTGAGACTAAACAGAGGTGGGAGACCTGTGGCCTTCTAGGTACTTGGGTCCCTGGGCCTTTTGACTGAGTCCAAGTTTTATAGAACAAATCCTTTTATTAAGGCAGTGGTTTTCAACCTTCCTAATGCCACGACCTTTTAATACTCGTATGTGGGTGTATCTGCATGTGGGCAGACCGGCCTGGAGACCGATCGAGGAGTGGTCTCTCGGTTCCTAAGACCTTCAGAAATATGTTTTCCAGTGGTCTTAGGTGACCCTGTTTGACCCCCAAAGAGGTCGCAACCCACAGGTCGAGAACCGCTGTATTAAGGGGATTTATTCTATGAAATTTGGATTCAGTCAAAGGGCCCCACTTGAGGACCTAGAGGGCCACATATGGCCTTGAGACCACAGGTCCCCCACCCCTGCCCGAGAGGATCTGTCTGGGTCAGCCCTTCTCCGGGTTGCTCTTGGGCAGTACCTATGGAGAGCTAGCCCTCTTCTGATGAAGTGGGGACATCGGGGTGGGGGGGGGCTTTCCAGTTCCAAATAAACCCCTTGCCAAGTGTCTCGTGCCCTTCCTGGTACCCCCAGTCAGATATTTTTTGTGTTCATGACCACATCTGGAAAAGGAGTTGGGAAGACTGAGAAGCTGTTTAGGGACTTAATATAAAAATAGTGCCCGTATCTCGGTGCTTTAAATTTCACGACTTGTATATTCCCATTTTGGAGGTGGGGAAACTGACTTGTCAAAAGCCCCAAATCTAGTCAGCCCCGGATTTCCTGACTCTAAATCCGTTGTGCGGAGCTGGATCATGAGGAGAAGGGCGAGATCTGTGACTTCATAATGGGGGCAGTCCCCAGTGAAGAAAGCAAAAGCTAACGTTTGATAGTGATTTAAGGCTAGTCCCGCACTTTACAAATAATAAGACATCTGATCCTCACAACCCTGGGAGCTAGGTGCTATTATTACCCCCATTTTATAGATGAGGAAGCTGTGGCAGACAGGTGAAGTGACTTGCTCAGGGTCACACAGCTTGTATGTGTCTAAAGCCAGATTTGAACCTGGGACTTCCTTATTCCAGGCTCAACACTCTATCCATTGTACCACCCAGCTGCCTTTACCCGATTCCTTCTACCAACCAGATGGCCACCTGCCACCTTCTCTATAATCTACAATTCTAGTGAGTTGCCCAGGGCCCTACTAGGGTAAATGACTTTTCTAGGATTAATTACAGAGCCTGTAAGTGTCAGAGGCAGGATTAGAACTCAGGTCTTCCTGACTCTGAGACTGGTACGTTATCTACTTATGTCATATTTCTTTTAACTTTCAAAACACCCCTCCAGTTTATTTCTTTTTATTTTTATGTCGGCCCTTTGAGGTGGGCAGGGTAGGGATAATTCTTCTCATTTTAAAAGTGGTAGAATCGAGGTCTGGAGTGGTTTTGAGTCACTTGGGACTAAACAGTTCCATTTTCTTCATGTCTCAGATGGAGGAGAGAGTGAAATGGTGACTTCTGGGAGCAGAAGGTCAGTGATAGATGGGCTTGTCCAGGCGGTGGCCTCGGGAAAAGTACTGATCATAATTACTACTTAATCATAGATTAAGATCTGGAAGGGATTTCCCAGTGTGGCCTGAGTACCTGAGATGGTTTTAGGGGGTCCTAAACTGTTTTCATTATAATAAAGTGTTTCAATTATGAATATGATCAGTATCTACAGCAGGGGTTCTCAACCTGTGGGTCATGATCCCTTTGGGGGTCAAACGACCTTTCTACAGGGGTCACCTAACACCATTGGAGGACCAAGCTCCTCTGTCTCCAGGCAGGTTCACCCACATGCAGATGCGGCCACATTAGGAAGGTTGAGAACCCCTGATCCACAGCTGTGACCTATGTAAACAAAAGTTCTTGGTGGGGGAGATTTCAGTTTTTAATTTGTTAGTTTATTTTTGGGAAGTCCTCAATTTTTAAGAGTTTAAAAGAATTCTGCTACCAGAAAGCTTGAGAATTATTGACCTAGTTCAAACCTCTTATTTTCCAGATGAAGGCCCCATGGTTGAGTAATTTGTATAAGGCATCAAGGGGCAGGAATCCAGGCCTTCTAACACCACATCTGGGTGGCTTTTTACCCCTTTGCTGTTTATAAAACCATCTTTTGGGTAGGGTGTGTTGGATCAGAGTAGGTCCTGAATTTATGAGACCATTGGGACTTTGGAGACCTTGGCTCCCATCCCAGCTCTAATACTACCTAGCTGTGTGACCTTGGGTAGATCACTTCTCTCTGGGATTCAAGACCCCTCATTTGCCATAAAATGGTCTTGGTCCATACTTTCACTGGAGCTGGGATGTCCCAGTGAAGAAATTCCCCTTACCAGTACAGCGGCTCTTTGTCAGGTTACCCAGGCTCCTTCTCTTGGAATCTCTGACTTCCTCCAAGGAAGGCTCACGTGCCTTTCCTACATGAAGCCTTCCCAGGGCTTCACACATAGTCTAATGCTTTTTCATCCATCCACTTCCAGAGCCCCGTAATCGCTAATGCCTTCCCTCCCTCCCTCCCCGAAGTACTCTGTGTTCTGTGTGTGTGTGTGTGTGTGTGTGTGTCCATGTGTCCATGTTGGCTCCCCCATTTGAATGTAAGCTCCTTGAAGGCAGAGATTGGTTTTGTCCTCCTTTTTATCTCAGGTCCTAGTACAGAGAAAACATTTAACAAATGTCTGTTTCTTAATTAAGGAGGGATCATTCTGATTTGTCCCGGGAGATGTCGGAGATTTAGCAGAAGTTTGTGTTGTCCCCATGAGTGAGGACTTCTCTATGGGTGATATTACTCAGGGCTGTTTATATTTCTGCTCCCAGTCGCCTGGAAATAGCATTAACCAGGGATTTAGGAGACCACCTTGGTCATCTGTAAGGTTGAAGTGGTAGGTGTATTGGGAAAAATGAGCCACTCCTCTGCAGTGGCCTCCCCTGACTCTCCCTCCCCTTCCACTCCCTCTCCTCCTTCTCCCCCTTTCTCTCTTCCCCCTTCTCCCTTTCCTTCTCCCCCTCCCCTCTTCTTCCTCCCCTTCTCTTCCCCCTCCCCCTTCTCCTTCCCCTGCTCCCCTTCTTCCTCCTCTCCCCCTCCTCCTCCTCCCCTTCCCCCTCTCCTTCCTTCTCCTCCCCTCCTCCTTTTCCACTTCCTCCTCCTTTCCCTCCCCCTCCTCATCTTCCCCCTCCTCCCCTCCCTCCCTTCCCCTTTCTCTCCTTCCTCCTTCTGCCTTCTCCTTCCCCTCCTGTTCTTGGTTTCTTTTTCTTTTCTTCCTTCTCCTTCCTCCCTCCATCTCTTCCTCTTCCTTCCCTTCTCCTTCATCATCATCATCATTGCTAGCATTTAGTGTTTTAAGGTTTGCAAAGCTCTTTACAAATATTATTCCAGATAATCCTCACAACAGCCTTGCTATTATTATTATCCCCATTTCACTGATGAAGAAACTAAGGCAAACAAAGGTTAGATAACCAGGCCAAATTCACACAACATGTGTCTGAGGTAGGGTTTGAATTCAGGTCTTCCTGCCTCCAGGTCTACCTCTTACCCGCTGTGGCTCCCTACCTATGATTTAAAGCCAGAGGGGACCTTGGCATCCATCAAGCCCAATTCCCTCATTTTATTGCACTTATACCTAGTAGGCGCTTAATAAATGTTTATCGATGATGATGATGGTGGCAGCATAAACTGAGGCCCGGAGAAGTAGTCATTTGCCCAAGGTCACGGGTATGTAGTCATGATACCAGAGCTGAGGAGCGGCTGAGGAAGCCACGTGGGAGAGATGCTGAGATACAAGTGAGGGTCTTCCAAGCATGTGCTGCGTACCAGGCTCTGCACTTAATACTGAGTTATGCTAAAGAGGGCAAGAACATTCCCTGCCCTCAAGGAGCTCCTGTTCTAATAGAAAAGTCCAGCCATGTACATGCGTGCCTGGGTACGTGTGTGCGCTGTTGGCTCTTTGAAGTTGGTGGCAGGAGCTCCTAGATTTAGACCTGGAAGCATCCTCAGAGACCATCTGGCCCGGCCCCTTTCATTTTACAGATCAGGAAACCGAGGCCCAGAGAAAGGGAAAGCTCCTTAGCTGAGGCAGAGCTGGGATTTGAATCTGCAACCTGTGGGGATTTTTCCTTTCTTTCCCCTCTGGGAGTTCCCTTTGCTGATGAAGTTCAAATTGTGCCCAGATCTGAACGGTCACATCCATTCTGAAGAGCGGCTCCCAAGGCCTAAAATTCTACTGAGGAAGTCGGGACAGGAGGGGTGAGAAGCTCTCAAAAAATGAAGTTTTGAAGCCGGAGAAAAAATTGCTGTGAGGAAGAAAGGAGGGAGCTAAGATCGTCCAGTAGGCAAGAATTTTATCAGCTTCCACGTCCCAGATTCAGGGGGTACAAAGACGGCTGTGCCGGCCCTCAGGGAGCTTACTGTTTTAGACATATAGATGTGTCGATGTTTATACATACGCAGTGTATATTAGATTTACAGAGTAAATATTTGCAAGGCACTTCTAGCCGGGAGTCTGGGTAACTGGAAGGAACAGGAAGGGTCTTATGTAGGAGGAGCTTCGAAGGAAAGAGACAGAAGTGAAGGCTTGGGGCACAGCCTGTGCAAAGGCCTGGAGACTAGAATGGCCCGGCATATGTGATGACCAGTGAGAAGGTCATTTTGGTAGAACCTACAAGAGCTGGGTCAGGAGCTTCCAAGCCCAGAGTGAGCTGAGGCTGCTGATGGGCCTTTAAAAGCTCTGTTGTGTATGATGGACATCATACATAGCACTTGTCTTCTCGATGGATGGGGGTGGGGGAGAATATTTTATTGTTTTTGAAATTTTTGATTGTTATTCAGTCAGTTTTTAGTTGTGTCTGATTCTCTGTGACCCCTTTTGGAGTTTTCTTGGCAAAGGTACTGGAGTGGTTTGTCAGCTCAGTTTACAGATGGGGAAACTGAGGCAAATAGGGTTAAGTGACTTGCCCAGGGTCACAGTTAGAAAGTGTCTGAGGATGGATTTGAATGCAAGAAGATGAGTCTTCCTGACTCTAGGCCCTGCGCTCTGTGCACTGTGGTGTCACCTAGCTGCCTCAGGAAGAGAATAAGGATCTCAAAATTAAAAAAAAAAATTGATGTTAAAAAATAAGCATTTGAAAAAAAGAAATAAAAAAATAAAGACTATTTTGAAGGCAACAGGAAGGTCAAATTGGGAGTAGGACCCCTCACTGCTCTGAGTAAGTGGAAGGATGATAACAGGGTGAAGGAGAGAAGACAGAACTACTCAACTTTTACGCTTTTTCCTTCCAGGAAGGATGATCTTAGGACTGGGGAAGGAGAGCTGAAAAAATGGGGGTCAAACCATCAGATAATTAGGGATGTAGCAAGAAGCCAAATTCCTAGCTGAAGGACTGAATTCAAATCCTCCCTCACTTATCTAGGAAGGTTCAAATGAAGTATGAAGCGCCATACCTGGCAGGGCTGGCCAGCATAATGCCTTACACACAACAGGCTTTTCAGTACTTATCGAATTTACTTTTTGAAGATCATATCCCAATTTTTTTCAGAACTTCACACAGGCCTGGCTGCTTTGACATATTAAAAGTAGCAGAATAATAGCTGGCATTTATATAATGCCTACTCTGCACCAGGCACCATGCTAAACACTTTATAAATACCTCATCTGATCCTCATAATAACCTCTGTGAGGCAGGCTCTGTTAAAAATATAACTCATTTTACAGATGAGGAGACTGAGGCAAGATGAAGCTCGGTGGCTCTCCCAGGATTCTGTATCTGGCAGGTGTTGGGAGGAAGAGTCAGGATTTGAACACAGGCCTCTTCTGACTCCAAGTTCAGTTCCGTTACCTGGCATTGTCTTGGGAAAGGAGCAAATGCCCCACTTTTCAGAAAAAGGGAACTAGGTGGGGTCCTTTCAACCATCTGTCTGTTAGCAGGACAATGAAGAACCTTTTTTGTGAATATGTAGGAAGACCAGTGGGGGTCCCAGGGAACCCGCTTGGCTTTACCAGAACAGGTTGTGCTGTAATGCTCTTCTTCCCTTTCTGTGCAGTTACCAGGTGGCCAATTTCCTCTTTCTCCCTTTCACACGTTCTCTGTCCTAGCTAGCACTACCTACATACTGTTTCTCAAACTTCCTGCTCCATCTTTGTACAGCTGTGCCCTATGCCCAGACCCCGGTCACTTGTACCTTTTTAGAATTCTTAGCTTCAGGTCTGCTAGGTGGCACGGTGGATAGAACACTGGCCTTGGAGTCAGGAGGACCTGAGTTCAAATCTAGCCTCAGACACTTACTAGCTGTGTGACCCTGGGCAAGTCACTCAAAATAAAAAAAAAAAAGGCATTCTTAGTTTCCTTCAAGGCCCAGCTGCGTCCGCTGATTGTCAGTGTTCATTGTGTCCTCGGATTACCTCGTATGTACTTTTCTGGCTTTTGAAGTGTGTTGTATGTAAGCTTCTTGAGGGCAGGGATTGTGTCTCTTCTGGGACTGTATGCCCAGGGTCTGTCATCTTTGGCAGCTTCTAATCAGCGTTGACTGAGTTGAATCTAGCTGAACAGATAGACATAGTATATCACAGACGTATGTACATATACATATATGACTCCACCTGGCAGAGTTTTATGTGTTATTCTTGTTGATGAGGTGGGGAGATATGGGCTAGACCAGAGGTTCTCAACCTGTGAGTTGCGACCCCTTTGGGGGTTGAACGACCCTTTCACAGGGGTAGCCTAAGATGGTCGAAAAACACATATTTCCGGTGATCTTAGGAACCAAGCCACGCTCCTCTGTCCGTCTCCAGGAGGGTCCGAAGGGTTGTGGCATTAGGAAGGTTGAGAAACACTGGGCTAGACAATGGTCCAGTCTGGTGGAGGGACCAGACCCAAAGAGTGACCCTCAATGGCACCTTGGAAGGAGCGGGGCAACAAGCATTTATGAATTGCCAGCTCTGTTCCGGGCACTGTGCACTTTACAAAGATTATCTCCTTTAGTCATCACAGCAAACCCTGGGAGGTAGGTGCTGTTAGTTCCTCATTTTACAGATGGGGAAACTGAGGCTCGACTGTCAGTGTCTGAGGCCGAATTTGAACTTGGGTCTTTGTGACTCCAGGGCTGGTGCTCTATCTACTGTGCCACCCAGCTGCTTGTCTCTATAGTATCCCCCAAGTTATCTGTACACTGACTTCTGCTTTCACACTTGTTTTGAAAATGTAAATTTGTTGCAGTGTGATTGACACATTAGGGAACAATTTGAGCGTCATGTGAACTTTGATTTAATTTATGTGTAACTTTGTCTTTGTTTTTGTTGTTTGTCCTTCATTCTGAGTGATGATGCCATGACTTTGCAAGTGAATTAGATTTAAGTGAGGCAGGGCTAGGCAAAGTCACCAGCCTCACTTTCTCCTCTGGAGGCATCTGGGTCCAGCGGCCAGATATGGATCAGGACGCCTGGAGATGGTCTAGGACGCAGTGGGAAGCCTTGGCCTTTTCAAGCTAAGGTCTTTCTGAGTTCTCACTTTGACTGAGGCAAAGCCCATCCAGTGATTAAGGCTAAGTAAGAAATGAGGCAAAGAATGAGTAGGTAAATTTTATCCATGAGGAAAAGCTAGAGTGCAGAAAACTCACATTAAGTCCAAGCTGCAGCCCTTCCTGTGTCCCCTTCCACAAGCAAACTTCAGGTCTTTTTCAAGGTTTAATGTCTATGTTCTGGGGCAGTAGGAGCTGTGGGCAGGGGAGGATTGGAATCCGGACCCGCTTCTACTGTAGCCTCTGACCCCAGGGGCCTCAGACAGGCCGCTGTTTATTGGCACATTTTATGTATTTCTTAACCATTTAACCTCTATGAAGCTGTGCTTTTATTTCTTGTCTTTTTATTTGTGTGCCGTTGATGGAGTTTTTGACTATTGTGCCCCAAATTCCACGTCCCCCATCAGCCTTGTGATTTTCATTGGTGATTTAGCAGAGTACGCTGCTTTTTGAGGAAGCAGATGCTGAGTTATAGCAGGACTAACTGTACCCAGTCCTGTGCTTCTCAACTTTTCTTTTTCGTTCAGTAACCAGGCTGTGTTTATCAAATTGTGGAAGGCAGAACTGGAAGGGAGGGTTGAGGCCTTGAATGGCAGATTTGGGATCTGGGAAGATCTTGATGGGCTAGAATCCATTAAGACAAACATTTCATAAGGAGAGATGTCAAGTTCTGGGCTTGAGTTTAATGAATCATCTGTCCAAGTGTAGCTTAGGGTAACATTAGAAGGTATTAAAAAGCAACAACCTGAGGTTTTGGCAGCCAGCACATAACCTTTGCCTTGATCCACTGGAGAAGGAAACAGCAAACCGCTCTGGGATCTTTGCCAAGAAAATCCCATGGATGGTCTTGGCATGCTAGGCCACGGGTCATGAAGAGGCGGTCACGACTGAACAGCAAGTTAACTGTGTCAGCAGTACAGTACAATAGCCTGACACGCCTAGGCCGGATTCCACTGTCTTAAGCTGTTTAAGAGGGCATTAGTGTTCCCAAGGAGGGAGGGACTTGCCGTCCTCTGCCCCAGCCAGAGCCCATCTGGGGTTTTATCTTCAAGCCTTGACATCCCCTTTTAAGAGGGTCATTGATCTTTGGGAAGAGTTTGGGCTTCAGAGGGGTCCTGCTGGACCACTCTCCTCACTCTTGGCATTGAAGGGACCGCCTTTCTCTCATTGATTTCTTATGCCTTTCTTTAGGGAGAAGGGTAGCTGCTGACCAGATGTTACTTAAGGAAGGTCAAGTTTAGCAAGCATCTTTTGAGTGCCTGCTGTGTGACCTGGCTTTGTAGTTACTCTATCTTAAGGGACCACCTGGAGAAAGCCTTTTTGTGCCCTAGGCCACCTTTCTGAGAGACTTTCCCAAGGATTTTGCAAAGGTCTTTAGAGGAAAATATTGTTTCTTAATATTTTCAGTTTTACTAAAAGGGGGTTTTAAGTATGTGCATATGCTATTGAAGGAGCCCTCTCTAGTCATCCTGATCTATATCTGGCCACTGGACCCAGATGGCTTTGGAGGAGACAGTGAGGCTGGTGACGTTGCACAGCTCTGCCTCACTTAAATCCAATTCACTTGCAAGTCATGACGTCACCTTCCTGATGCTGTGGTCCTCTTCCAGAATGAAAGAAAAACAACAATATCGAACATCTACTTATAAGCAATTCAGCCTTCCAAGACTTTTCTTTTTTAATGGAAAGATGTTGCTGACGAGTGGTATTCCCATTGCACAGATAGAAAAACCACAGCAAGCTAAGCACGGTGTTTTCCCTTGCTAGGGAAGAGCTCATTTGTTACTAGTCCCAGGGATGGCTTGGTGACTCAGAGAGGGCCCTTAAGTCCTTCTTGCTGACCTCAGGTTATCCCCTCTCTTCATGCCAGGTGGGCCTTTTTGGAATTGGCCACCAGTGAGCAATACAGCGATGCCCTGCAGGCGTATGCAGCCGGGGTGGTGGAAGCAGCTGTGTCTGCTGAGGTAAGAAGAGGTGATGGCAGATGGGGTGAGGTGGTGGTGGTACAGATACCCTTCTTTACCCTGGGGGAGATCACCTTTGTAACCTCAGAATCAGACCCATGCCCTTGACCTTGCTCACATATAAGGATCAGGTGCCAGCATCTCTGCCTTAGGACCACCAGAGTCCTAGGTGAGTGAGGAAGAGGTAAGAGAGGTGATGGTTGTCAGAAGACAAGGATGGAGACTGCTCACATATATGCTCCGAAGTGGGAGGGGTCCTAAGATCTGGAAGTGACCTTAATGGGTCATCTGGTCCAACTCCCTCACTTTACAGATGTGGAAACTGAGGCACAGAGTGACTTGTCCAAGGTCATACTGCTGCTAGTGAGTGAACCAGGATTTGAACTCAGGTCCTTCTGACTTCAGGTCACTCAACAAACATTTTTTCAGCTATTACTGTAAGTCAGTTTCTTTGCTAAGTGTTGGACGTATCAATACAAGCAAAGAAAGAAAGACAACCCCTGCCCTCAAGAGCTTCCATTCTAGTGGGGGGAAGAAAAGCAGAGGGGGCGAGGAAGGTGCCTGTGATGAAGCTCAGGAATTTCGATCTGAACTGGGAGGGGAAGGAAGGAAGGTCCATCTACCATAACAGACTCAGGAGGTGCTTTTGGCTGCACAAGCAGGTTTGACAGCCAGCTGCCCACTCCTGGCCCCACTCCCTGCCTTCGCACCTGCTGGATGTGGCATAAAGTAGGTGTGGCTAGGAGAGCCTGGGGCAGCGGGGTGCCCTGGGCTGCCTCTGGAACCTGCTGTTCCATCTTCTCAGCTCCAAAATAGATGCCTTGGGAGGAACTCGCCAAAGGGAGAAGGGGACCTCAAAGGCAGAGGCATGTTCCAGGGTGAGAGCTCACGTGCCCTGGGGTCTCCTTGACTAGCTGCTGAGCAAATAAATGAATGGAACAAAGGATAAATCATTTATTACGCCCTTACTGTGTGCAAAGCACTGCGGCTGCTGATAGGAAAGTAAGACCTTCCCTGCCCTCAAAAGACCTTTCATTCTGATAGTCTCATCAGCAAACATTTATTAAGCTCCTACTGAATGCCAGGCACCATGCTTAGCTCTGGGGATTCAAAATGAGGGTAAAGACAGTCCTTGCTCTTGTGCTCACAGTTTGATGGGGCAGATGACTGTACAAAGAGCTATGGATAGTACAGATAGGAGACAGTCAGCAGAGGGAAGGCCCCAATGTTAAGGGGAATTAGGAAAGATTTCAGAGGTCAGATAAAGGAGGCTGCCTTTGGCCTTGATGGAGGATGGCCTGGAGGGCCTTGGAGCCTGGCTTGGGATTGTGGTGATGGGAGGGCAGCCTGAAGAAAGGCAGGGTTGGCCTTCTAGGGTCAGGGAAGACAGCCGGGGGAGGGGGGGGGTGGCAGGTAGCTGGAGCCCCCTGGGTTCTGGCCCTCTTCCCATGAGCCTCTGCTTCTCTCCCCTCCCCATGCACAGCTCATTTACATGCACTGGATGAATACGGTGGTGGATTACTGCGGCCCCTTCAAGTATGAAACTGTCTACTGTGAGAAGCTGAAGAGTTACATCGAGCTGAACCTGGCTTGGATGCAGAAGCAGATCCAGTCGGGCACGGACACCGAGTACTGGCACCAGGTGGGCGCAGCAAGAGGAACCTCTCCATGGGCTGGGTCATGGATGTCCATCTGGCCATACTCAGATGGGGGCCTGTCCTCCAGGTCGCATGGAAAGAGTGCTGGGTTTGGACATGGAAGTTCTGTTAGAGCCCTGGCGGTGACATTGAGCCGTCTGTATGACTGTGGGCATCTCTAAAACGGGGGCATTGGGATCCATCCTTGGCCTCTGTGACCCTGTGGCCCCTCTAGGGCTCAGCTCCCTCATCTGTGAAATGAAAGGACATGGAATCATAGATTTGGGCCCAGCAGGGACCTTGGAAACCAGTGCATCTATTTGCCCCAGCTTTACTGATGAGAAAATGAGGCTGAGGGAGGCCTTCTCGAGGAGCTGGGGCTTGGAATGATCTAGAACTGTTTCCTGAGTACTTTCTGTGTGCCTGCCCTTCATCCAGGTGTTCCTGAACACCGTCAGCAAGTGCTTCCTTACCATGATCTGTGGGGGCACCCAGGGGTCCATACAAGAGATCCCGGTCTACTTACCTTCTACTAAACCTTCATTTGGTCCTATGCCTTCCTTTTATAAATGAGGTGAATTAGACCTAGAGAGAGAAGGTAACTGGCCAGAGGTCACTTAGCAAGTTAGTGGAAGAGCCATGATGGGGCCCCATGCAACAGGCAGGGACATTGAGTACTGGTACTCATGGGCTTGGCTGGGGGAGCCTCCCGGCAGGTCCCTGGGCAAAGGGTGCTCTACATTGCCCTTTGAGGGAGGTCATGTGACTGCATTCCCTAGGTGTGACTTTGAAGGCTGAGTCAGACCTCTCTGTTGACCTGTATATCTGTTTGTCTTTCTGGTAGGTGGAGCTTGCTCTCCTGCAGCTGAAGGGGCTGGAGGACAGCTACCAGGGACGAATAGCTTTCCCATCTAAGAATTTCACCATCTCGCCCTTTGGCTTCCTGTAAGTGACCCTCCTGGGTATGGAGGAGTTGGGCGGGTAGTGTGAGAGTAACCTCTATTTGGAGCAAGAACCCAGAGAACTTTTAGAAACTAACCCTCTACCTTAAGACTGGCCTCTGGCAAAATTGTGAAATTTTGCTCCTATTGTCCTCCCTTGTTCCTGCCTCCTCCTGCCTCTCTCCCTTGCTCCTCCCCTGGCCTTCAGCAGCTTCTCTCCTTCTAAACTGTTATATGTTCTTGTTTTGGCCAGAAGCATGGGACTTCCCCTTCCAGATTGATTTTTTTTTTTTGATTAGGTAAAAGAGATCATTTTTTGCCTCATTTCTTACCTAGTTTTAATCACTGAATGGGCATTGCCTCAGTCAAACTGAGACCTGGGGAAGACCTTGGCTTAAGAAGGCCAAGGTATCTACCTGCTTCAGGGCTCTTTCCTGTCATCCTTACCTACTTCTGGCCGCTTGACCCAAATGGCTCTGGAGGAGAAAGTGAGGCTGGTGACTTTGCACAGCCCTGCCTCACTTAAATCCAATTCATTTGCAAGTCATGGTATCACCTCCCTGATGTCATAATCCTCTTTTTTTTTTTTTTTGAGGGGGGAAGGCAGGGCACTTGGCATTAAGTGACTTGCCCAAGGTCATACAGCTAGTAAATGTTAAGTGTCTGAGGCTGGATTTGAACTCAGGTCTTCCTGAGTCCAGGGCCAGTGCTCTATTCACTGAAGTACTAGCGGCCCCCACGATCCTCTTTAAGAATGAAGGACAAGTAACGACAATCCTTCCAAATACCCAGTGTGTTTATAATCGATTGTGTTCATCAGATGCTTTATAGTCTATGAAAAAGCCTTTTGCAGACATGAGCTCATTTGATCCCTGCTTAATCTGTCAGCCTCTTCTTTCCAAGGCCAAGAAGGATCCCCATTGTGCAGAGGAGAAAACTGAAGAGAACTAAAGGAATTTGGCCAAGGTCCCACAGATTGGAAAGGGACAAGGCCCAGACTGAGAGCCCAGGGCTCCCCACCCCCTCGTCCCAGACTCCTATCAGCCCAGTGCTATTTCTCACAGCCCATGTCCTAGCACATGCCCAGAGGGGCTAGGGAAGGGATCAGTGGGCCACACTCTCATGACAAACAGGAGGGAAAGGGTCAAAGGCACTGGTAGGAGGGTTGGCTTCAAAAAGGGGAGAGGATGGGTGAGGACGGAGAGGGTGCTTGAGGTGTGGAGGAGAGACATGACTCACCTTGGGTGGTCTCCATGATCTCAGATAGAGAAGAGTAAAAGAGTTTTCATGTGGGGGGTAGTGGTTGAGTTTGGATTGCATTCATTTGTGTTAGATATAATTGGTATCGTCTGGGAATGTTCAGGCACATAGGAGTAGAGAAGGTGGATGGTGGTGGTAAATCTTTGGTGGGTCTTTGGGACAGTATAAGCATGGATAGGACAAGGGGATGAGGAATTAAAGATTCCAGGACGGTGTAGAGTTGATCTGGTCAGCTATAAAGGGAAGAAAGTGAGACCAGTTCAGGGGTGAGGCCTGGGAGTGTGAGTAGGAGGTGAAGGGACCAGCTGTCAGTAAGGGTAAGGGATAGGGTTAGGAGAAGAGCAAACAGCGAGAAGACCAAAGGTTAGGATCAGAGGGTGTAATTTGAGTGTTCAAGGTAAGGGAAGTGATGATGAGGTTTGAGGTTTGACTGTTCCTGTGGGCAGCTGAAGTGAAGGACCCAGAAGTGTTTGAGGGAACTCCAGGGTGAACCTTGGATGCTCTGAGGGCAAGGACCAAGGTCCCGGGGTAGAGAAGAGCTGTGAGTCATGTTACTGAACTCTGAGAAATAAGGGAACCTAACCTTAGCTATTAGAAGGCTCTAGATATGGTGGTCTGAGGGTAAGGAACGAGTGACTAATGAGGGACGGAGGCAGAGAGAGTGTCTGAGTGTAGCAGAGTCCTCTTCCTGGCCAGGGGGGTTGTTCCTGATGGCTAGCAGGTGGGGCTCACGAGGCCTCTCACATCTCTGCCTCTTCCTACAATGGCAGAGGACAGCACTCATGGTAGATAGCTCATGGTTGGCTTGTGAGCCGGTGTCCTGCTTGGGCTGGTTTCCAGAGAGCCCAGTGTTCGATGGTGGCTCGGTGGGTATGGAGGACCAAGGCGCTGCTTATTGTCCATGCCCGGAGTGGAGTGAGGAGGCCTCCTGAACCCTCCAGCCTGTGTCACCTCTGCTTCTTGGAATCTTTCCATTCCTCCGTGGCTCAGTTCAGGGGCTGACTCCCAGCAGGAAGCCTGGTGGTCACTGTACATTGCATTCCATCTCTGGAATGGAGGCTTGAGGGTGGGAGCTGCTTTTCATTTGGGGGTTTGTACCTCCAGTGCCTAGCACACAGTAGGTGACTTCATGAATGAGTGAATGAGCCCTTATCAAGCATCTCCTCTGTGCCTAGCATTGTGTTAGCACTTGGGATACAAATAGAAAAGGAATATGTCTCCTATACTTGAGACACTCGTGTTCTGATAGAGGGAGAGGGCAGATCTCAGGAGTTTAATTCTGGCTGAATTGAATCAGGGCATGTCCTGTCCCTAGCTGGGTGGTTGATGCTCTGCTCCCAAGCCTCTCTAAGGGCCCTGCTACCCTAATTTCTACTAGGGTGTCAGGGACCTCCTCAGTGGTCGCCTCCTCCTTGCCCAGGAGACTGAGACCCCGGCCACGTCCCCTCCCTCAGCTTGTTCCAGCTGTCGGGTGACTTGGAGGACCTGGAACCGGCCCTGAATAAGACGGAGCAGAGGCGGGTCATGGGCTCGGGCTCCTGCTCGGCCCTTATCAAGCTGCTGCCCAATAACAGTGAGCTGCTGGTGTCCCATGACACCTGGAATTCCTATCAGCACATGCTCCGCATCATCAAGAAGTACGACTTCCATTTCCGGACGCTGTCCAAAAGTGGGTACTGGGGGAAGGGCAAAGGCTCTGGGGGGAAGAAGGAGGGGGACGCCTAGCAGCAGGGGCCAGAAAGGAGGGAGCTAGGAGGGGCCATGCTCTGTGTGATCCTGGGAAAGTCATGAACTTCTTTAGGTCTCATCTCTTAATGAGAGGGTCGGACTGGATGGCCTTCAAGCTCACTCCACAACTGGAATGCTGTGAGCCTTTCAGGGACTTTGTTTCCTCATCTGTTAAATGGGAGAATTGGCCTGCTCGCTCCAGAGTTAGGGCCTGTTGGTCTCTCATTTCCCCACTTCCCTCCCAGAAAAGGTGTTAGACCTATGTCCCACCAAAGTGCTTTACTGTGCCCCCAGCCTGGAGGGCTCTGATCAGGTTCTCTGGTCTGTCAGTAACGTGGCTTCCTGAATGAGTCTTCTCTCAAACCTGCCTCTGATACTTTCTTACCTGGGTAGCTCAGGACAAGTCACCTTACCCTCGGGGCCTCAGCTTCCCCATCTGTAAAATGGAGGTAGTCATTGCTGTAGCAAGCACCTCTCTTGCAGGGTTGCACTGAGGATCAGATATGAGAGTTTATGCAGAGCACAAAGTTGTGAACTTTGATGCAGCTTGACTGTGTGACAGCACACAAATGGGTCTACCTCTCAGGGCTCCGGAGACCTGCATGGGCAGAGACAGGCTCCTCCCAGAGCCCCCTGCACCCATGAGGCCATTTGTCCCTTCCTCAGTTTTTATCTTCTTTGTTCACCTGATGCTTAATAAGTGCTCTTACTGACTGAGTGGATTAACATCCGCAGTAGACAGTGTACCATCGAGGTAGCCAGAGTGGCTGTTCTCAAGGAGACCGTGGATTCCTGGGTGCCAGTCCATGACCTCGGCCTCCTGGGCTGGTGGGGAATTCACGGGGGGATGCCGAAGGGAAGGGGGTCTGGGCCCAGGAGAAGGGACTTATCCCTCCTGGATAAATGAGGCAGTGTAGGTCTTAGATGAGGCAGCTGACCTGGGTTTGAGGGGCAGCTAGGTGGCACTGCAGTAGATAGAGTGCCAGCCCTGGATCTGAGTTCAAATGTGACCTCAGACACTTCCTAGACATTTGACCCTGGGCAAGTCACTTTACCCCCATTGCCTCAAAAAAAAAATGCAGATTTGAATCCCAGCTCTGACCTTTATAGACTAGGTGACCCTGGGCCAGTCACCCAACCTCTGAACCCAGCTGTCTCCTGGTATACTTGTGAGGAAGCAGTTTTGTCAGTCTTCAAGGGAGATGACGTGGATGACATGGATGCTGCTGGTGGTGGTTTGATTAATGGAGCTGGGTCTTCCTCTGGGCCTGTCTCTCCTAGGTGGGTCACCACTGATCCCTGGGAACAAGCAGGTTTTCTCCTCCTATCCTGGGACCATCTTCTCCTGTGATGACTTCTATATCTTGGGCAGTGGGTTGGTGAGTTGCCTTTGATCATTTCTCTTCTCTTGTTTCCCAACTCAGGATGTAGAACCTGAGGCATGTTCCTGTCCCTCCTGGGGTAGAGGGATCCCTTCTGAGGCTCAGCCACCACCTGGGTCACCTTGGACAAGTCACCTCCCCTCTGGGCCTCACTTTTCCCCTTCTGTAAAACGAGGGGGTTGGACTAGATGGTCTCTGGATCTTGAAGTGTGGACCCTTCAAGGATAGTGGCGAGTCCTCTTTGATCAGGAAAGAAAAGGTCACAGCCCTCTTTTGGGGGTATGCTGAGGACCTGCTTTGTAGACAGAAGGGAACTATGGAAATGTAAGCTTTTCCCCTGATGAGTAAGTGTGGCCTGACCTGTCCACGGTTGGCCTTTCAGGCTCTCCCTTATCTCTGACGAGGCCCTCCAGGGATTTTCTAGAGCGAGTTCTGACAGCTCATACCAGGCTGGGAAGATGGAGAGCACACTGCCCTATTGTCTGGCTTGTACTTTTCTGGGGGTCTTAGTTTCCCGATTTGTAAAATGCCAGGGCTGGGTCGTCTTCCACAGAGTTTAGAGAGGTGTTGCCTTTTTCTTGGTCATGGAAGCCCAGGATTAGAGGAATTGGGGGAATCTGTGTCTTGATGAAACCCACAGTGATGAGCTCATGGGTCCTTAAAGTGTTGAGGACTGCGTTTATGGTTTCTTTGATGTAGGGAAATTCATCCTGCCAATGCAGAAGGAAGGATGCCCTCTTGGCAACCCTATGAGTCTCAGGGGCTGCCTGGGGGGCATCGAGAAGTTAAATGACTTGCTCAGGGTCACCCAGGCAGTGGATTTCAGAGGTGAGACTTGAACCCAGGACTGCTTCCCTCTAAGGCCAGCTCTCTACTTTTCTGTGATCTAATTGCTGTTGGGCTGTGGAAGCCCCTTGGTCATCTGAGAGTGTCTGAGCACTGGATTGGGAGTCAGGAATAACTGCAGCCAAATCCTGCCTCACCGAGTCGCCTTGGCCAAGTCACTTAGGGTTAGGGCCAGGCCTTAGTTTCCTCATCTACAAAATTAGGGGATTGAACGAGTCACGCTCAGAATCTGTCAGCCTCGGCGTCTTTAAGCTCATCAAAGGCGGAGAGGGGGAAGCAAACTGTTGGCAAATCCTTGGTCCTGAGATGAGGGGATAAAACGGAGCTTCAGTCTGAGGGATGTGATCTCCCCTTTTATCCAGCAAGGAGCGGTTGATGTCCGATGATGGCTCACATACCCATGAGGTCTTTTAGTATTTTATAAAGTCCCTCCCTCGCCACAGCCTGTGAAGTAAGGAGCACCAGTATCCTTGTTCCCATTTGTCAGATGAGGAAACTGAGACATAGGGAGGGGAAGTGACAGTTTTATAGCTGTTTAACTCCGAAGATCATAGAGCTAGAGATGGAAGGTTGTAATTTGTTAAGTTCTTGTTGTGTTCTGGGGACCATGCTAGGCACGGGAATATGAAATGGGTCCCTGCCCTCAGGGGTCTTTCATTCTCCTGAGAGAGCAGTGTTTAAGCAGCTAAGTCAATCCAGAATATATATGAAATCACTTTGGGGAAACTGGTCGCAACGGAGGGAATCAGGAAAGACCTCGTGGAAGGCCCTGTGATTTGGCTGAGTCTTGGATAGAGGCAGAAATTCTAGGACTCTTGTGTCCTTGGGAAATCATGTTTAACCTCTATGACCCTTAGTTTTCTCAAATGTAAAATGAGCAGATTGGAATATATGAATTCTGAGGTCCCTTTCAGCTCTAAATAGGCTACTGTGTGTGAGTTGGAGGTGGGTGTGCATGTGGGAGGTGAAACAGCCTTTGCAAAGATGCAGAGGTGGGAGATGAGATGTCATGTATGAGGAGTAATACATAGGCCAGTTTAGCTTGAATGTAGTGTGCGTGAGGCGGAGTAATGGGAAGTCAGTCTGCAAAGAGAGATTTGAGCTGAGTGGTGAGGACTGAGGCCAGCACAGTCCGACCTTCCATGACCTAGGGAGGACAGCATCCAGGCTTGCTCCTCCATCATATGTCTCTGGGAGGCTGGGCCCTAGAAGTCTCATCACTCCCCCACTGGCCTGGCTGCTACCATCTCCTGGGTCATAAAATCCATTCTTTTGGGAAGCACTGGTTTTGCTCCCTGGGCAGGGATGTATGGGTTCAAGGGAGAAATTCTTAGAGCTGGAAGGAAGCAAGAAGCTGGACATGTTGTGGGCACGTCCTCAGATTTGAAGGACGTTATAGCGTGGGTCCCTTGATGACTGTGTACTCTGGCTGTCTCATCCATCTCTCCCTTGTTGGTCCCATTCCTCACTGCCCCATGGGAATGTGGGGGAAGAGTCAGTCTACCAGCAAGCATTTATCAGACACCTTACATGTACCAGGCACTGTGGGAAGGGCCAGGGAGACAATGACCAAAGTGAAATGGGCCCTGCCTTCTAGAAGCTTATATTCTAGCCAAGGACTACAACATTTATTCATTCAGCAGGCATCTGGTTATAAAGTGCCTATTGTGTGTTGGGAACTGTGCCAAGCACAGGGACCTGAGAGGCATAGGCCCAGTGCCTGAAGAGCCTACATTCTGATGGGGAGTCAACATGTAGATATATAGGGGCAGGCAATAAGGATGACCTTGCAGGGGGAGGGCAGTGAGCGATGGGAGGAGCCCAGGGAAGCAGGCAGGAGGCCTAAGGCAGCTGGTGCCAGTCCCCTTCTCTCCCTTGTCTCACGGCTGTGCCCTGGCTGTAGGTGACCCTGGAGACAACCATTGGCAACAGCAATGCAGAGCTGTGGAAGCACGTCAAGCCTCAGAACAGCGTCCTTGAGTGGCTGCGTAATATCGTGGCCAACCGGCTGGCCAAGGATGGCTCCACGTGGTCTGCCATCTTTAAGAAGTTCAACAGTGGCACGTGAGTCCCAGACCCTGGGGCCTTTGCCATCCCTGGTTCCCACACCCCAGGAGAAGATGAAGCTCCCTAGGTCAGGTGGAGTCAGACTTTGGAGGGCCTTGGGATCCAGGTGGAGAGAAGACTTCCATTGGGTCTGGTAGGCAGTGGGGAACCACTGTATTTGGGGGAACTTAGTATGTGATAGAATCTGAGTTTGTTAGAGCTAGAAAGGGCCTCATTTTAAAAATGTGGAGCCTGAGGCCCTGACAAGGGATGAGACCTGATATCTCCTGAGTCTCCTCCATCTCTGAAATTCTACATTTTCCAGTGGCTGGGGCTGTTGGAGGTGTGAGGGTGGGCTGGGCAGAGGCAGGATGGGCCTGGTGGGTCCTCGAGGCTTGTGGTGAACACTGGAATTGCCAAATCTCTGGTTTTTGGGGACCCCGGGGGTGGGGATGGAAGTTACTAGGACTCCCCCATTCTCTCCTTGGCAGATACAACAACCAGTGGATGATTGTAGATTACAAGGCTTTTACTCCTGGACAGTCCAAGCCCATGGATGGCTTGCTCACTATTCTGGAGCAGATTCCGTGAGTGTCTAGAATCCATCCAGCCCCCCTCCCATCTGGGGCTCCAGGGAGTTAGGCAGGCCGTGACCTTGCTCTCGTATGACCTTTAGGAGGTTGGGGGGGAGAGCAGAGGTGGTTACCTTGAGTGGCAGTGGGGGGTGTTTAGGAAAGAGAGGGCTGGGCTGGCTGAATGCCTCATTAACAGAGTCTGGATGTAGCTCCCACCAGCACAGGCCTTGTCAAGTTGGAAAGGAGGACCTGGTCATCTGTAGGCATGGGAATGTTTGATACAAAGCAGATAGGAGTGCCTGGGCATAGATGAGTTAGGTGGGAGGGATGGGATAACTGTCTCCAAATATTTGAAAAGTCCTCAGATGGAAGGGACAAGCTTTGTTCTGTGTGATCCCCAGACCACTGGATTAGGAGCCTGGAGTTGGAGGCTCTACCTGAGGCCCAGTGAGGCTTCGTGTTGGGGAACTTCCTGATGCTGAGAGGTTTCCAAAAGCTGACTGGGTGGCTGGGAGGCCGGATGGTCACTTACCAGTTTGGTGAGTGGGGCCGGATCCGGTCCCTGAGTTCCCACCTAACCCTGAAATTCTGTAATTCTTTCCCATGTCGCAGGGGCCTGGTGGTAGTGGCTGACAAGACTCAGGAGTTGTATAAGAAGGGCTATTGGGCCAGCTACAACTTACCGTGAGTGCTGACCATTGGCTCTGCTGCCTCATCTGTCCCCTCCCCTCCCCTCCCCTCCTTTGGGGGTCTGGGCCCTCTCTGAAGCAGGGTGGGAAGCATGGCAGAAAGAGCCAAAAAGTAGTGTCTGCTGCTTGTATTTTTTCTTTGCATCCCACCCCTTCTTCCCCATAGCCAGTGCAGAGCCTCATTACCAAGGGGGTGCTTGATAAATGTTCTGGAGATCATCAATTTGGAGCCGGAAGGAACTTAGAGGCCATTTTACAGATGAGAACACTGAGGCCTAGGCTTGCTTAGGGTCCTGTAACTAGAAAGTGTCAGAGACAGGATTTGAACTTGGGTCCTCCTGATCCCAAGTCCAGGAATACAGCAGAGGTGTCAGAACAGCTGGCCTGGAGGCTTGATGTGGCCCCCTCCATTCCCTAGTGTGACCCAAACCATGATAATAAAATAACAGAGTTTGCTCAATGCTCTCTGAGGGGACCTCCAGTCCTTAATCTGTCATTGTACTGAGGCAGAAGACAGTGGTGCTTGTGAGTGGTGGCATGGGGTGAGAGGGGATGGAGTTGAGATGACCACCCCTCTTCCCCTTCTCCCCTCCCTAGGTATTTTGAGTCGGTGTTCAATGCCAGTGGGATGCCTGACCTGGTGAAGCAGTTTGGGGACTGGTTCTCTTACAAGAACAGCCCCCGAGCCCGGATCTTTGAACGGAACCAGACGCTGGTACATGACATGGCCTCCATGATCCGGCTGATGAGGTCAGGACCCCAGACTTTATCCTTACTGTTTTAGAGGCACTAGAAAGAACCCAGGATTCATCCTTCCCCATACTGCCTTCCTTTCCTGTCTGAAATTTATTCTTCTTGGTAGAGAAAACATTCTCCTTTCTCTCCCTGGGACATGGCTCTTCTGGTTCTCCTTCCTGCCTGACCTTTCCTGCTCAGCTTCTCAGCTCCCTTTGCTGGTTATTCATCCTTTAAAACTTTTTTTTTTTGCCTTTTGGAGAGGGGAAGGCAAGGCAGTCGGGGTTAAGTGACTTGCACAAGGTCACACGGCTAGTAAGTATAAAGTGTCTGAGGCCAGATTTGAATTCAGGTGGTCCTGACTTCAGGGCTGGTGCTCTATTCACTACGCCACCTAGCTGCCCCCGGTTATTCATCCTTGTCGAGCGCACTACCCAAGGCTCTGTCCTGGGCTCTCCTCTCTTTTTTATCTACTATACTCACCCACTTGGCAATCTCACCAGCTCCTGAGGATTCAATGATCATCAATCCCCACATCTTTAGATCCAGCCCTAGGCTCTTTGCTGAGCTGGAGTCACATCTCTGCAGTTGTCTTTTGGATATCTCCAGCTGAAACTGAACTCGTTCTCTAAAACTCTCTCTTCTTCCCAGCTTCCTTAGTGCCATCGAGGGCACCACCGTCCTTAGGGTCGCTCAGGTCCGCCTGTGACTTCTCTCTCTCACCACACATGTGCACATCACTGAGCCTTAGTGTTCCCACCTTCACTCTGTCTCTCATGCACATCCCATTCCTGTGGCCACTTCAGTCTGGACTCTCCACTGTGCAGACATCTAGCTGGTCTCCCAGCTCCAGTCCATTCTCCACTCAGCTGCTGAGGGAGTTTCCTACTGCCCATTGAGCTCCCATGGCTCCCTGACACCCCCAGGACCAAACAGACGCTCTCCTCTTTCATTTTGAAAGCACTTGGCAAACTGACCCTTTCCTGCCCTCTCAGCCCCCTCATGCCTTTCTCTCCTGCACACACTCTACAATCTGGCTCTTCTGGCCTATTTACAGCTCCTCAGAGATGCCACACCACCCACCTGAGTGTCTCGGACTCTTCATCTCTGCCTCGTAGCTTGTCTTGGTTCCTTCAAGACTCGACCCAGATCCTACCTTTTCTGATCCACCTAGCCACTACCTTTCCCCTTTTGGAATATCCCCTTCATCCTACTCTGCTACATATCTTATATGGACGTGTATATTATGTACATTGTATCTACGCATCTTGCATGTGTAACTAATGTGTAGTTACATATCTCCCCTCAATAGATTGTAAATTCCTTGAGGGCAGAGATTATTCTTTGCCTTTCTTGGTGTCCTTAGTGCTTTAGTGGAGTGCCTGGCACATAGTAGGTCCCTAATATGTGCTTGTAGATCGACTGACTGGTAAATGTTGCAATATGCCATGTCCTTGTATTCTTTTCCCCATTATCTTCTATCTTCTATTCAGATCTTTTTTTTTTTTAATTACGTTGCTTAGTCAGCTCTCTGAGTATTGACATCAGGTCTCTAAGGCTACCCCTATTTTTCCTCTTCACTAGAATTTTTTCTCTTTAAATATTTAGAATATCATGCTTGGGGGTGTCCTCACCTGATATGGGATGACCTCTTCAGAAGAATTTTAGTTGATAGCATGACCTTCATCTCAGCCCTTTGAATTCTCGCCCACAAGGCAGGGTGCCCATCAGACTGTGTGTATTCTTCCCTCTGTTTTTCTATCATAAACCCCTGAATGGAGTGTTCACAAGAGAGAGCTCCCCAGGGTTCCCATTACTTTCAGTCTACCAGTCAGGTCCTTCCAGTTGGTGAGAATCAGATCTAGAATTGAATTTCCCCTTGTTGGCTCCTCTGTCTTTGGAAGTAAGAAACTATCCTTAAGGCAAGCCAAGGAATGATTCACTGATCTGCCACTGGCAGAGAGACAGAGCTTCAGAGGAAATCTGATAATTGAAGTCCCTTGGTACTATCATGGTTTTGTTCCAGGCTTGTGATGTTTCCCAAATTCATCTATTTCCTCTTTCTCTCTGGGTGGTCTATAGTATACTCCCCCCAAAGTGATTTTCTTTCTTTGTTTTATGACTTTTACCCAAGTTCTCTCCATCATGCTCTTGATTTCCTTGCATATGCCTTCCCTCCTCATCTTATTTCTCCCATTTCTTTTTAATAGAGTGTACCCCAATATAGCATATCCAACAAGTCTTAGCTAGCCATTGGGTCTTATTCTCTCAACTCTCTTTGATTCCTGGGAAGTCAAATTTGTCATCGTGAAGTAGGATCTGTAGCTTGTCTTCCTTGTTGGTGCCTAGCAGAATGCCTTGCATAAAGTAAGGGACTTGTTCTATTGAATTTTCACTGTACTTTAGTTTATTTGTATGTCAGCATTTGAGTCTGTAGACTTTTTTTTTGGTAGTTCATTTCTTAGATCTTGTTGCTTTCAGCTTTGTATTTCTCTCTACTCCTGGTCCTCCTCCTCCTCCTCCCCTGTAGCTTCTCTTTGTGATGTCGAATTTGGTAGACACAAATACGCAGTTTATTCTTCTCCTTCATTTTTGTTTTTGATTAGTTTTATAAGACTTCAAGCAGATACATTTTAACCAGTTCTTGTTAGGATTCCACCCTAAGCCACATCCTGTGGCACAGAAATCCAAAAAAACCATTCTCGGACATTGTCTTTTTTTTAAAAATTGTTTTATGTGTATACACACGCACACACACACACACACACACACACACACACACACACCATTTTTGTTTTGAACCTTATTGGGATGTATTCCCAGTAGTGGGCTAACTGAGTTTAAAGGTATGAACAGTTAGTGACTTTTCTCTCGTAATTCCATATTGTTTTTCAGCATGATTGGACCAGTTCATAGATCTCCCAGCACTCGTTCCATCTCTTTTCACTTACATTTTTCTTCTTAGTGATGATTTGGGATATTCTTCCTCATTGTTGATAGTTTGTATTTCTTCTTTTGAAAACTTTCCACATCCTTTGACCGCTTATCTACTGGAGAATGACTTTTAGGCAGATATATTTTTCTTAACCAACTTCTGCCTGTGTCTTCTGAAGCCTTGTCTTCATTAGGCAGTGGTGATTAACCCCACTGTGCCTCCACATTCTTAGGTTTCTTTCCCAAGGCTTTATAGATTCCACAGTGTCCTTTCGGTTTGACAGGTTTGGGGAGTTCCTTTGACAGGTTCTGAATACTGTTCCTGGGAAAGCTGACTCTCCTCCCACCTTCTGCCCTCCTTCTTCTTAGGGCTAAGCTTCCCTTCCTCTTGCCCATATTCTAACACCACTCCCTTCTTTCAGGTTCAACAATTTCCCCCATGATCCCTTATCCCGGTGTGAGAACTGCATCCCTGTGCAGAATGGGGAGAATGCCATCTCGGCCCGCTCAGACCTCAACCCAGCTAATGGGACATACCCCTTTTCTGCTTTATCTCAGAGATCCCATGGAGGCATAGACATGAAGGTTTGTGTGTGGCCCTCGGGTGGTATTAAGGAGAGTATCCTCTGTCCCAGAGAGGGCACCTGGTGTAGGGAGATGATTGTGCTCAGTCTTCAGTTTCCAAATCCTAGTAATTTGGATGGCAGTGGTTAGACCCCCATGGTGGCTTGTGGGTGATAATTGGGTGAGGACCAAGGTTGGAGCTGGAGCAGAGTCCTAGGAGCTGGGATGGGATAGGATCATGGCTATCAGTGATACAGGTTTATCCACTGGCCTCCCCCAACCCTTTTTTCAGGTCACTTCTTATGAGTTGTCCAAAGACTTTGGCCTAATCGCTGTCAGTGGCCCCACGTGGGACCAGTTACCCCCCTTCCAGTGGAGCTCATCCCCCTTTGACAAGCTGTTACACATGGGCCATCCGGACCTGTGGAAGTTCTCCCCCATCAAGATCTCATGGGAGTGAAGCTGGGGACCAGCCCCTCTTCCCACCCCTCACTGCCCTTTCCCCCAGTGCTCTTAGGAAGTTGGCTCTTCCTCTTCTCCTTATTCCCACCCTTACCCCAGCTTCCTGTTTGTCCTTCTCATCCTGGAACCCCAAGGAATATGCCTGCCGGGCCGGAGGGCTGAGCTCCCTCCATTCTCTGCTGCTTCATAGGCTCTTGAGCCACCTGCCTTGTCCAAAGAGGCCCTGAGGGCCTTAGGGGACCACCAGTTTCCCAACCCCATTCCTTCCATTCCCTCCTGAGCCCCAGGCTTCAGCCGCTAAAGTGTGCTTCTAAGCCACAGTGGCTTTCCTGGAGAAGGAAGGGAGGGGAGGGGGCTTCTAGGTTGAAACCC
>CM053594.1:24532328-24554670 GCA_028646575.1 Pseudocheirus occidentalis | reverse complement strand
CCCCCCCCCCCCCCCCCCCCCCCGCCATGTCCATATTGTCAGCCTCCTTCATTGGACTGCCCTCTGGGAACAAATTTGGAAAAAAAAAATGACCACCAAACTGCATCAGACCTTCCCCTGAAACCCCAGACTTGGAGATGTGGGGGCTTTGGCTTTCCCTGGGCTCTCTGGGCTATGGCCATCTTTCCCCTTCCCCTGCTTCCCAATGGTGGCTGCCTAGGCTTGTGGGCTCTCCACTAGTGCCTGACCTTGGGTCTAGGGGGAGGGGTGGGGCTCATGGCCTGGTGGTCCTTTGTTGCCATCTGCCTCCCCCTGCCTCCAGCCCTGTCCCCACCCCACCTCTCACTGGCCACTCCCACTTGGGGGGCACTGGAGGGGTGCCATGCTTCCTGCCCTGGAGACCTTGGAGAGAGAAGACAGGGACGGAGAAGCCGCTGCCTCCATGGAAATGTCGTTGGTCCCAGAGTCTGATTGGAGAACGAAGGCTATCTTCCTCCTCCTGAGCCCTCTCTGCTGCAGCCCCTCTCCATGCTCAGAGTTCTCTGCCTGAGGGGTTTGTGGGAACTGGCCTGGGGCTCTCTAGTGGCCAGTTCACAAATGGGTGCAATGTTATTAAAAGAGAGAGACTCTGGCCTCCAGCCCCACTCTGCTTTTTGGAGGGGGTCGGGATGTTGCTGGCTAGAATGGGCTGGGCTTACAGAGAATGAAGACTTCAGAGATAGAAGGGACCACTGGCTGTCCAAGCCTGTCCACCTAAGTCCAACCCAGATGAGAGTGAAATCTCTTCACCAGTCCAGTGGACCTTGGGCAGGTCACAGCCTCCCAGGGCCTCCCTGTCTTCACCCGTAAAGTGGACCATGTAATGGGGAGCTCCACACCTGTGATGTTAGGCAAGTCTCCCCAAGTCTCTCTGGGGCTCCGTTTCTTGACCTGAGAAATGGACATTTGGCCTTGGTGGCTTCTTAAGGTCCCTTCTTGCTCTCTGTGAGCTCCGATGTGGAAGGATGGTAAGCGGTGGTTGACAAAGCCTGAGAGGGCTGGACTGGGGAGGCGGGGAGGGACACTGGCCTGTTCCAGTCTTAGGACCAGAGCGTGGGTGCAAATTCCCCTTTGTCCGTGTATCCCTCATGCCCAAATCAGCAAATGAATGAGGAAGTCTTTATTGGATGCTTGCTGTATGCCGAGCACTGTGGATACAAGTCGAAACAAACCTTGATGTAGTTTTTTTAAACTTTGCAAAGCACTTTGCACGTCATGTGAATCTCAGAGAAACCCTTTGAGGTGGGTGCTACTATTCTCTTTTTACAGATGAGGAAACTGAGACATAGTGAAATGAAGTGACTCGGCCACAGTCATATAGCTCCTAAGTGTTTGGGTCAGGATTTGAACTCATCTTCATGATTCCAAAGCCGTGGTCCTCTCCAGTAGACATCTAACTGCCTAAAATAGAAATGAGAGAAGACAATCCCTTTTCTCAAGGAAATCGAGTTATAAAGAATTTTCAGCTGCATGGTAGAAAGGCCCGTGGTTACTGGGATTTGGCAGAGGGAAGATCGGAAGGCCCAGGGTTTCTTAGGGTGCATGGCTAAATCTGATGCAGCCACTGCCTGGAGGGGAGGGGTTCTGGAGGCCATGGTAGAGACCCGATGGATAGGTCTAGTGGTTGTCCATTTTATTATTGAGAATTGTTGTTGGTGACTCTTTGTTGATGGGGTGTGAGTAGCCAGTGTGTGTGTGTGTGTGTGTGTGTGTGTGTGTGTGTGTGTGTGTGTGTGACTTGGGGCTTACAAAGAAAGGTACGAGACAGCCACTCTTGGAGTGGATAAGGCAGATAATGTGCAAGTTAATTATAGACAGGATATGTTGGAGATAAACGAGAAGGTATTAATAGTGTGAAGGGGCAGGGGGGAGTTAGGGCTTCTGTGGAAGGTGAGATTGTAGCTGGTATTTTAGGGAAGGCAGAGATGAGGAAGGAGACCATTCCAGGCATGGTGGGGGAAGGGCATCCATCCCTCTGGGGTTGCCACAACCTCTGGATCGTGGGCACACTCCATAAATGCTTGTTTCATTGATTGATACAATTTAGAATGAGAATATTGGCCCCAGAGGCAGAAAGATCTGTATTCAAATCCCTCCTCATATACTTGCAGCCTGGGCAACTCATTTAACCCCATGTCTGCCTCAGTTCCCCTATCAGTAAAATGGGGATGATCGTAGTCTCTACTTCTCAAGGTTGTTGTAAGGGTCACATGAGATAGTATTTGTAAAGCGCTTTGCAAACCTTTAATGCACTATATAATCATTATTGTCATTATTACCTATGATCCCCTCATTTTTAATGGAGAAAGAGGTGGCCAGTGACTCCTAGGTTCACACGGATCATTTCAGTTTCAGAGCCAGGATTTGAACTCAGGTCTAATAATCAGTGCAGAATTGTTTACAACTCCTTCCCTCAGTCTTTTAGTTGTGACAGCTCCTCTCTTTTCTCTCCTCCCTTTTTTCTTCCCTGTCTTCCCCTCTGTCTCTTCTCCTCTCCCTTTTCTCCTGTTTATTGAAGAAATCCTTGATTTGTCCTCATCCTCAAACCTAACTCCAAGCTTTCTTTCATTCTCTTATAATCTATATAGACTAGGGGCTCCCCCTGCCCTTCTCCCAGGCTGACCGCACGCTGCCCTGTCCAACGCTTCTGCTTGGGCATTTGTTCTGGAGGGCTCCCAGCACCAAGATGTTAGAAATGGAAGGGTCTGGGAGGTCTCCTGGTATAATCCTCTCATTTTAAAGAGGAAAGTTACTCAGAGGGAATGGGATTTGGACATGGGAAGTGAGAGGTGGGTCTTGACCTTCACTGCCTGTCCAAGGCAACTGATTCCTTAACAAGCATTTATTGAGCACCTGTTGTATGCCAGACACTATTAGGGACGAGGTAGGAAGACTAACATCAAAGAGATTGTTTTCTGATGGGGGAGATAACATGAATCTGTAATATTCACGAAACATACACCGTGAATCAGGTTTGGAAAGGGGGGGCACTAGTAACTTGAGAGGGCAGGAAGGGTTTCATGTAGAAGACAGTGCTTGAGCTGAGTCTTGAAAGGAGTAAAGGATTCTGTGAATTGGAGATGGGGAGACAATCTGTTCTAGGCATAGGAGATAGATGTTGCAAAGGCATGGAGGTGGGAGATGGGGTTCTGTCTGAGGAATCTCAAGAAGGCTGGAAAGGTAGCTCAGGGACATTTTGTGAAGGACTTTCAAAGTGAGAGTAGTTTATAACTGATCTTAGAGCTAATAGGGAGCCACCAGAATTTTGATAGAGTAGGGAAGTGACATGACCAGACCTCTGATTAGGAAAATAACTTAGGCAGCTTGAGTGAAGAATGAGTTGGAGGAGAGAGAGACTTGAGATTTGGAGACCAAGAATACAGCAAGAGGAGATGAGGCTATGGAATTAGAGAAGGGGTTGGATACTGGCAGAAGTGCCAGTGAGAGTGGCAGAGTGAGGACTTGAGAATGATGCCCTAACATCCCCCTCTTGTTCGTGTTGGTGGTGCCTTCAAGAGACACTGAAAAGAATTGGATCTGGAGTTAGAGCCTGGGTTCGGATTTTGATCTTGCCTCTCACTGTGAATGTAGTAGCATGGTAGATGGAGCATTTGGGCTGGAGGAAGGAAGACATTAGTTCAAATCCCACCTCAAGCCTAGATAGCTGTGGGACACTGGACTTCTGCCTGTCTCAGTTTCCTCAACAGTAAAAGGAGACAACGATAGCAACCCATCTCCCAGAGTTGTGAGGATCAAATATTTGTGAAAAGCACTTATCCCAGTGGTTGGCACATAGTAGGCGCTTAATACATGGTTTCCCTCTTTTACTTAGTTTCTGGTTTTTTTTTAAAGTGTAATTACTGATGCTCCTTGCCTCACACTCAGTTCTGAGGAAAAGTGCTTTGTAAAGTTTAATACACTAAAGAAATGAGTATTGTTAATCTGTAATAAAAAGTAATCTTGAAGGCAGGAGTCTTGTTCTTTATCTTTGTTTCTCCAAGGCTTTGCACAGAGTAGGGGCATGGGGACTGGACTTGGGATTTCACCACTGTAGGGAATTGTCTGTGAGACATTCTGACAGGGATCATTTAGTGGTGGAGGCAGGATTTGAATCCAGATCTTTCCAGCTGTGAGGCCAAGTCTCTTTCCACCACGTTTCACAAAATGTTTGTTGCACTTGAAGGAATAGCAAGCCCCACTGGGAGTTTCCCATAATCCTTAGCTTTAAAACGTCGCATCTTCCAGCTCCTCTGCACCACAGTGCCCCCTACTGGCCAGCACTTCCCTGCAGAAGTAGGGGGCCTCCCCATGCCCTGTGGCGCTCCCTTGCTAGCTATAGTTGGGAGAGTAGAGAATTTGACTTCAGAACTGTCTTCTCTCCAGTGTTCTTAGTGTCAGGGATATCAGCAAAATGTTTTTATTTTTCATGTTTCCTTGGGCCTGGAATAGCTCATCTATGAGATACAGCTAGAGTAAGGGGTTCTTTCCTCAGCCACCATATGTCACTTGAGAAACCATCCCTCCTGGGGCCATTTAAGATTTCCAGCAGAAAGAGAAATGAAAAGATGTTAAGGACATAACAGACCCAGAAGTTAGCTTCCATAAATAGATGTATAATTGGTTTTTTTTTTCAATGAAACAATAGAAAAATGAGTAGGAACTGGTAACTCCCCAGCCTTGGAGGAGGGAACCAAGAGGGGTGAGCTATGGAGAAGAAATTCAAATGCTTCTCATTTCCCTGGCCAGTTCTCTTTTGACCTACAGGCCTCTGGGATGAGAGAGATGGGGGCACTGTATGAAAGTCCCATGACCCATCTCCATCACTCCCTCCCACCTGGCTCAGCTCTCCTCTCTGGGGTTTCCAGGTTTCTGTGGGGCTGGTGGAAGAGATAAATTAAAGTGGGGCCATGTAGGAGTTCCAGAACAGGGCCAGGGTTCCCCCTTTACCGCTGTAAAGCCAGGGGTTTGCAAGAGGCTGGGGACCCTCTCTCTAGTCCTGCCCCCCGCCCACCAGGAAGAAGTCTGCCTCTTCCAGCCCCATGGATATGTGCCCTCCAACAACAACACTAGAACAGAAATAATAATAAAAAATAAGGTGCTGGATAAAACTCCAGCCTCAAGAGGTGGGTGCTTGGCAGGGTTCCAGAGGAAGTTGAAGGGAGTGAGCTCAGCTAGTTTTCATCCCCAGCTGTTCTTTGAGCCCTTGCAGCTGAGCCAAGCTGATGTTACTCCCACCACACACGATGACCACCACATTGGACAACTTGGCTGGGAGCTTTCCTTCTCCCTGGAGCTTTTGTATTGTACCACTGTAGACAGCTGCCAAAGCTGCCCCACACGCGGGCTCCACCAGGATCTTCTCATCATCTGCAGGAACCAGAAGAAGGCAAAGTTTAGGGGCTGAGACTAGAGGCTTGGAACCTTGGGGAGTCAACTTGAAGTCCCTAAACCTGTTGTACAGTGACACCAACCTCCTCAGTCAATCAGCAAGCATTTATCTGCGCTTACTAAGGGATACAAAGAAAAGCAAAAAAATCGAAGCAATCTTTGCCCCCAAGGGGTTTCCATTCTAATGGAGGAGATGATATATAAATAAAAATGTGTGAGCTAAGTTATAGATGAAAGGTACAGAATAAGGAGCTGAAGCTGGCCATCCCAGGGTCTGAGACTGGCCTTAGACTAAGTCCTTGAGCTATAATGATGATGATGATGATGACAATGACATTTATGTAGCACTTTAAATTTTGCATGTCTTCTTTCCTCTCCAGATTCTACACTTGACGTTCTAAGCTTTCCCCAACCAAGCCTCTCACCTTCTTTTCAGCTCCTCTTTTTTAGAGTGGTCTTCCACCATTAGATTGGAAACTCCTTGAGGGCAGGGGCTGTCTTTCTTTCCACTTATATTTGTATTTCCAACACTTAGCACAGTGTCAGGCACATAGTGCTCATTTAATAAATATTTATTGACTTGTTGACTCAAAGGATAGAGTTGAATTGGTAATGGTTTGGTCAGATCCTGGTACAGATTGGAGGGGATAGTTTGGGGTGTGGGTCTTGCTCACGATTGTCCTTCCACCCAACACAAGCCTACCTATCTCTTTAGCTTCCTTTAAGTCTCACTAAGATCCCACCTTCTACAGGAAGCCTTCCCCTCTTAATCCCAGTGCCTTCCCTTCGTTAATGATTTCCTACTTCTACCATGTGGAGCTTGTACATATTTGTCTGCTCCTTGCCTTCCTGATTAGATTGGAAGCTCCTTGAGGACAGGAACCTTTTTTGGCCTCTTTTTGTATCACTAGCACTTTAACAGAGTGTCTGGCACATACAAGAAAGTTCTTAAAGTCTGGATGCATAGGAAATCTCATTAACTATGCATATTTTCAAGAAATGAAATGAATGAAATTTTCAACATTAGCATAAATGAGATTTCATAGGAAGACATGGGAAACATAGGAGACACATAGGGAATCTCATCAATAAATTAAATTAATTTAATTAATATGGAAAATAGGACCCCAATAGCTAATGAAAACTTATTCCATATGACATTGTCATGGCTAAAATTTATGCTAATTAAATAAAATGTCAAAAATTTCATTCATTTCATTTCTTGAAAATATGCATAGCTAATGAGATTTTCTATGTGTCCAGATTTTAGGAACACCTTGTAGTAGGCACTTAATAAATATTTATTAACTGACTATAGGCAATGGTGTGCTAGTGTTGGCTCTAGAGCTGATTATTAAAATTTCTGTGTCATCTTTTCCTTCACAGAAGTTGGCAGACACAACTGATCATAGTTGAATTTTGTTGTTTTATTGATTATTTATATTTAAAGTGATAAGAAAATTTTGATAATGCAGATGAAACGTAAAAGTGTGTTGCATATATATATATATATATATATATATATATATATATATATATATATATACATACATACAAACACACACATGTAGATAGCTGGTCTGGAGATCTGGTTGTTAAACATTTGCCAGCACACCCCTGCCTAGAAGGAAGGCCTCTGTGCTCCCCCAATCCCACCTTCCCCAATCTCCTACCCTCATCTCAAGAGTTTAGGACGGAGTCTGGCACCTACCCACAAACTTCTCAATAGCTTCAACTGCCTCTTGGTCTGTGATCACTTCAGAGAAGATGGGGTGTTCCTGAGCCAGCTTCAGGGCCTGAGCCCCAACAGTGTTCACTCCAAGGGCTTTAGCCACACTAGGAGAGATGGAGAAAAAAGGCACTGGAATTAGACTCTCATCTACACTTTGAAAGGGTGTTTCCAACATAACCACCATGGGGGTAGCCCCTGGTGGTTCGAGGAGGCTTTGCTTTACATGGTTAGTATGCTTATGAAAAAGGTTTGTGTTGTGAACTTTTGTAAATAATAATCATTTTATAATTAATTGATACTTATTAATTAATTATTAAGAAGCAGTGGTATAAGGTTAAGAGAGAGTGGGGTAGGCCCAAGTTCAAGCCTCTCCTCTGGCTATATGCAAATCGCTCAGCCCCTTTAACCAGCTTCTCAGAGGGAGGTCCTCATACCAATGAAATCGAAGGTCTCACCCCAAAATACTCCCACTCACTGACACCATCCAGCCCCTTTACATACACCTTCTCAGAGATTCACAACAAGCACCATCTCCATTTTGCTGACAAGACACTGAGAGTCAGGTGAGGGAACTTACGTATAGGCCTAGTTTTCATTGGGTAAGTGCCAGAGGTAAGATTCTTAGGTCCCCCACCCCTTTGAGGAAAGGAAGCCAAGTGGCCATACTTGATCATTCTTGCCTTGCTCAAAATTCCAAGGATTTGGAGGGATGAGAGTAAGGCAGGCTCGCATTCAAGAGTCCTTTAGTGGTTAGGGACCAATCAACCACTATTAAGGATGATGACATGTGGGCATTTTGAAAGGAGGGGAAACTGAGTCATCGGTCCATACTTTGGTGGGAGGAGAGATAGTGGATAGGTCCTGGACCTATGACTTTGTTGGAACAGGCAACCTTGTCTGCATCTTAGAGCCTTAGAGAATAGTCTAGACATCACTGAGGGTTTTAAGTTACTTGTCTAGTGTCAATCAATTAATCAATCAATATTTATTAAGGGCTAGCTTTTTGCCAAGCATTGTGCTAAGGAGACAAAAGACAATCCCTGTCCTCAGGGAGCTTACAATCTAACGGTAGAGATGACATGCAAACAGGAGTACAGCATGAGCTACCTATGGCATAAATAGAAGATGGTTAACAGAGGGAAGGCCCTGGAATGAAGAGGGATTGGGGAAGGCTTCGGGTAGAAGGGATTTCCAGCAAGGTCAGTGGTTAAGAGTGAAGGAGGGGGGCATTCCAGGTACAGAGGTAGGATGCGAACCCAGGCCTATTCATTCTATCCCTGAGGCCGGCTCCTATCTGCTTTGGCTACATGGCCTTTTGGGGATAGAGAGAGAGAGCCCTGCATCGAGAGCCAGAAAATGCAGGTTCTAATCCTGGCTCTGGCACTCACTGGGGTAAGTTTTTTTTTTTTAGAACTTTATTTTTTTTTTGCTTTTTTTTGGAGGGCAGTTGGGGTTAAGTGACTTGCTCAAGGTCACATGGCTAGTTTGTGTGTCAAGTGTCTGAGGCTGGATTTGAACTCAGGTCCTACTGACTCCAGGGCCAGTGCTCTATTCACTGCGCCACCTAGCCGCCCCGGGGTAAGTTTTTTAATTTTCCTGTGCTCTGCTTCCAAATTCATAAGAGAATGGGGTTCACCTGGATGGAGAAGATTCCTCCCAGCCCGGAGGACTGTGAGCCAGAGGCTCCCTAGAGTAAGTGGTGTTTGTGCCCCTGTGGTGAGAAAAGGGGCATTGCTTGTTCCTTTTCTAGGATAGGAGTTGAAGCCCCTGGATGCTTGGCCCAGGGTCCAGGCGACGTCTGTCACCTATCAGCTAGATGGTGCCTGACTTGAGGAAGACCAGATTTCAGATACTTACTGGCTGTGGGATCTTCTGTCTGCCCAAGTTTCCTCAATCACAAAATGGGGCTCATAAAAGCACCTACTTTGTGACGTTTTAGTGAGGATGGAATGAGATGATAATTATAGTGAAACGCTTAGCACAAATGTAGGCACTTAATAAGCTTTCCTTTCCTTCTGCCTCTCTCCTTTACCTGGTAATCTTGGGAAGGGTGATCAGCTTGCCGGCTTTGACAGCTGCATTGAAGCTGTGGGCCCCGCGGGTCTCCATGGCCACGACAGGCACATCTTTCCAGCCCACCTCCAGCAGGCCCAGCACCACACCACACAGGAGCCCGCCGCCACCCACAGACAGCGCAATGGCTCCAGGCTTCATGGGAAGGTTCTCTTTCAGCTCCTTCACAATGGTGGTGTGGCCTTCCCTGGAGAGGGGGAGGGGTGTCAGAAAATGCCGTTATCTCAGAGCTGGGAGGATCTTCTGGACAGCTAGTTCAGTCTGTACTGGAGGCATGACTGACCACCAAACTTCACTTGAACCGCTGCAGGGATGGACAGCTTACTACTTTCCAAGGCAGCCCAAGTCCACTTTTGGACATCCTCCATTTTCAGGATACTTTTATTTTTGGATACGGCCAATATGGGAATTTGTTTTTCTTTGCCATGAATATTTGTTACAAAGGTTTTGTTTTTTCCTTTCTCTTTGGGGAAGGGAAAATAAATGCTTATTAATTTAAAATAATCATTAAAAAATCCTAGTCTCCCCCAATTCATTCATTCATTCATTCATTCATTCATTCATTCATCCACTTATTCATCCATTCATTCATTCAATGTTGCTCTTCAAAAACCCGTTGTTTATCTCAACGATCACTTTTTAAAATGTATTATTTATTTTTAACATTACTTTAAAAAAATTTTGGTTCCAGATTCTCTTCCTACTCCAGCCCCTCCCTTGAGAAAGTAGCTAATATGATATCAGCTACAGGTGTGAAATCATGCAAAACATATTTGCATAAAAATATACATATAATTTAATTTTAAAAACCAAACCTACATTGATCCTAAAGTAGTCCTTTATTACATATAACCACATGAGATCCATCTCCGGACTCCAAGTATTTTCCCCAGCTGTGCCCCATGCCTGGCATGCCCTCCCTCCTCATCTCCACCTCTTGGCTTCTTTTTAGTTCTTACTAGAGCCCTACTTTCCACCTTTCTCTGGCCCCCTCAATCTTATCACCTTCTCTCTGAGACTTTTCCTAATTTATTATGTCTCTGTCTTTTCTGAACATGGTTGTTTGCATGTTTGTTTTTTTTCCTTCTTACTGTTAGACTGGAAGCTCCTTGAGGGGAGGAACTGGTTTTTGCCTCTCTTTGCATCCCTAGAGCTTGGCAGAGTACACAGTGGGGGTTTAATAAATGCTTGTTGACTAACTTTTGATATGATGGGAAAAAGTCCTGATTGGAGTCAGAGGACCTGGGTTCAAGTCTTGCTACCTGTATGACCCAGGGCTGAAGATTCTCTATCTTATGATCTTAGGATCTTATGGTATGTGTGACCTTCTATGGAAAACCAAATCAATAACAACAATGTGCATTTTGTGTACTTTAAGGTCTACACAACACTTTACGAGCTTGATCTCATTTGATACTTTTACTACTGTGATGAAGGCACTGCTATTGTTCCCAGTTTATAGATTTAAAAAAGAAACAACAGAGGCAATTGTGTCTGAAAAAGTATGTCTCCTTCTTCACCTTGAGTCAGCCAGATGATGCAGTGTCTAGGGCAGTGGGCCTAGAGTCAGGAATACTTGAGTTCAAATCTGGCCTCAGACACCTACTAGCTGCATGGCCCTGGTCAAATCTCTGAAACCTGTCTGCCTCAATTTCCTCATCTGTGAAATGGGGATGAGAATAGCACCCTCCTCCCAGGGTTGTTGTGAGGAAAAAATGATATAAAGCATTTAATAAAGGTTAGTTTTTGTCACTTGTATCAGGAGGCAGGCGAAGTGACTTTTCCAGGATCATACAGTTGCTAAGTGTCTCAGGCAGAAATTGAACCTACGTCTTGCCAGTGCCGGTCCCAGTGCTTTATCTACCATGCTAGGCTGCCTCCCTCAACTTCTTGAGTTTCCCTTTCTGCTCTTTCCAAACCCAGTCCCAATCTGTCTCTTCTCCAGAGCCTGGACTTGACAGCCTCTCTGAACCCTTCTAGAACTGAGATCCTATGTTCCTACTGAACTGTTTTATAATCAGTGTCAAAGGTTCCATGAGTACATAAAGAAAAGCATTACCGACTAGAGAAATTGGGGAATCTTCCTGGAGGGGGTAGGGTTTGGGTTGGGCTTCAAGGATGTGTAGAAATTTAACAAGGGGAGGAGGGTGAAAGAGGAGCATTGTGGGCATGAGAGTGGTCAGCTGGGGTTGGGATTGGGGCATGGAGGGGAAAGGAGATCAGATATGTGCTTTAGGAAGGTGACCAGATGGAGGATGGATTGGAGTGGGCAGAGATTTGAGGCAGACCCACTAACCCTGTCCCCACTCCCCAACAGGCTATTGCAATAGTCCAAGTGTGAGTTGATGAGGGTCTGGACCATAGGGGTGGCTGTGTCCGAGGAAAGAAGGAGCCATATTGGAGAGATTAATGAAAGTAGACTTGACAGACCTTGGCCCCGTATTGGTTATGGGGTGAGAAATAATGAGGAGCCCAGAATAATTCCTAGATTGGGAGCATGAGGAACTGGGAGGATGGTAATGCCCTCTACAGTAATAGGGAAGGGTTTAGGGGGAGAGATAATGAGTTCTTGCTTTGGACATGTTGAATTTTAGACTGGACATGCTGTATGAGATGTATGAAAGGCAGTTGGGGATATGAGATTGGAGGTCAGCAGAGAGATTGGGGCCGGATACACAGATTTGAGAATCATCAATCATATTTAGGTAGGTCCTTGAGCCTGACCTGGGCAGTACTTACCAGATAAGGGGGTCATCATAGGGAGGCACATAGATCCAGCCCGGGTTGTTCTTGGCAAGAGCTTTTGCCAACTTGACCGCCTCATCCAGCGTCTGGGAATTGTCAAGGGACACAGGTGACAGAAGGCTCTTCTCCCTGAGATCCTATTAGCTGGACATTTTACATAGGGTCCCATCTTCCTGAACTCACATTCTCCTCCCTCTCCAATCCTCCACACTGTTGCCAAACAGATATTCCTAAAGGCAGTTGTGACTTCATCATTCCCATGCTCAAGAAACTTTAATGGCTTCCTAGTACCTCTAGAATTAAATATGAATTAACAACCTTGCTCCAGCCCACCCCTTGTACATCACGTTGCTAACATGTATGTGTTCACCTCTCAGGCACTCACCTCACCTACGACCTTGACCATGGCACCCTCAGCCTTGAGCTTCTGAATGGTGAGGGGAGGCGTAGTGTTAGGCACGACAATGGTGGCAGGGATGCCCAGCTTCCTGGCAGCATAGGCTGCGGCCATGCCAGCATTGCCCGCTGTGAATGGTTCATTGGAGAAAGAAAGGTTTGCATCCTTTCAGACAGACCCCAGGATGGCCTATGGTTATTCTAGGGGCCCAACCTCACTTTCCTTTCACTACTCCAACCTGAGGCTCCTGGAAAGATGTGATGGGAAATTAAGGCTTAATTAATGTCACACCCAAAGTTCCACTGAGGGGTGAGGGATAAAGCCCAGCCAGGCCCAGATTTCCTGAGTCCTGGCTCTTATATCAGCCCAAGGCTATCAGTCTTTGCCCTCATCCATGACAGGAGTCAGAATCCTCGGGTTGCAATCTGCTATTTATGGGCCTGGGAATCATACCCTGATATGTGATGCTAGTTAAGTAAGACATATGCTAGTAAGTCATGCACCGAATGGGAGGGTAGCTGAGGTAGACCTGGCCTGGGAGGCGGGGAGGCCTGAGTTCAAGTCTGATGCATCCTGTCTGTGACACTGTAAATTGTAGAGTGGGTCCTGACCTGTAGAGCTACCAAGGAAGTCACAGGTTCAGTCTCTATTCCTGCCCCTAGGAGCAAGTCAGGCAATCAATCAATCAACATTTATTAAGCACCTGTGGTGTCCCAGACAATGTGCTAAGTGCTGGGGATACAAAGAGAGGCAAAAGACAGTAACTTTTCTGGGCCTTGGTTTCCCCATTTGTAAGATGAGGGGGCTGGACCAGAGGAGGACCCCCTGTGTCCCAGGGGTTCTTCTCTCCCACTCTTCTCCTGTCTATGAAATCCTGATACATGGGGGCCTATTCCATGAATAGGAACCTAGGAAGCCCTGCCCCTCTGGGAAACTTACCCGAGGAGCAGACAAAATGCTCACAGCCCCTCTCAGCCCACTGTGGAGACAAGGAGAGGGAGGTGGATCAGGGTAATGGGAGGTATCAGGAGCAGTGGAAAGAGCTAGATTTAGTCAGAGGAAGGCTCTGACATTCCCTGTTCAAAGGGCTTTCCCAGTTCTGACATTCCTTGTTCTAAGGCCCCTCCCAGCTCTGACATCCCCTCTTCTAAGGGCCCTCCCAGCTCTGACATCCCCTCTTCTTAGGTCCCTCCCAACCCTGACATCCCCTGTTCTAAGGCCCCTCCCAGTTCTGACATCCCCTATTCTAAGGCCCTTTCAGCTCTGACATCCCATGTTCCCAAGCCTTCTCCTCCACCTCCAAGGTCCCAGAACTCCTGTGATTGCCCTTTTAGCACCTCCCTCTGTTGGCTGTGCAGTGACTTCACCTCACACTGTTTGTCTTCCAGGGCTCTCCATATAGCTCAGCACCCTTAGCTCTAAGTCCCAGCCCACCTTTATTCCCCATTTCCACCAAACTTCTTTTCCTTATTTATTCCCAGAGGAGAGGTTATGCTAAACTCATCCACACTGAACATGAATAATTACATTTACATGATGCTTAATATCCTCACACCATTCTGTTAGGTACTATTATTATTTCCATTTCACAGATGAGAAATTGAGGCTGACAGGCTCTATGACCCTTGCACAGCTTCACTAGTGTCTGAGGCAGGATCTGAACTCAGCTCTTCCGGATTTCAAGTCCAGCACACTATTCACTACACCACCCAACGGCGTTCCCCAGGGGAGAGGAACTGGGAAATGGAAAGGTCTTAACTTAAAGAAATGACATTTTAACGATGGATCTTGGGGCACTGAATAGTCATTTTGGGGGCAGGGATTTTCCTGTCATTCCCCTCAGGTTGTATCAGGTTGTCCTTAGGGCTTTTATGTAAAAGACTGATCTAGGCTCCCCCATCCCAGGGTACTTGGGGTATCTCCAAGCACATGGCCACACTGATGGGTTATTTCTTTTGGACCCTTTGTGGACCTCCTTCTCCCTCCTCTGCTGGCCTAGGAGGCACAGACACTTCTGAGCTTCATCTCCCTCCGAAGGGCTCACCCTGCTGCTGCCATCCCTGGTACTTTCCCTTCTCCTTGTACCTTCCCTTCTCACCGTCTTGCACAGGTGTCCAATGCCTCTGATCTTAAAGGATCCTGAGGGCTGAGCACTGTCCATCTTGAGATAAACAGTGGTGCCAGCCACGCTGGACAGGGCCATGCTGTCCCTGATGGGGGTCTTCACGTGGAGAGGCTCCTGAGACATGATCACTGCAGTGGGGGAGAGAGACATGAGGGATGAGGCAAGAAGAAACCTTTCTGACCCAGACAAACCCCCAGAATCTCGGATTAGAGACTATCTCACCCAACTCCCTGATTGTAAAGAGGAGGAAATCAAAATTCCCGGAGATCCAATAACTATCTCAAGGTCACAGAGCTGGTCAGTAGCAGAGCTAGGTCTCAAACTCAGGTCTTTCCATTATGTCCTATTGCCTATTCAAAGCAATGAGACCTTTCCCCAAGGCACACACAGACCAGCTCTCATTGCAGAATTAGTCTTAAAACAGGATGGCACCTTAATTGGGAAATGGCTGAACAAGCTATGGTATATAACTGTGATGGAATCCTATTGAGCTGTAAGAAATGATGAAGGGATGGTTTCAGGAAAACCTGGGAAGATTTGTTTGAACTGATGCAAAGGAAGTGAGCAGAAGCAGGAGAATAATGTATACAGTCACAGCAATATTGTAAAGTGAATTAACTTTGAAAGACTTAACTCTGGTCAACTCAATGACCAAACAATATTCCAAAGGACTCATCATGAAAGATTCCGCTAGCCTGCAGGTGATGGATGGAGATAGGATACAGAATGAGAAAGGTATTTTTCATTGTGATTAATATAGGAATTTGTTTTGCTTCATTATACATATTTGCTGCCCTCCATGGGGGTGGATGGGAGGAAGATAAGTTGAATTTTTGTTAATTGAAAAAAAATTAATTTAAAAAAAGGACAAGATGGGGCTTCAGTGATCATACTGTTTAGTCCAACTTACACTTGGAAGAAAATCCTCTATATAGATCCAGTAAGTAAGTAACATTCAATCTCTGCTTGGAGACCTCCAGGAAGGGGTCCTGTTCCCTCCCAAGGTAGCACACTTCACCTTAGATCAGTTTTAATTGTAAGGGAATTGGCTGATTGTCTATACTTAAGAACAGATGGAGACAATGTTAATATTGTAGATTCCACTTAAAAGTGGATTATTAATTATTTATAATTATTAACTAATAATTAGAGAGAGAATGCAGCTGTGAAATATTTCTTTTGAGGGATCTGGGGTAGGAGAACTGTCTCTCTCCAGGACTCAATTTCCTCATCTGAAAAATGGAAAGGATGATTGCCTGGAAGGATGCTGGCTTGCAATGTGGTGAGTATAAAAGAGACAATGAAAAAAAACCCTGACAGAGACACAGAGAAGAACACAAAAGTTCACAGTTTCCTTGCAAACCTGTTCTGTTTGGTAAGTGTAGCTAAGAATTCACTAGAATCTCTATTTTGCTGCTGTAGGTCAGGGGTTACCCACAGAGGATTCATAGTCAGAGGATCTGGGTTTGAATCCCGGTTCTTCCACTCTCTACCTGTGTGGCCTTGGGAAGGTTGTTTACCGTTTCTGGGTTTCAGCTTTCTCATCTATAGAGTGATAAGTTTGGACTGCATGACCCATATAGTCCCTTCCAGAGCTAAATCTACAAGTCTAAATCCCTCTCTTTTTCCCTCCCCATATGCATGGTCCATCAGAAAAAAATATTAGATTTTTGAGTTAGAAAACTGACTTCAAATAATACATTTTGATATTTGAGAGAAGTCATTTTATCTCTCTGGGTCTCAGTTTCCTCATCTGTAAAATGGGAGCTCGGCAGACAAGAGGACTTCTAATGCCCTTTCACCTTTCGAGCTCTTGATCTAAAATCTTATGACCTCTAGGCACAGGGTCCTTTCCAGGCAGACCACTTTGACCTGGGGCAAATCACTTAATTTCTATCTGCCTCAGTTTCCTCTTTTATAAATCAGGTCTAATAACAGCATGTACCTCAAAGAGTTTTGAGGGTTAAATGAGGCAGCAATTATTAAAGAGCTTAGCACACAGTAGATACTTAAAAAGTGCTTGCTTCTTTCCTCGGACCTTAGTTGTCCTGGAATGGAGCCGGGTGTTGGTGTTCATCCCATCTCTGTATTGGATGGGGAAGGTGAAAGGTAGAAGACGTTGTGTGTACCTTCTGCCTGCTCCCCTCTCCATCGAGTGAGATTGTCTTTGGATTCCCTACACTCATCACTGCTAACATTTGCTAGGCCCTGAGCTAAATGTTATTCAATGATTCTTTCATTTGATTGTCACAACAACCTTCCAAAGTGGGAACTATTAATATCACCCCAATTTTGCAGATGAGGAAACTGAGGCAGACAGAGATCAAGGGACTTGCCCTGGGTAACACAACTAGTAAGTGTCTCAGACTGGGTTCCAATCCAGGTCTTCCTGTCTCCAGGCCTGTGCTCTGTCCATTGGGTCACCTAGTTTTGGGAGGCATTAGACGGTCTTCAAGTTTTGTTCTAGTTTTTTTTTTTTGTTTTTTGGAGGGCAATTAGGGTTAAGTGACTTGCCCAAAGTCACACAGCTAGTAATTGTGTCAAGTGTTTGACGGCTTAGAACTCAGGTCCTTCTGATTCTAGGGCTGTTGCTCTATTCACTGTGCCACCTAGCCGCCCCTGTTCTAGTTTTTAATCTAGGATTCTGTGATTAATAATTAGAGAACCTGGGTTCACGTTCTGCTTCTTTTCAGGATTCCCAATTTATAAAATCAGTATCATAATAGCTCACATTTCTATAGTCCTTTAAAGTTGGCAAATTTCATTAGGGAAATGGAACAGGAGCAAGCATTTATGAAATGCCTACTATGTGCCAGCTTTAGGCTAAACACTTAACAAATATTAGCTCACTTCATCTTTATAACAATCTAAGGTAGGTCAGATTTTATAGATGAGAACACTGAGGCTCAGGGGTTAAGTGACTTGGTCAGATTCTGTAAAGTCAGAGGTAGGATTTGAACCCAACTCTTCCTGACTCAAAGTTCAGCCCTGTATCTACTGCTGCCCCCATAGAAATACAAGAGACCATCACCACCTTTTGTGCAAATAAATCTCGGGCTGACCTTTTGTCAAATCAGCTTAAATTGATGTATGCTGGTCCAGCTTTCAACTTCTCCTACAAGGGGAGAGAAGGGATGACCAATCCATCACTCTCCATCAGAGGTGCCATAGTGCGCAAGGGACTGAGTCTGGAGTCAGGCTGACCTGAGTTCAAATCTAGCCTCAAATATGTACTAGCTGTGTGACCCTGCACAAGTCACTTAACCTCTGCCTCAGTTTCCCCATATTTAAAATTGAGATAATAACAGCACTTACCTTTCAGGGTTGTTGTGAAGATCAAATAAGGTAATATTTGTAAAAGAGCTTTAGCACAATGCCTGGCACGTAGTTGGGACTATAGTAATGCTTATTCCCTTCCTTCTCTACCTAATCTCCAAACCATTTCTAGTTCACTGGCTGGGGGAAGAGCGTTAGAAGTGACTGGAATTAGGATTGTAGATTTAAGGCTGGAAGGGTCCTTCAGAGTCCAACTTCTTTTTACAGATAAGGAAACTGAGACACTTAGGATTTATGCTACTCAAACCCTAAAAGGGAAGTTAAGCGAATTGTCTGGGAGGCACCCCCACTTTATTGTGTCTGAGGTGGGATTTGAACCTGGGTCCTTCTGACTCCCAGTTTGTTGCTTTAGCAGCTACACCGTGCTAGTTCTACAAGAGAAGGTGATTCTGTCAGAATGAATTTGGTTGGGGTAAAAATTACATCTTTACTTTCATTCACCTCTAATTGAAATTTGGCATTTTATTTCATCATAAATGTGGGCCACAAACCTGATTTGGAGAAGAGATCTTTAGGGGACCCAGACTGCAAAAAGGGTCTGTGACAGCCAAAAAGATGAGGAGCTGCTACCGGAGGACTGTCCTTTGGAGGTATAGTTACCGATCTGCACAGACAGAGAGAATTTCTTCAGTAGGCGTTTCCTATTCAATTAAATCCTAAATTCAGACAATGATAAGAATAAATCTAGAGAGAACGAGCTGACATTCCAGTGCTACTCAATTAAAAAAAAACAACGATTTTATTCAGTTGCATGTGAATCCACAGAACATTAAATATAAAAGATCAATTAGAGTGATTTGTCCTTAAACTGCTTCTATCTAAACTCCATACACAAAAAAGAGAATAAAAATAATAATAGAAATAATATAACTTGAACCAAGGGGCAGCTTGACATAGCAAATAGAGGGCCAGCCTTGAAGGGAGGAAGACCCTGGGATCAAGACCTTCTTTCGACTGTGTGACCCTGGGCAAGTCAGTCACCCTTTGTGGGACAGAGGCATCCCTGGAAAGACTATAAATGATAAATGGGTCACATTGGTAGAAGGAGGGAATTTCCAATTTGGGATCATGAGTATGAACTCCCTATGCCCCCTAAAAATAATACTTTCAATAATGTTCTCCAGGGCTTGTGCTAGGGAAAGCATTTTGTAAACCTTAGAACACTGAAAAAATTGGTTGATTCCTGGGGGGAGCATGGCTTGGGGTTTTGAGATGTATGATATTATTTCTCTGGAGACTTGCATCTCGTGCCCAAATACTTCATTCATGAGACTTTGAGTTTCTGGGTTTGTGGGAGAAAGTCTAGAGAGGAAGAGGTTTTAGCACTGGGGGCTTGGGCTACTGGGGCTAACATTCCCTCTGCTCTGGGGTCTGGATTGGTGGAGGTCATAAAATTTCAGACCTCAGAAGTCCTCCAGGACAACCTGTAGTTGAGACAGAATCCTCTCTGCAACACCCTGACTCTTGTCTGCCCAGCATTGGCTAAAAGACCTTTGGCATTGCCCGCAGTGCCAGGCTCTTGGGATCTCATTTCTCGAGGGGAACATATAGTTGCCCCTTGGAGGTGGATGGGATTGAATAATTCAAAAGGACCAGGGTAAGGTAGGGATGAAAGTAGGGCAAGCTGCCCTCTTTCCTTCAATCATGCTCCTTAGGTCCATCCATAATCATCACGGGGAAAATGACGATCAGGTAGGGGGGCATTACATGCTCTCTGATTTCTCCAAATGGTACTTCCAGTTCCCTTCTTTTTGGTTAGGCACCCCCTCCCCCAAACTGAGGACTCTCTTGGTTGATTGCTTGGCCAGTTCTTTTCCCAGTGACTTTGGCCACCAGGAGAGGGAAGGAGAAGAGAGAGGGGCAGGGGAGAAGTCAAAATTCACTCACCAGGGAGAAGTTAGCCAAAGGTATGGAGGGAGTATCCAGAGCCCTGCAAGGACCAGGGGAAACCACTAACTGTCAATTCCCAAGTCCCCTCCCAAATTTATATAGTCTGACTGTTCCCAGGGGAGCCAATGGAAGTTTAGAGAGGGCCCCGCCTCCCCTTTTCCCCTGATGCCAGCTCCCTCCCTCCTCTCCTCCCCTCAGGGGACCTGTGGAGAGCAGACAGTTATCCTGAGGGCAGCCCATAGGGGGTGGGAGGTAGGAGAGGGCATGAGGACAGGCAGAGGATTTAACATTGTGCTAAGTTCTGGGGCTAGGAATAGAAAAGTCAGACAGCCCTCTCTCAAGGTGCTCACATTCATTATAATGGGGAAGACCATACATTTAAGAGGTTCCAAGTCAGATGATCCTTAGAGCGCAGTGACAAAGCAGATGTCCCTTAGTGTGTTTCCAGGAATAAAAATAAAACATCCGTTTCTGATGCTGAACCATTTGATTGGACAGGATGGCTTCTGAGGTCCTTTCCTCCTCATGGCATCCTTGAGCCAGAGGGGCTCTCATGGGTCACCTGGTCTAGCCCCTTGCATGCATCTACCTCAGACAGAGAGATTGGTTTAGCCTAAAGTGAATTCTAATCCACAGCCCCCAGCTTTGTCCCTGTTTCTGTGTCATAGGATCTTGGATCTGGAAGGAACCTCAGAAACTCTCTAGTCCTCCATCCATTTTACAGATGAGGAAACTGAGGCCCAGAGAGGTTGTGACTTACACAAAGTCACAGAGGTAGTGACCCTCAGAGATGGGATTTGAACTCAGGCAGGGGCTTGTCCCCCTGTGCCGTAATTTACCTTCTTCTCTGTTCCTTTCTTTTTCTTTCTCAGTGTCTCATCCCCTCTGTCTTTCATCTCACACACACACACACACACACACACACCAGAGTTTGGCTCATCAGACAAAGCCTCCTTGAGTCAGATAGCTGTGGTTGGGGCTCCAGCCAGGGTGCAGAGCCAAAAGCTGGGACCGGAATGATGATGAGGTGAACAAGGCAGCTGAGAAGAAAACAAATCCCCAAAGTCTTCTCTTTCCCAGGGACAGTGTGTCCCATATCTCAGTCATCTGTAAGACCCAACAAGAAAAAATGGAACACTTCCCAGCGGAGATTCTTTTGCTTCTTGTCTACCCCACCAAATAAACTTTCTTCAGGGAAGGGAAGGATAGAGAAATGACAACCGGCCAGCTCTAACCACCTGTTTAGTGGCTGAGGCAATGGAAGGGGGTGTGTGTGTGTCTTGGTGGGAGGAGGTTTGCCTTGTCAAAGATCTCCTCTACTGTACATACAGTTCACTCCACTTCCTACACTCTCACCTCCTGTAGTCTTTGCAGATTGCCTCAAAGGAGAGACCCTATAGGGGCAAGGAGTAAGAAAAGGGACTAGGAATTATGGGACCTTTAGGGAGGACCCACTGGATGAAAGAGCTTGAGAACTGGACCCTTTTATATGTCATAGGTTCATAGATTTAGAGTTGGCTGGGAATCAACCACAAGGTGATTTAACCCAATCCCCTTGTTTTACAGATGAAGAAACTGAGGCCCAAAGTGGTGAAGTCAGTCAGTTAAAAGCATTAAGTGACTACTATGTGCCAGGTACTGTATCAAGCCCTGGGGATACAGAAAGAGGCAAAGGCAGTCCCTGCCCTCAAGGAGCTCACAGTCTAATGGTAAGTGACTCGCTAACATCACACTATGAAATCTCATTCATTTTTTAAATAACATCCCTCGATTAGGCAGAGGCCATCAGGGCTGTGTCTCATTGAACAAATGAGGTAAATGAGATGCCAGGAAAGTAAGGAACTTGTCCATAGTCACTCGGTTAGGTCAAGAGAGAAATCCACGATTTAGACATATTAAAAAGAGACACTGTCTAGAATGAGAGAAGTAAGAATTCTGCTGTACTCAGCCACTTGTCCAGTATAATGTTCAGTTCGCTGGATACCAGGAACGACATTGATAACTGGACGGTCCAGGGGAGGGCAGCTAGGGTGAACAAGGACTTTCCAAGCATGACCCATTGATTTAAAGTGTTGGGGATGTTTAACAGCAGACTTGGGGACAACACAAGAGCTGTTTGCAAGTCTTTGGGGGGCTGTTACCTTAGAAGAAGGATTAGCCTTGGCTCCATAGGGGAGGACTAGTAGAAATGGGTGGAAGGTAGAGAGTAGATGTAGCCTAGATTCAAGGTGAGATTTCCTAACACTGATAGCCATCCCATCAGGGAAAGAGCTGCCTTGTGTGACAGTGGGCTCATCCTCAATAGAGGTCTACAAGACGACACTAGATGGCCATTGACCAGGGGCATTGGAGAGAGGATTCCTTTTCAGGTAGGGGCTGTGTTAAGTGGCCTGAATTCTCTTCCAACTCTGAGATGCTATGATTCTGACTTGTGATTTACTTCTCACCTTCAGCAAGACTGAGATTTTTCTTTGAAAGATCTTTCAGAAAGAAGGGGGATTTTAGGTGTAGATGAATGATAACTTACTAGTCATGGCTAATCTGTGAGTTTGTTTTGCTTAATTTCTTTTCCTCCCTCCCTCCCTCCCTCCTTCCCTCCCTCCCTCCCTCCCTCCTT
>CM053594.1:24513726-24531828 GCA_028646575.1 Pseudocheirus occidentalis | reverse complement strand
CATATGCTTCCATATGCTTCCATACCACTGCACATATTTCCTGACAAGTGAGGAGTGCCTGACTCTCCTTTTCTTCTTTCCACAGGCGGTCAAGAAGGGTTGCAAACACTTGGTGTGTTCCTCAGGTGAGCTAATACTCTCTGTCCCTGAGTCTTCTTGGGCATCCTAAGAATGAAGGGGTGGGTAAGAAGTGGGAACTCCTACAGAGTCCACAGAACTAGAGTCTGGGGATGGGGATACATTATAGATTCCTCCTTATTCCTTCAGGGGCATAGGATAATAGAACAGGGCAAGGAGAGGTTTGTGGATAGTTGGATAATAGGTTGGGGTTGAGATTGAGGTGAAGAGACTGTGGAAAAGGATTGGAGGTGAGAGATTTGGAAGAGAGATTAGAGGAGACTGATGGAAAGAGTTGTTGAGTTACAGGGACAATTTGGAAAGAGAAGTTAAGAAACATTAAAGGAAAATCATAAGGTGAAACTGGGTAAGAGAGTGGGCAGTGGTTTTAATATTCATTTATTATAAAGATTCAGAGCCATCCATATTGTTGTTGGTAGTTTGCAGTTCTTTTGACAATTATTTATTCATATCTTTTTGACCACTAACACTGGGGAATGGCTTTTGGTTTTGTTTCATTTATGTTAGTTCCTTATATATCTTGGTAGTGAGACATTTATCAAAGATATTTGTTGCAAAGATTTTTCCCAATCAGTAGCTTCTCTCCTTGTTCTAACTGCATTGATTTTGTTCATGTGAAAACTTTTCAATTTCATGAAATTGAAAAGCCTTGTTTTAGCTTTTGTCATCACTTCTCTCCCTTATTTGGTTAAAAATTCTGGAGAAAGGTCTAAGGGAAGAGTTTTGGAAGAAATCTGGAGAGACTGAGGGAAGAGTAGAATCTCAGAGTGGGAAAGGATCTCAGATGCCATCTTATTCAATCCATCCCCAACTCAGAATCCCTTCTGCAACATGCTTATCATAAATATCCATACATATCTTGAATACCTCCAGATATGGGCACATCACTACCTCCCAAGGCAACCTGTCCAACTTTTGAGCAACTTCTGTTCTTAGGAAGTTTTTCCTTATATTGAACTGAAAGGTACCTTGCTATAACTTTCTCTCCCCTCTTCTACCCAGTTCTGGGGCTGAGTAGAATGCATCCATTAGAATGTGAGGGGCCTTTTTGTTTATGTTTTTCCCTTTTATGTGCTTAGAACAGTGCCTAGTATATAGTAATCACTTAATAAACGTTTGCTGGTTGTTGATTGACTCTTCCACTTGACAGACCTTCAGATATTTGAAAACAGCTGTCATCATGCTCCTACCCCACAAATCTATTCTTCCTCAAGCTAAACATTCTCAGTTCTTTAAGTTCATTCTCATATGCTATGGTTTTATCATCAGCACCTTAGGCTCCCTTCTATGGATGATCTCCTGTTTGTCAACAGTCTTATCCCACAGTGCTTCAAACCGAACACAAATACAATAGATATGTTCTGATCTTGGCAGACTACAGAGGGACCATCAGATCTCTCTTGCTTTGGACAATTTAGCTCTCTTAATGTACTTTAAGAAAGATTCAGGGAGGGCATTTAGAAAAACAGTTTGACTTCCCCTTCAAACACCCTCACCTCCATGATCTACTCCTCTACCCCATCTCAGTCATACACAAAGATGGTCTTCCCTCCATTTTCCCGTAACCCACAAATACATCATCTCCCTGTTCATGAATTCTGAAATTCCCTTATCTAGTCACAATCTATTGGCTTTCTCTCTCTCCCTTTGGCTGTTCTTTGATCATATTGGGATTTCCAATCCCTTGAGCTTTCATTCTCTCTCAGGCTAATATTCCTACACTAGCCACACTTCTCCATTCGCCATCTTGACCCCTTCAGTGAACTAATTCATTTTAACAGTAAGTTCTCTTCTTGAGTCATTTACCACCTTACTGTGTTACATCACTGATTATGCCTTGTCAAGCCTCAGCCTTGGATCCATCCTGACACACACTGTCTTTGCACCCTTACATATGGTGTTGAACGAAGGTACAGAAAAGCATGTGGCCATACTGTGTCTCCTATCAGTTTATATCAAATTTTCTTTAAATTTAAATATTAAATCAACTTGACCGCTCACTGCTACTTGGCAATCCTTTTATGCCTCTCAAATTAACAGACTATCCCACTCACAATAGTAGCTCTTCCCAAATCAATCATGGTTTCCCCTCCTCCTACCTTTCCTGAGAAGCTTGCATCATATTTTACTGGAAAAAAAAAAACAAGGCCATTACAACTAAAACCCTACCTTCTATGAGAAGCCTTCTACTGTCAGTTCATTCTCATTCGGCCTCTGTACAAAAACGGTTGCATGTTATATCTCTTGCATTAGACTGTAAGCCCTTTGAGGGAAAGGATTATCTTTCACCTTTGTTTCTCCATTGCTTAGTATATATTTTATTTATATATATATAATATATATATACACATATATACACATATACAATATATTATACTACATTACATATAGTATATTTTATGTAATATATGATATATGGTATATTATATAATTATATTATGTATTTGTATATTGTTACATATCATAATACTATAATATATATTATACTATATTATATATAGCATATAAGCATAATAAATGTTTATTGATAAGATAGGAAGAAGCTGGAAGAGAACTGGGAGGAAGAAAAGGTGGTACAGGAGGAGCTGGGTTCAAACCCAAGTTCTTCTACTACCACCTATGTGACCTTGGGCAAGTCACAGGTTTTCTGGGTTTCTGATTCCTCATTTGTAAAACAAAGGCATTGGACTAGATGATTCCTAATACCTCTTATAGCTTGAAATACTGTGATGCTTTGATCCCAGAGTGTTGGGTTGATTGGGGAGGGGAAGCTCTGAATAGATAGGAATCTCGAAGCTCCCTTTTGGAAGATGTCTTAACTCCTATGCTCTTTTTCTAAAAGAGTGTCCTTTACTAAGATGGCAGCTTCCTTCTTGGCCTTCATCTTTTCCCATATTCTCCTTTATTAAGTGTCAGACCAACTATGTATGATCCCTTAACTCTTCCGTTGCTTCCACAGGAGGAAATGCAGGCGTAGCTGCTGCTTATGCTGCCAGAAAACTGGGCATCCCAGCCACCATTGTGTTGCCCAAGGGTGCCAGCCCAACTTTGCTTCAGAGGCTGGAGAGAGAGGGCGCTGAGGTGCAGATGGTGGGGAAGGTAATAGAAGGCTCCTGCAATGCACAGCCCACGGGGAAGTTGGGAGGGCCTGGAGGCAGCTGGGATCTCTCTTTCTACCTGTTATGTCCTCAGCCTCTTCAGCCTTATTCAGTCAATAATAGTGGTATGTTATTGGGCCTGTGACTTTATTGGTGTGAGCAGTTTCTGGTGAGGGAATTCCCTTTACCCAAGTAGAGTGTACCTGACTTATAACCACTAGTCTTAAGAGAATTACCTGGGGGTCCTGAGACAATCTAAGACTTGACCAGGGTCACATAGTCAGTATGTGTCAGAGGTGGGAATTAAAACCAGGCCTGTCTGACTTAAAGTCTTGCTTTCTATCCAGGCATCTCTTAGAATTAGATTTATTAATTTAATCGTAACAGAAATAATAATTCTACTGTAATAGTGTACATAGTACTTAGCATGTAATACTGTGCATTGTACAATGCTATGTACATTATACATAGTACATAATACTGTAATAATGGCCAACATTCCTATACTTGAAGGAACACAAAATATTTAAATTCCTTTTTCACTAGCATTTGAGCCCTGTAACAACCTGTAAATATTGCAGGTATTACTACCATCTTTTTATCTTCCCAAGGGGCATTAGGAGAGGCCATGCCCTATTCCATGGTTAATCCTCTCCCAGCTTTGCCCAGCCTCTTGTCCTCAGATGACAAGTGACCTAATTCCTCTGCCTCTAGATGGGAAGGCACTTCAACCAGTCCAACTAAAATGTGTCTTTGTGTACCATGTTCTGTCACTGGCCTCTTCTTGCCCCTCTTTATTTGGACAAATATATATATATATATTTGTCAGAGTCATATCACATAAAAAATTCATGACCAGCAGCATCATATTTACTTCTAAACAACACATGGGTAAAAAAGAGTCACTGTTGAGGTTAGGTGGTGCAAGGGTTAGTGCCCTGGATTTGAAATCAGGAAGACCTGATCTTGAATTCAGTCTCAGACACTTAATAATTGTGTGACCTTAGTTCACTTTCCTGGTTCTTCAGCTATGAAATGAAGGGGTTCCTCTTAATGGTCTCTACCTCTAAATCTACAATCCTTAAATCGCTGAACCTCTTAAGGCCCCAGTTAACTCACTGGGCTTATAAACTGCAGACCGGTAGCCAATCTTCAATGGCAGATGGGGACTGAGGAAGGAAGAAACATTAGGCCGTCAGCTCCAGAGGAGGGGAGGGAGTGCTCCTGTGCTGCTGCTGGGTCAGGAATTCCTTTATTGAGGAAATCGCAAATCTGGGTCTCTCCTCACATATTATAATTTACAGGGGGAAATAACAATACCTTTATCATCAATTGTAAATTAAAGTCATTTAGAACCAGCAGAGTTTTTTGATTAATTGATCAAAGAGTTCCCCAAATGCTTGAAGGGGGTGAACAAGATGGGAGTTCTCTGGGCTAGTGCACTGGATGTCCCACAGTTTGCACTCTACTTGGTCTCTAATGCTTTGGAATTAGAATTCTCTTACCCCAATATGTTTCCCTTCTGTTAATCACCTTTCTATATCTTGTTTGGACCTACCTGTTGAGATTAGATCGAGCTCCTAGGAGGAAGGGACCATTTTTGCCTTTCTTTGTATCCTCCATATTTAATAAATTGGAGGCATTTAGTAAATTCTTGTTGATTTGACTAGCTAGCTGAGAGCAGAAACCAGCTCTAGGATGTTTTATAAGAGACTTCACATATATTATCTTGCTTGAGCCTCACAACCACCCTTTGAGAAGAGTTGGACAGGATTATGTCATACTGCCTTTATCCCATTGAATAATTGACTTCTAATAATAATTAATCTATTGAATTGATTAATTAGTTCTATTGAATAAAGGTAACATGTAAAGAATATTATTATCCCTGTTTTACAGGTAAGGAGACTGAGACTCAGAAAGCTTAAGTGTGTAAGAAGGGAAGTTTAAGCTCATGGTCACCTAACTGGTAATCATCAGAGGGAGCTTTAGAGTACCTGTCTCCTGACTCCATATCAAGTGCTATCACCACTATACCATGATACCTTCTGCTTTGTCAACAGGTCCTTGAGCAGGACTGGTGCATGTCCAGTAAATATTTGTTAAGCAAACAAGAAAAAACATTTGCTGGTTTTTAGTAAGGATTTTTCCAACCAACCAATCACTCATGTCTAGTTTTTTTGTGTGTGTGTGACCTCACTTGGGGTTTTCTTGGCAAAAACAATGGAGTGGTTTGCCATTTCCTTCTCCAGCTCATTTAAGAGATGAGTAAATTGAGTTAAATAACTTGTTCAGCATCACAATCTAGTGTCTGAGGCCAGATTTGAACTCAGATCTTCCTGACTCTAGACCCAACCCTCTATCTGTTTTTTAAGTCATCCTCATATCCCAACATCTCTCCCCACTGCAGCCCAGAGGGCCACCTTTTTTTAAAAAATGAGAATAGAAAAGAGGAAAATACAGACCTGTTCAGAAAAACTAACACATCAACCAAATACAACATCTATAGGCAGTGATCTACACCTGTAGTTCTCTTCCTCCGCAAAGAAAAAGAAAGGAAGGAAGCATATTCTTGTAGATCTTCTTTGAGGCTAAGATTTGTCATTATAACTTTATCCAGTTTTATTGTCATTGGTTTTTCTTTGTCATCATTCTTTCCATCTGGCTTATCTGTCATTATTATGTAATTTGTCTGTCTTCATTTGCTCACTTCCCTATGTATCAGTTCATAGAAATCTTCTCATACTTCTCTGGATTCTTCATGTTCATTACACTGCTATAACATTCTATGACATTCACATAGTGTAGGATGGTTTAGAAGTGGGGAAAAAAAGCTGCTAAACATATCTCTACTTGTTTTGAGCTCCAAGTCAGTCTAGTCTAAATTAGGGGAGAAGGGGTAAGAAAGGGCAGATTTGGGACACAGTCTGAATTTCAATGTCCATTGACCATAGGAATCCCAAATTCCATAACCACTGGCTTACAGCCTGGCCCCACTGTCTCCATTAAAATCTTTAGAGTCTGAATCCCTGACCCAGACATTATCTTTTCCCCTTTCCTTCTATATTCTACTAGCTAGGATGATATGATTAGGTTATAAGACCCTGGTCCCTGATTACTGCATATCTTTTTCTCCCTCTCACTGTCTTATATTCTTAATAAGTGCCTTTTAATTCATAGATTAATTCTGTCCATTTTCCTGTAGGTATGGGATGAAGCCAATCTGAAAGCCCAGGAGTTGGTCAAAAAGAATGGTTGGGTCAGCGTTCACCCCTTTGACCACCCACTTATCTGGTAATTATGGGTCCCTTTCCCTTTCCCAGCTCTGTCTCTTGATCCTCCAATATTCAGGTCCTAGATTTATGGTCAGCTTTCATTAGAAACTGATTCACTACTCTTCAGATTATCCGTGGGGATTCAGACACTTCTCTCCCTTCTTTTGCTTTGCAACTTGGCTGTGGCCTGCTGATGTTAGAATTGTCTTTGGAAGGGGAAATTTGACTGGGGCACAGAGCCATTAGCTTGGCCATCTGAGCACCAGGTTATGTTTCTATGACAGGTTGGTACAACAAGAAGGGCTCTGGGTTGGGATCAGGGAAATTTGAGTTTTAGTCCTGGGTCCAACACAAACTTGTGTGTGACCATGAATGTGCCTCTTGAGACTGGGTCTCAGTTTTCCTTTTGTAAAATGAAGAGGCATCGCTAAGGTCTCTCTCAGCCCTGATATTACCTATTCTAAGGTTCTTCCCAACCCTGGCATTCTAGAGTTCTGTGTTTCTCGTCTTCATCACCACCACCATCATCTTCTTCATCATCCTTATCATCAGCAACATTTTATATCACTTTTCAATTTGCAAAGTATTTTACAAACTGTCTGATTTGATCCTAACAACAACCCTCTGAGCTAGGGGTTATTCTTATCCCCATTAGGTTGTAAGCTCCTTGAGGGCAGGGACTGTCTTTCCATTTTTAATATGGGTATCATGCCTTACACAGTGCCTGGCAGCACATAGTAGGTGCTTAAAATATGTGTTCAACCAAGCACACTATAGGTACTTCATAAATTTTTATCGACTGACTTATTTTACAGATGTGGAAACTGAGGCAGAGTGATTTGCCTATAGTCACATAGGTAGTAAATACCTGAGGCAGGATTTGAACTCAGGTCTTCCTGACTCCATCAGATATACCGTTGGTTGGGTAGGGGTGGTTGTGGTACTGATAGGGGCCTTTCTCTTCTTGTTCTTGTCTCTAGGAAAGGCCATGGAAGCATGATTCATGAACTGAAGGATACTCTGGGTACCCGGCCTGGTGCCATCATCCTTTCTGTAGGGGGTGGGGGCCTCCTGGCTGGTGTTGTGTCAGGAATGAAGGAGGTGGGCTGGCAGGATGTGCCCATCATCGCCATGGAGACCCGGGGGGCTGACAGCTTTAATCAAGCCATGCAAGCTGGGAGACTCATCACCTTGCCTGACATTACCAGGTGGGCATTGCCTGACTTTCAAGAAGCTGTGTTGGTCCCAGAGGATCACTTTACTTCTCTGGGCCTCAGTTTCCTCACCTGTAAAATGAGAGGGTTGGACTAGATGGCCTCTGGGACCCTTTCCAGCTGCAGATCCTTAAGCATAATTACAGACGTACCCATGTAAAGGAACAATAAAGGCTTTGACTTAGACAAAATCTATGGTCTCTTCAAAGGATCACAGTAGTAGGACCTCAGAGACCACCCAGTCCAACCATCTTATTTTATAGTGGAGGTCTAGAGTGTTAAAATGACTTGTCTAAGTTCACACAGCTATTAAGAGGCAGACCTGGGCTTTGGAACTCTGCCCTTCCCCCTTCCCCCATGCCCGACCCAGGTCCTTGATCTCTAAACACAACCCCCTTCCCACTGTGGCACACTTTCTATGACCCATGAGCTGTGTCTTTCTCACATGGGAAGAGTCGATTTCTTCAGGTTCTTCCATTAGAATTAGTCCTTTTTCTCCCCCCAGCCTGGCAAAATGTCTGGGTGCCAAGACAGTGTGTGCCCGGGCACTGGAGTGTGCCCATGAGTGCCAGATCATCTCGGAGGTGGTGGATGATGAGGAGGCCATACAGGCCCTTGAATGCTTCCTTGGTGAGTGTGGTAGGAAGGTTAGCCTTGTTGTAGGCAGACTAGGTGGCCTCCCGGGTCTGTGACTTGAAGGTTGCTTAGAACTGCTTCCTAATCTCAAAATTCTTCCCTGAAATTCCACCCCAGAGCTGATATTTCCTTATTATCTTTTGATTCCGTGGGTTTGGTCTTGCTGCCTCCATATTCCATATCTCGGTGGTGATGAGCTCTCCAGCCTTTCCAGGAAATAGTAATAGCTAGTATTAAATAGTGTTTTAGAGACAGCATATTATTTGATTCTTGTACCCTATCTACCTGGGGGGGCAGGTAGTATTATCATCTTCATTTTACAGATGAGGAAACTGAGTCCAACAGAGGGTTAAGTGACTTGCCAAGGGTCTCACAGCTAGTAAGTGTCTATGGTAAGAATTGAGCTCAGGTCTTTCTAACTCCGGGTTTGGCACTAATACACTGTACTATCTAGCTACCAGCATGGGCTATAGCATAAGGAGCCATTGAGGATTCAGTGGAACATGGCGGTACCTTGTGCTGAGTCCTGACTGGCTCTTGGTACCTCTCTCTCCCTATTTCACTGTCCTGTTTTCCTGCACCCCTGACCTTGTCCTCCCTCACAGATGATGAAAGGATGTTTGTGGAACCAGCCTGTGGGGCTGCATTAGCTGCCATCTATTCAGGCCTCCTGGGCCGGCTCCAGGCTGAGGGCCGCCTCAGCCCCTCACTGGGCTCTGTTGTGGTCATCGTGTGTGGTGGGAACAGCATCCATCGGGCTGAGCTGAGAGATCTCCGGGCCCAGCTGGGGAAGCGCTGAGTAGACTTGCCCTGGGAGGCTCTAGTAGGGTAAGTAAGACAGTCTAGGGAAAATGGGGTATGGGGGAGGGGGAGACAGCCTTGAGAGGCCTGAGAAATGGTGTTCTCCTTTCAGGATTAAACTCTCCGTCAGACTGCTTAGTGATGAAATGATGGTCTCAGCAAGTGCCCCCGGAGAAAGTGACCCTTGTAGTCCGCCCTCCTCCTGGAAGCCTTCCCTGATTACTCCAATCCCTGATATTTCTCTCTTGTCTAACTTTTCTTCTTCTTCTTCTTTTTTTTTTTTTTTGCTTTTTGGAGGGCAATTGGGGTTAAGTGACTTGCCCAAGGTCACACGGCTAGTTTTTTTGTGTTAAGTGTCTGAGGCCGGATTTGAACTCAGGTACTCCTGACTCCAGGGCCGGTGCTCTATTCACTGCGCCACCTAGCCGCCCTGTCTAACTTTTCTTCTTCATCTCGCCTACTAGACTGCAAACAGGAATGTACTTTGTACTTTTGAGTCAACCCAGTCATAGCAGATTCTCAATAAAAATTTCATTCTTTGACTTGCGTTCATAGAATCTTTGAACCTCAGGACTGGAAAGAAACTTAGAGATCATCAGATCCAACTAACTCATTTTACAGAGTTCCTCCCTTACTGAAAAACCTTTAATGGCTCCCTATTGTATATGTGACAAAGTGTTGTACTTGTTCAGTCATTCAGTCCTGTCTGACTCGTCATGACCCCATTTGGGGTTTTCTTGGCAAAGATACTGGAATAGTTTGCCATTTTCTTTCTCCAGCTCATTCTACAGATGAGGAAACTGAGGCAAACAAGGTTAAGTGACTTACCCAGGGTAACACAGACATGAAGTATCTGAGGTCAGATTTGGAGTCAGTGAGACATCTTCCTGACTCCAGGGCCAAATCCACTATAGCACCACCTAGCTGCCCTCATCCAATAAAGTATATCTTCTCAACTCTGGCATTCAGGGCCTCTACAGTTCAGCTACAACCTACCTTTCCAGTTTTATTTCAATAACCCCTATTTCTTGCATTCTCCTCCTGGCCAAACTGGACTAGCCTCTGTCCCCCATTCTTGTCTCCATTTCTCAGATCTCTGGACCTTTGATCTTATCAGCCCCCACTCCTGGAATAGACTCCCTCATCCTTATCTATTTAAGTTCCTACTTTTCTTCATTGTCCAATTAAGATAGTATCTCCCTTCATGGATATGGAGTCTCACCACAAATGTGATATACCTCTTCTCACATTTCTCCTAATCCTTTCCCCTTCTCTCATTTTTCCTGGTACCAGAGCATCATAGGATTTAGCTGTAAAAACCCCTTTGAGATTATCTGGTCCAAAGATCCCATTTTGCTGATGAGAAAACTTGGAGAGGGGAAGCGACCTGCACACATGAACCCCTGACTCTGAGTCCTGTACTCTTTACAGCACATTGAGATCCCTTCTATGGGGACTGCTGGAAAGAATGGAGCAGGTTTGAAACTCAGCAGTGTCTTCAAGTTTCGGAAGAACCAGAAGAAAGAGACACTCATTCTTTTTGGTTCCAAAGGACAGAATCAGGATTACTGGGTGCCTGACATAGTGGGCCCTTGATAAATCCTTGTTTGTTTGATAGATTAAAGTAGAAGGAGGCCAGTTTTGGATGGATGTTGGGGAAATAAATCCAAAAACTTCCTAACAAGTGAGAGTTGGAAGATGGAATGGACTGACTTTAGAGGCAGTGCATTACCCCTCCTTGGAGATCTTCAGGCAGAGGCTGTATGATCACATGCCGTTGTAGGTGACTAATAAATAATTGCAGATTAATTGGTCAATTATTGGATATTTTATTGAGGAGAGTCTTTTTCTGCTTTTGGTTGGACTAGATGGCCATGGAACTCCCTTCCAAGTCACATTCTTTGAGACTTTCCCGTGTCTTGTTTTATGTGATTGTTCTTCCCCAGCCTTTGCCTCTCAATATTCCCTAATTAGACTCAGTTCACCTCTCCTAATTTTCTTAGAGCATTGAGAGTTAAGAAGTCAGACGAGGACTATAAGCTTTCTTGAAGACAATGGATGTGTGTTTGCATATACCCTGAACCAAAGTGAGGCTCTGTATACAGCAGATGCCCAATTAATGCTTGCCATGTTGAGCAATCCCACTTGACCAAGGACCCCAGATTGCTAATGATGGAGCAAGACCCCCTAACTGCTGGGACTCCTTCTACACCAGACTATTAGAAACTGTCTGTGGTTATGGCTTTTGTATAATGGGAACTGCTCTCAAGGATTCCAACCTTGCTGGGAGATCATCAGTGTTCCCCAGAGATGACTTTTTTTGCTTACACAGGAATGCACATAGGTTCTTTTTGAAAGCTTTATGGAAAATAGCATCTCAGAGCCACATGGGGGCAGCAAAGTGTCTTTCATGCAGATGGCCCCGGGGGATGAATGGAGAGGGATATGCCAGAGTGTATTTTTCTGGTTTCTGCATTGAAATATATTCTTTCTCTGGGGTAAGCATTTTTTCTGACCCCCCCTCCCCCCTTAGTTCTTAGCCCTAGCCCTAGGAGAGTGGAGAGGAGTGAGCTGAGTCAGAGCTCTGCATAAGGGCTATTCTGAAGAGCAATCTTAGAATCATGAAAACCAGGAGCTGGAACACACCATAGACACCAGCTCCCACAGACCCATAGGATCACAGAGTTGAATTTGGAAGGGACTTTATACAGCGTTGAGTTCAATCCCTTCTTTTTTACAGAGGAGGAAACTGGCATTCAGAGAGGTGAAGTGATGGGTGGCAAAGCTGGGATGAGGCTCTGCATATGAGTTCAAGTGCTAGCGGACTCCAGACAGGTCTCTCAGTGTTTCATTTCATTTCCCCCTCTTCCCCTAATCAGGGTGATCTTTTGTCAGGTTGGACAGGTGACAGGAGGGAAACTGCTGGCTGAGACTGTGGGAGAATCTACAGCTGGTGTTTTTCCCTGTTCTCAAGGAAGCAGGAGATAAGAGGCTGGGGCTTCACTGGGGTTAACTGGAAAAGAATTGTTTGCCATAGAACAGTCTCAAATAGCATTTCTTAATTGACTGTACTTAAGCCTTTTCTTGTATATAACAGAGAAGAGTTGGCCCAGCTGAGACATCAGAGAGAGAAAGCAGAAGAAAGACAGAAAAGGGGGGAAATGAGGAAAAAGAGGAGACAGGGCAGGACCCTAGGGTGGGAGAAAAGACATAGATATATTTAGGAGAAAGAATTAATTCAATTTAATTGTACAAATCTCTACTGTGTCTGACTGTGCCCAAGGCACAAGAATCTCAGAATCTTTGAAACTCAGTTAGAAGGGATGTCAGAAGCCATCTAGTTTTACCCATGCCCAATTGTGTCCCTTTATGACCACCCTGACAGTCAGTTGTCTAATCAATCACCAAACATTTATTAAGCATCAACTATATATCCCAGTCTTAACTTTCTCTAATGAAGGGGAGCCCACTACCACCAGAGGCTCCTCCTTTCACTTCTGATTGTGAGGAAGATTTTCTTGACATTGAGCGGAAATGTTCTTCTCTGCACCCCCTGTCCCTCCCATTTCTTCTAGTTATGCTGTCTGGCACCAAGGAGAACAAGCAGAGTTCCTTAATGTAGATGCTGTTCAGTTTATCCTTTATCCTTCTCAAACTGTGGCACTTGGGATTGACCACAGTGCTCTCGATGTGGTCTGACCAGGGCAGAATGCAGTGGGATATCCCTTCTGTCCATTCTGAATGTAACCCAAGGTTCCGTCATACTCAACTCTTACATTGCACTCAAAGCATTAAAAAAAACCCCTCAAAGTCTTTTCATTTTTTTAAACTACTCCTTAGTAACATCAGATCCACTGCATACTTGGGAAATTGATTTTTGTGAGCCTGAGGGTATTGTTTGTTGTTCAATTGTGTCAGATTCTTTGTGATCTTGTTTAGGGTTCTTGGCAAAGATATCAGAGTGTTTGACATTTCTTTCTCCAGCTCATTTTACAGATGAGGAATTTGAGGCAAACAGGGTGAAGTGGCTTGTCCAGGGTCACACAGCTTAAGTGTCATGAGACTGGATTTGAAATCATAAAGATGAGTTTCTGTGATTCTAAGCCCAGAGCTCTATCCAAGGCACCACCTAGCCGTGGAGGAACAATAAAGCTGGTGCTGTGGATAGTGTTGACTGTCCTGGAGTTAGAAAGATTTGGGTTCAAATGTAGCCACAGACACTTCCTAGCTGAGTAACTCTCAGCAATCCATTTAACCTCTGTCTGCCTCAGTTTTCTCAACTGTAAAATGAGTATTATAATTACCTTTCTCCTAGGATTGTTGTGACGATCCGAATGACATATTTGTAAGATGCCTAGCACAGGGCCTGGCAATAATAGGAGACTAATAAATGTTTATTCCCTTCCCTTCCCCTCATTACTATCAAATTTCATCTGTTAGATTTAACCCAAAATTCTAAGATGTCAAGAGCTTTTTGGATCTTTACTTTTTGTTCAGGGTGTTAACTGCCTCCTAGCCTGATTTCATATGCAAATTTGATAATCAATCAATCAACAAGCATTTATTATTTCTGTTCTGTCATTTTACAGATGAGGAACAGAGGCAAACAGGGTTAAATGACTCATGTAGGGTCACAGAGTTAGTCACACAGGCCATATTTGGACTCAGGAAGATGAGTTCCAAGATCAGTGTTCTATCTACTTCAATACCTAGCCGCTCCTACTATTTGCCAGGTAATGTGCTGGGGACTGGGGAGACAAAACTGCCCTCAAAGAGTTTACAATTGATTACATCCTATAGGTATAGAAATGTGCCAATGATGATGATGGTGGTGGTGGTGATAACTAGTATTTATATGAAGCTTTAAGATTTGCAAAGTGCTTTATCAAGATTTCATTTTATTGTCACCACAATCCTGGGAAAATAGATGCTATTATTGTTTTACAGATTAGGAGACTAAATCAGATTGAGATTGAATGACTGGTTTAGGGTCCCACAGCTGGTATTTGAGGCTGAATTTGAAGACTTCTTCCTGACTCAGGTCCAATGCTATGCCTCCTGGCTGCTATATATAAAGATGTGCAACACATAATAAATACAAATTAATTTTGGATGGGAGGTATTAGCAGCTGGAGGAATCAGGAAGAGGCTTATGTAGGAGGTGATGTTTGAGCTGAACTTTGGAGGAAACTAGTTCTATGCATCTATGCCTTTATCCAAATCTCTGATGGAATAGCACCATAGACAGATCCCCAGTATGCTCCACTAGGGACCTTCTTTCAAGCTGTTATTGAACGCTTTATCATGACTCTTTGGGTCCAACTGTTCAACCAATTACAAATCCACCTGACTGTATCTTCAATTAGCCCAAATCTCTTTATCTTGTCTATAAGAATAATAGAAGAATTTTTGTCAAATGCTATGCGAAAACTCCAGGAAAAGTATCAGCTACAATATTCTTCAGCTCTGGTCTAGTATCCCTTGCCAGAAAAAGAAATGAATCCTATATGCTTCTGAGGTTCCTTCAAACTCTGGAATTCTTTGAATATAGACTTAGAAATTAGTATGGACACACAACTACATATGTAGCTATGTGGGCAACTAGGTAGCATAACAGATAACAAGCCAGATGTGGAGTCACCTGAGCTCAAATCCAGCCTCAGATATTGGCTAGCTGTGTGATCCTGGGTATGTCACTTAACCCTGTGTGCCTCAGTGTCCTCGAGTGAAAATGATCTGGAGAAGGAAATGGCTAGCCACTCTAGCATCTTTGCCAAGAAAATCTCAAACTGGATCACGAAGAGTCAGACGAGACTTGAAATAATTGAAGAACAATGACAAATGTATGGGTGTACTCTCTTTCTCTAATATATGTATGTACATATATACATACATATATTGAGAGAAAGCACTTATAGACACACATATAGTCATACATATATATATATATATATATAAGCATGTACAAATCTATTCTTTTTATGCACACACAAATGAATATCTGGCTATTTCTGCATTAATACCAGCATTAGAGTTGCCAAAACATATTTGAGATAAGAAAAGTCTGTTTCCCTCTTACTGTTGAAGATTCCTCTCTAATGGTCACTCCCAGTTCCACCCTGCAGGGACCTATATGTCCTCTCTGGGGGATGGGAGGTTGCCAATGGCCCAATTTTCTGGATATTTTACCCCATAGCTTACTTTGCTGGTGCTATTCCCAGAAGGCCCTGTCTCATCCCTCTAATGTCAATATTATCCTGTTATCATATCAGTACCGTATCAGCAAGAACCCTAGGTAGGAGCTGTCCCCATGACCTCTGGGCTGAAGTCCTGGGTATCTCCGGGAAATGAGGGTGTTAGTTCTGAAATTAGAACATAGAGGCGACTAAAGGGGAGGCAGCTGAAGATGGGAGTGGTTACAGACTCTACAAACAGGCCAAGCAGCTGCCTTGGGTTGGGAATTCTCACTGGAAACAATAGGGGACTGAACTTCACTGGGAGGCCAGGTGAAAGGCACAGCTGGGACTGGCTGGGGAAGCCTGAGGCCAGAGGGATAGAAACAAGCTTATCTTGATTTCTTCTCCACCCTAGCTCTAGCTCACATCCCTGACACTCAACAGATCAGCCCAACACAAAATATGCCTAGGGCCAAACATCTTCCATCTACCTGCCTCCCTTCCGTATCAATTCTCCTGGGCAGAATAAACACAGCTGGATCTCTCTGCTTTGGGCCAGCTGCTAACATGGAGAGTGAAAGAAAGGAGGGGGAATGGAATCTGTGTTTCTTTTCCCCACCCCAAAACATGTGGGTGGGTGGGGGGTGGGAAGAGAAGCCAATGACTGGAGCAACATGGGTTAGTGGAAAACTACTTGATGGTTTTGGAGTCAGAAGATTTGGGTCCAAATCATTGCTCTGCCACTCAATGACTGTGTGATCTTTGGAAATCACTTGTTTCTCTGTCTAAAATGAGTGGGTTGCATTAGATCACTTCTAAGGTCCCTTCTAAATCAACGATCATACCTTTGCCCAGTTAGCATGGCCTCTCAGAGGCCTGGTCCCTTCCTTTTTTTCTGTTCCTTACTTGTAACTGAGCTGAAGACACAAGACACATACATGAAGAACTCAGTGATACTCCTGGAAGAAGGCTGTAATCCCCCAAAGGAATTTGGTTTGTCCATCCACATGGGAAAGACCAAGGGGATGAAGAATGTCAGTTGCACAGATTTCTCCAAGTATCTGAATGGATGTGCTGTAGAGCTTCTTAGCATGTATATATGGGATAGTATAGATGTATAATTAGCTGGGGTTCAGAGTTGACAAGGTAGAAGGAGAGTGGGCTAGATTGCTTTCAGGAAATTGCACAACATGACCAATGTGGAAATGTAGTTAATATGGCTGTGCCTATGTAGCATATATCAGACTGAATGCTCTTTTGGGGAGGAGGTAGGAGAGAGAGGGAGAAAAAGATATTGAAATTAAAAATTTTATAAAAGTGAATGTCAAAAACTATCTTTGCATATAATTGGAAAAAATAAAATACTATTAAGTGGAAGAAGAAAAAAAAGGAAATTGCAAATCACTACTGACCCCAAGCTTCACACAAGAAAGAGAAAAGACCTATTTTTTCAACACTAATGTTTTTATATGATTGAAATGAGGACCATCACTGCCTTTGAAGAAATAAAGACAAACATCTCTCAGAGGGCAATGGAGAGACACAGGTTGGGTGCGAACAGGCTGCAGCCCATAGCCAATGAGGAAAACCCTCGAGAAGAACAGGAGTGAAGGATATCGTGAAGGAATTATGGTGGGCAAGGAAAATAGGGTGATCCAGTGGAAAGAGCAAGGCATGATGGATGGGCAGCCAGTATCCCCCCCTCACCACCCTCCCAGTGGAATATTATCATGGCAAAGTACAATGGGACTATCACCTCTTCTCTACCCAGCTCTTACTATCCCGCATTTTGTTTTAAGAATAAATACATTTGAATTAATATATACACATGTGTTTGTACATCTCCCTGCTTATGTACACCTAGGAAAAACAGATGAGCTGCTATGTGCATTTATGAATGAGCGCATGCATAGAGCTGGGCTTGGGTCAGTTGGTGTGGATGCATGCAGAGTTTAATGTATTAGCGGTGAGCATGGTAGGGTGTCCCTGTGTTTCTTAACACAGGGAGGCCCCTCCTCCTGGCTGCAGGTGTTTGCTGTGTGAAGCCCAGGTAAAGGCTGTGTGTGGGCATCATAATCTTGGAAGACTCGGCAGCTTCTATCTTACAGGTCTGGCTGCAAGCTTCCTTATAGGGTTATCCTGCAGATTCCAAATGGAGGAGCGGGGAGAGGTAAAAAGGGGAGGGGGCCAAGGGTTACCCTGCTTATTGGTGATGTCATCTGTTAACTAGGGGACCAGGGAGGCTTTTTATTTCTGCCTGACCTGACTAATTTTCTTCCTCCCTGCTCTTCCCTCATGTCTTTTAATCTCCAGTTCTACTAAATCTCATCCTGAGAGGTGGCTAAGACAGTAGTCAGTCAGTAAACATTTATTAAGCACCTACTATGTGCTGGATACTGTTCTAAATGCTGAGATACAAAGAAAGATAATAGACAGTCCTTGCCCTCGAGGAGCTTACAGTCTAATGGGGAGGGGAAAGACAGGATACAAAAGGAAACATGATGTGGGGCATGATGAGAAAGCCACAGGGTTACAGAGGGAAGGGAAAGGAAGACGTGGCTGACTTGGGTTCCCTCCTTAAATGAAGTTTCTTGGAGAAGCCAGCTCTCTCTCTCTCTCTCTCTCTCTCTCTCTCTCTCTCTCTCTCTCTCTCTCACACTCGCTCTCACTCTTTCTCGCTTTCTCTCTCATATCTCTCCCTTTCTCCCTTCCTCTGTCTCTGTCTTTCTATCTCTGTCTCTCTCTCTCTCTCTTCCTCTCTTTC
>CM053594.1:24490560-24513226 GCA_028646575.1 Pseudocheirus occidentalis | reverse complement strand
GCTCCCTTCTTCGACCCTTTACTTCCACCAGTTTGACTTCGCTGCCGGAAAAAAGAGATCTCCCGTCTCCAAGTCCCATTTTAGCAGTCGGAAAATTTGGAGGAAAGGTCTTAGGCAGAGTGGGAGGGTGGGCGGGAAAAAGATTCGAGTCTCTTTAAGAAACAAGCTTTTGTTGGTGGCGTGTTTTCTCCCTCCTTTTTGTTTTTTCCACCTGGGCCGAGAGTCCCTGTAGGAGAGACGTGGAGGCTTCAGGGAACTGGAGCCTGCGAGTTCCCGCTGAGATGGGCAGGAATTGTTGCAGCAGCCTCTAACTCCCTTCCACCCTTCAGTCCACAGCTTCGTCCCACGCCAGCAAAAGTGTGGACATAAGCAGAGTGCTTTTCCCGGCCTAACATGACCATGAGATGTCTGGAAGTCTCCATCCAACTAAGAAAAGTGGCCCGTGGAGCTTGGAACTGAGGACCTACAAAAGGGCGGGCATAGGTTTCCCCATTTCCCGTCAGTCTTTTCCACCCTACTGGCCTTCCTCCCAGGAATGCAGCCAGCCCTTGTAACCTCCCCTGGGACTGTGTAGGCGGAGGGGTCCCCGGCTTCCCGGGGTCGTTACAGCCTCTGTCCTCACTAGCTTTCTGCGCAGAGTTCTCAGCCTCCAGGGTCCCAGTCTCATTGTACGGCGCTACTGGGCTTTAAAAAAAGAAAACCAGGGCTCAGAGAGTGTGACAAGGGCTGCCCTGGGTTACTGGTGCCCGGAGTGAGCAAGGATAGAGCCAGATGCTAAGACAGAGCGGCAAGCGTATGTAGGAGCCAGGGTGAGGGATATCTACTCGGGCACAGAAATCCAGGCGCACCCGCTAAACTACACTCAGGACTTTTTAAAAACTCAGTTCAAGAACTGGCTGGATCGAAATCAAGCTGTGTCCAAGTTTGGAGTAGCTTCTAGACTTGGTCTGCTCTGTCCTCTCCAGGTTTGGAGGGCACTATTGTGGGGAGAGGTGTGCGGCTACACTGCTTTCGTTTTATCCGGGGAGCGCAGTCTCTCCAGACAACCCGGGATGGAAGGTTTGCCTGAATCTGGAGAAGGAGCAGAAGAGACCCTCCCCTCTTTCAGACTGCTTCCCTCTCTGAAAAAGACTGGACAGAGTTAGACCTTAGGGACTCAGACAAATGAGGGGAGTAGAGTGAGAAGGCTTCTGGACCCCATGGAGTCGGGTTCCGTGGCATCTGGGCAAACATCTATCCCCACAAACTCTATTTCTCTCACCCCTTTCCCGGATAGTACGACAGCTCCCAGCGGTCTCGCTGGTCCCATTTTGATGCAGCGTCTCACTAAACTGGGGAAGAAGCAGCGTTCTCCATAACACTAGAGGACTAAGGGAGAGGATATGACAGCAGAGCAATGGGAAGAACAGAAAGCTCTCCCAACGAATTCCTCCGTCCCCGTTCTGCACCCGATCCAACGGGCGTTCAAAAGAAATGAGACTAGAGGAGGGACATCTTTGTGCCTCATTGACCCCCTTCTCCCAGGCCTGCTTCTCCTGCCGGCTGAGAACCCCATCCACAGGGAAAGAGAAAACTTTGATTCGGAACTCGTTTTCCTCCGATCCTCTTGGGGTTTCCCAGGTCCGAATTAGGCTGAGGTTAACGGAAAGCGAGAGAGGAAAGTCTGCTGAGCCAAGAGTTGCCAAGGCTCAAAGCGCCCTGCTGAGAGGACGAGGTCACGCCACGATTTGGGGCACCCTAAAAAAAGCGGCTGAGACTGTGGATCCGCCGCAAACATTCCCTGACCTGGCAGTCTTTACATGCAACGCAACGCTCGATTAAATATAGCCTTCTCTGCTTAGGGCCCTCACTAGACCTTGGCTCCTCTGAAAGAGCCCACCCAGCAAGTACAACCAATACAGCGCGTGCATGTGCAAAAAGGACCCATGTCTGTACACACGAGGGGCAGGCGTGTGAGTACGCTAGTGTGTGAGGGTGCCAGGGGTCGCGCGAACGGCGAAGGCGAAAATTCGATGGTGTTGACAAGAGGCTAGGCCCCAGGTTATAGGCAGAGCTAGCTGGTGCGGCCCGAGCCCGGGCCGCTTGGGGCCCTCGCGTGCAATCTCCCCACTAGAAACTACCTTTCCCCAGCTCTCCAAAGTCACCGCCGTGGCGCGCTAAGTGATTCAAAGAACCGGGAGAGAGGGACCTTCCGAACCTGCAAGGAAGGAGACAAAGAACAGCTATCCACTCGCAACCCCCACCTCACTTCCCGTGACTGGCACTGCCTATCACGAGCTCCAGTACCCCTATCCCGTGAAACTGTAGAAGGAGGGCCAGAGGGCCCTAGGTTCTCTTCCAGGAATCCGGAGTGAGGACCTTGCCTCTCCCACCACCGTCCACAGCCAGGGCAGCCTGTCTAATTAAAGTCGGGCTTTTAAAGCTTCTTGGGGTCCACACTGACCGGCCATCCGCTAAAACTGGGCCCCCCAAGACCCTAACCCAAGCCCTCAGTTCGCCCTCCTTCCTGTCCACCCCGGCCCAGGGCCGGCGGCTCTGCTCAGTGGGACTTGGGGGAGGGGACCCGAGTAGGAGGTGAAGGGGGTGGGGCGTACACGGGCCCCCTCTAGGTTTGGATTCACTTTCCAGCCAACGCTACCTCTGCAGTTTGGGCCGCCCCCAGATGCAGAAGGAAAGAGAGAGGAGTGGGGAGGGGGCAGACCAGGCCCAGATTCCTGGCTCTTACTCCTCAGCCGGGCCCTGGTCCCCCCAACCTGTGACCTGCCTGCCCTCAGGCATTTCTGGGCAGAGAGAGCGAGAGCGAGCAAAGGAGGCGAACCCCCAGCAAGCCGAGAAGGCAGGCGCATGGACCTCCGGAGTCGCCCCGCCGCCCCCGCCCCCTCCCCCAAAACGAGAAGGTAAATACTTACTTAGCCCCAGCACCAGGTACAATCTAATACTCAACAATACTGACGCCTTGTTTTTTTGCTCTGTCCGGACCACAATGCTGTAGCCAATTTAGATATGCTATAAATTTAAGAGGTTGCCATGGCCACGGCGCGCTCATTGGCCGCCGGCTGCGCTACGTGCGTCTCCACGTCACCAAATCTGAATAAGGATGCGCGAATTAGTCAGCGGCCAGACAAAGATGAGGATGCGGACGGCATGAAAGTGGAGAAAAGTAGCAGACACTCCGGCACCCGGGGAAACAGCTCGCGAGGTGGGGAGAGAGCCGCCGCCACTGCCACCGCTGCTGCGCACGGAGAGGACACTTAGAAATCCGGAAAGCGCGGGGCTAAGGCCGAGGGGATGAGGCTGTGAAACACCACCACCGTCCCCCCTCTCTCAGCCACCGAGAGCTTACTGCCCCACGACCCCCTCCAGCTTGAGGATTGACTCTCTGGCGTCTTGGCTGCCCGCTCAACCGGCCCGGGGTAGCGGCGCCCGGGACTCGCGGCCGCCCGGGAGCGGCGGGCGCATCGGGTCGGGCCGGGGCGGGGGACACACGCTCTTGGAGCGAGAACCGCAAACGCCTGGATTCCCGGGCCGAGAGGGCAGCGGGGGAGAGCGGCTGGCTTTCCCTGGCCCTAGGGTCATGATGGTGCATTGTGCCGGCTGCGAGCGGCCCATCCTGGACCGATTTCTGCTCAACGTCCTGGACCGCGCGTGGCACATCAAGTGTGTTCAGTGTTGCGAGTGCAAATGTAACCTCACCGAGAAGTGTTTCTCGCGGGAAGGGAAACTCTACTGCAAGAACGACTTCTTCAGGTGAGTGGCTCCCACACCGGCTTCCCGGCCTGGCCTCCCCTTCTTCTCCTCCCCCAGCCTGAGAACTGAGAGAAGCAGCGCAGAGAGCGTACTGGAGAAGCTGAGGCTCACGGGGGCGGAGGGCCGAGGGCCCCGCTTAGGGACTTTTTTTTTACGTCTACGCAAACACACACACACACACACACACACACACAGAGACACACACACACACACCACAGTTCAGTTCCCAATTCAACCCAGGTATCTGAATGGCCGGAGGCTGGGATGGGAATATCCTTTCCTCAGGTGCCCTGGGCTGTGGAATCCAGGGAAGGACCGGAATCCTTCCTACCTGCCCGATCCTCTCGCGACCCGGAGCGACCAGTTAAGACCCTAGAAGACCCCTGCCCCGCCCCCCAACACACGCACGCACACACACACACACACACACACACACACACACACACAGATTGCTAAGGCGGAGGGAGGGAAGCCGTGAGGATTCAGAAATCTGAGGAGAGAGCAAAGATAGGGGAGCCTAACAAACTTTTCTAGTCACTCTGCCGTCCTGCGATCAGCACAGATGGTCACAGGCTAGCCAGGCCTACCTGGGACTGTCTAGAGAGCTGGGCTTTCCTGTGGAAACATCCTGCCCTTCATCGGGTTAACTCGGGCCCGAAGAGAAAGGGGGTGCAGCGCGCCGAGGCCCAAAATTGGGGCTGGGGTTGGGGCAGTGGGAAGAACTGGTTGAGTAGCTCTCTGGGGTTCAGGTGTGTGGGGGTGGGGAGGAGAGTGCTTTTCTTTCTCCTTTTGAAAGTTGTTTGGTGGAGGTGGATTTTTAAAAAACTGTTGCTACCCCTTTCCCTTTCTTGAAAAGCCCTATTAGGGCGGGCGGGAGATAGGGGCTAAAGAAGGCTTTGTGTGGGGCAGCCCTAAAGGCAGCGGCCCTGGGTAGGCAGGGAGGGACAGATCCCGGAGAGAGCAGGGAGGCAAGTCCCCCTATCCCCTCAGGCCCAACAAAGGTGAATTTCAATAGGTGAAAAGCTGGACTCCGCTTTACACATGTAAACTACTCCTAATGGGCTCCCTGCCCACCCCCCTTGTTGTGGTGCTTTCAAACCCTCTAATGATTTTGGATAAGGCAAAGATGAGTCAATTATACTTCAGGATAAGACCGAAAATGACTTATGGGGCCTAATGTGCTCACTGCATCAACGTCACCCAAATTCTCCGTTTGGGAGAGCCAGGCCATTTCTGTGTCCCTGAGTGTGCTTATGTGTCCACATGAATATGTGACTGTGTGTCTCTGTATATGTCAGTGTAGCTTTGGATATTGGCCTGGCTTGTCTGCCTCCACGGGAGTGTGTACTTGTGTGTGTAAGTGGGTCTACCTTTGGGTATGCATGTCTTTGTGTGTGCTTGTGTATCCATGAGTGTGCCTATTAATTTGTGTGTTTGTGTGTGTTCCTGTTTGTGCTCATGCATCTGTGTGTCTGTGTGGGTGCTACTGTACATGTTTGTGTGGCTTTAGTGTATGTGCCTTCATACCTGTGTGTGTGTTTGTGCATGTGTGCACTTCCCATCAACCCAAGAAGGGGAAAAAAAAAAAACATAACTCTCTCACCTCCCATCTCACTCCTGGGTCTGATGCTGGCCTCCACAAGCCCTGAGTTCCTTCTCTCCGTTGGGGGTAGCAAATTTTTCTCTCATCAGGTAGCCCAGATAAAAAGATGGAGAAATTCCCTAAAATTAACTAGAGCTCCTGAGAGAGGAGAGGAATTGTACTCAATTCCTTGGCAACAAGAAGCCACTTTCGTAATCCCAAGGACACCACTTTTCTAGATATTATACCCCCCCATTTCCTTGTCCCTCATCCCCGTGGGAAAGGGGGTCGCTTGAAGCCGGCAGACTGCCCAGTAGCCCTCGGAATAACTGATCAAAGTAGAACTGAACCCCGGGAAATGGATGCAGAAAGAAGTAAGGACCCCAAGTCTGTGCCTTCCACTACCATCTTTCCGGTGTAGCCAGTCCGGGGGATAAGGCTTTGAAAAGCTCTTTGCCTGGAGTGGGCAGTGTCCCCGCCTTAGCCGAACTCCTGACATCCTCTTTTTTTTTTTTCCATTTGCCTCCAAGAAAGCCACCTCCTGCTGCTCCCGGTACCCGAGCCCTTCCCCCCCACTCTCCTCATCCCCCAGGGAATCCAACCTTCTGTCCCCAAGCCTGTACCAAGGCCTGGGCCCCGGGGTTTCGGGGTCTGCAGGATAGCGGCCCGGGCTGGAGTGATTGTAAGAGAAAGAAGTCTGATCTTACCTCTCCCTCCCCCCCCCCCATTTTCGTTCTTATTTTATTAGGGAGTCAGTTTGAGAGTCTGTCTCCCGACCAGTAAGATTTTCTACTACCTTGTTACTAATTCCGATTAATAAATAATAATTGTGATTAATAGACAAGCATTAGTCGCAGTATTAGAAAGCCCCTGGAGTTCCTTCCAGCCTCCGGGCCCCAGGCTGGTGAGGCAACCGAGAGAATTCGGGATAGGAAAGAAAGAAGCTGGAGGGTGGGGATCTGGAGAAGGGGTGAATGGTTTAGGTAGTGTTGGCAAGGACATGCAAAGCTATAAGCATAGTCCCGCTCTGGAGTCAGGGTGCCCGGCTCCTCCCTGACCTCTGATCATCTTCTTCTCCACCCTTCGATCCCTGTTCTTTCCTCAGGCGGTTCGGCACCAAATGTGCTGGATGTGCGCAAGGTATCTCTCCCAGCGATCTGGTTCGGAAGGCCCGAAGCAAAGTATTTCACCTCAACTGCTTCACCTGCATGGTCTGCAACAAGCAACTGTCTACGGGCGAGGAACTCTATATTATAGATGAGAACAAATTTGTTTGCAAAGAGGACTATTTGAACTCGCCCAGTGTCAAGGAAGGCAGCCTCAACTCAGGTACCCGGAGCCCGCCGGAGGCCCGCGGCTGGCGCGCGAGGCTCTGGGGACTGGACTGGACGGACCCGGGCCTGCGTGAGCCCGCTGCAGCCACAGCCTCAGCCCAAACCTCAGCCTGGGCGCATCTGGGCGTTGGGGCGTCGGGGCGGGAAGGTGGGAGGCTGGAGGGTGGGAGCAGATCTCAACCCGGCTCCGGCTCAGGGCTCAGTAGTGGGAGGGATCACCGGGCGCAGGATTTGCACCTGAGAAAAGCATTTAGTTCGAGAGAAGCAAAGGGGGAGGGAGAGAACGAGAATGGACTGTGAAGGGGTGTGAGGAAGTGCTGAAATTGGAGATGGGTGGGGAGGGGGAACATCTGGCCTTCTGCCTGCCCTCTGTCCCACGTGACCACAACTGGCCGTGGAATGGGTCTCTCTGTCCCCACCCCGCACTTCATAAAATGGTGGCGCCTGCAGATCTTAGTACTGGCCCTCCTCCCCCTTTCCTTTACCCCCTACAGTGCCTCTCCCACTCCGAAGATGGAACCCAGATTGTCCCAACGACTTTTTTTTTTCCTGATAGAGGGGAATGTCTTCCCCAGGGCGGGTCAAGGCGAGGGCCCTGGGCTCCCCCTTTCCTGCCTTTCAATTGCCCAGGGCGTCAGGGACCAGTGAGGGTGGGGGTAAGAAGAGAGAGATAGGGAGAGGCCGGGGACGTCAGACAAATCCACAGCAGAGGTCCTCCCCCACACACCTCCCCGGCCCCGGCTTCAAGCCCTCTCTTCCCCATTCCCAGCGCGGACGATTCTCTCTTATGTGTAGTCGGGATTGCACTAATCTCCCTTTTAGGAAAAAGAGCAGGGACGCAGGATCTTCTCAGCCCGTCTAGAACTGAGATCCCGAAGCATTCCCACTCCCCGCTTACCTTTGTACCCTATCCCACTTCCCCTACAGTGTCATCCTGTACGGACCGAAGTTTGTCCCCAGACCTCCAGGACCCTCTCCAGGATGACCCCAAAGAGACCGACAACTCGACGTCGTCCGACAAGGAAACAACCAACAACGAGAACGAGGAACAGAACTCCGGTACCAAGAGACGGGGGCCTCGCACCACCATCAAGGCCAAGCAGCTGGAAACGCTCAAGGCCGCCTTCGCCGCCACACCCAAGCCCACGCGCCACATCCGCGAGCAGCTAGCGCAAGAGACCGGCCTCAATATGCGGGTCATCCAGGTATGCAGCCCTCAACTCCCACCCCGGCATTTTGAGAAAACCCGGGACTGCCTTCCGTTGCTCCCGCAACGCGGCGGCTTTCATGCCTCCTTTGTCCCCAGCTGGCTGTCGCTCTTCCTACCATTCAACCTATTTCTCTTTTTTCTTTGGTTTTCTTTTTCTTCTTTCCTCTAGTTCTGCCTTCTTTTCTTCACCTTTCTGTCTTTGCTGCTATCATTATCCCTCTTACTTTTTCTCCCTTTTTCCTTCTCTCCTCTCTTTTTCTTCTCTTTTCTCCTTTCTCGTTCTTTCTTTCCCCTTCCTTTTCTTTCCCCTCTTCCATGGTGACGCTTGCTACTGAACGCCCTCTGATATGACAATTTAGGAGACTTGGTCTCTAGTCCTGGCTCACATTCCCTGCATGTGCCCTTGGGCAAGTAATTTCTCTTCCCTAGATCTCAGTTTCCTGACCTGGAAGAGGGGAAAAATAACCCTTTGGGGCTTTGCTTTCCAGGGTGGTTGTGAGAGAAAATGTTTCCAAAACCTTAAAGTGATATGTGAGTTATTAATAGCAGTACTGAATTATACGACTTAATGGGTAGAAAAACGATCTGCCAAGCCATATACCAAAGGAAGAGGTTGTTGCAAAAGACCTTTTTCTCATTCTCTCTTTAAGTTTTCTCTCTCCTCTGCCTCCCCCATTCTGCCAAAATTCTCCTTCATCTCTTCCCCTTGATGGCTAAGAAGGAAGTCCAGAGGCCTTCAGTTCATTCCCTAACTGCTCTCTTCCCTCCTCCTCTGGGAGCCCCTCAAAAACTGCCCCCTTTTTAAGAATCCTAATCACTGCCCCTAGCCTAGACACTGACATCACAGTTGCAAGCTGGCTCAAGAGTGAGGAGGGGGAAAGGAAGGAAGCAGCCAGGCCTAGGCTGGGCTTTTCTCCCCCAAATGAAAAAAAACAGGGCAGGAAGGATGAATCCAAGTCAGAATCCATCAAAGTTAGATCCTATGAGGAATAGGGCTATCGAAGGTCTCCACTCCTGCCTTTGACTCCCCTCCCTTCCAAGGGTCAGATTGAACTTGGAGTAGAGAGGTTAATACTGGGTTTGCATGAGGCAAAGGAAGGAGAGAAAAGGGAAGAGAAAAAGAGAGAAAGGAAGAAGAGAGTGAGGGAAGAAAAAGAAAGAGAAGGGAAGCAGGAGACCTGAGCATAGAAGGGGGAGAAGTAGGGAGAGAGGGAATGGGAATAGAAGAAGAAGCAGGGGAAGGAAAAGTTGGTGTTTGGGAGTGCTTAAATGTTTATTTATGTATGAAGAATTGCTGGTGTCCACAGGGGCTGTGTAGAAGAGCTCAGGCATAAGACAGGAAGTTGGTTCTTTGGCTGGGCAGGACTACTTCTTTGGGAGGCTGCCCACTTCTGCTAGTGTCCAAGGACACATTCCCAGGATTCTTCCCTCTCCTCAGAGCCTGGCCTGCACCACCTGGGTCAGAACTCTTTCCAAAGGCCTTCTTAGGCTATTAGAGTGACAGGATGTCAGCACTCAGAAGGAATTTGGAACACACGAAGAAACCTTAGAAATACAGTATAAAGTCAGGAGGGACCTTCAAATAGAATGTGAGAAAAAGAAGGAGCTTTTAAAACAAAATTCAGTCCTGGAAGTGACCTTAGATTCAAAGACCCATTCATTTGGAAAAAAAAAAAAATTAAGGCCCAGAGAAGGCAAGCAACTCCTCCAGGATCACACAGCAAAGGCAGATCTCGAATCTAGATTTCCTGCGTTTCAAGCTCAGTCCTCTTCCTATTATCCAAAAGAGTGAGGAGAACCTCCTTGTTTCTCCGACGAGCCTGGAGAGAGAGAAAGGGGGTTGGGAGACTGGCAGGGGTAAGGGGGAGGAGGAGATACAAATAATTAGGTTATCTCTCAGGTCGAGGCCCCTTTGAGATGGAGAAGGGGAACAAGACAAGGGGAGGTGAACTAAGAATGAAAGAAACAGACAAGACCAATAAAAGAGAAAGGACAGACAGGGCAAGGGGAGAAAGGGAGGAAGAATCTTTGTTGTTAACACCTCTGACTCTTGTCTTTATAAAGACGTCTGAGGCTGAGGCTGGGGACCGTAAGAAGTCGGCTTCATTATCAATCTCCCCGCGGGTTTGCGAAATCCTTCACTCTTGGTTGGTTCGCAGAGTTAACTCTCAACTTTCCTTCCCTTCACCAGCTCTGAGTTTAATCCGCCCTCCTCCCCCACTCCCTCTCCCTCTTCCCTGGTGGAAAGAGACCAGACTATTGGGAAGGGGAAGAGAGGGAGGAAGGGGGATAAGCTGTTTATCATTGGTACTTTTCCTTTTTCGTGGGGGGGGGGGGGTTGCAGGAGAGACTCCACTTACTCAATATCTTGAGCAGATGAGGGAATCAAAGGGGAAAACTAGTCTCCTTAATGCTGTCCCCACCCTACCACCACCACCACGCCTTCTCCAAAGAGGAATGCCAGACTTCTCAATACTGCTGAGTACTAGTTCTGGGTCTGACCCTCGGTCTTGGTGATCCTATAGAGGTCCAACCTTAGGGTTCTGCTCACTGTTTCCTCAACCTCCCATCCCCAGGTCTGGTTCCAGAACCGTCGGTCCAAGGAGCGCAGGATGAAGCAACTGAGCGCTCTTGGTGCGCGGAGACACGCTTTCTTCAGGAGTCCACGGCGCATGCGTCCACTGGGTGGCCGACTGGATGAGTCCGAGATGCTGGGGTCCACCCCCTACACTTACTATGGAGGTAAGGAGCTTTCGGTGGAATTCTTTCTGCCTCGCGTCCCAGCGCCCAGGCCACTTAGCGTACTCCCCGTAACCACCCAGGAACCCAGAGATGGGCCTACACTCCCAGAGAGATTCCTCCTAGAAATTCACTAGCTCCCAGTTTCCTAGAGACACTCCTGCCCAGGGCGTCTGTCCCCAGCTGTGCCTGCAGGCTCGAACTCACCGACGCCCAAGCACCAGAGACTGGGCTTGCTCACGATTCCAGGCCGATGTGGGCGATCTGCAGAAATCTGGTTAGGCTGTTCTATGCCGCCGTAAAACCCGGGCCCCGGATTCCCTCTCCAGCCCTTCATTGGATATGGAGATAACCCTCCTCCACAGCCACGAGTAATCCGGGTCCCCCCACCCCACCCCACCCCCACCCACGGTCTTCCGCGTGCAGCAAAGTTCGAGTAGTTGACTGTACTTTGAGTTTTGCCTTTGGATATCATGCGTTTCCATTTCAAAGAAAAACAATGAACTCTATACACGGGAATTGAGTATATAAAAATCCATTGCTCTAAATGTTTGATGAATGCATGAACAGAGCAGTCTCAAATGAGAGAGGAGCTTTGGGAGAGAAATAGATAGAGACGTGCGGGATAGACAGAGTGATAGAAGACGAGAAAAAGAAGAAACAGACCAGAAAGATAAAAACAGAGAGACAGACACAGAAATTTTTAAAACATCAGTTACAGCGTCTTGAGTTTCTCTTTGGGAAAAGTCGCTATGGGGGTGGGGAAGGGGGACAGAAACCTTTCGTGGTGTCTCCCAATACCCTTGAGCCCATTTAATGGACCTGACCAGCAGACAAAGGACAGTAATGGATCTTCCCTGGGGTAGGATGTAAACCAAGGGATGCTGCTTTGGCATATTGGGTGCAGAGAAGAGTGTTCTCCTGGAGCCCTTTCAATTGTTAGAGCCTCTGTTGGTGGGTTAAACCAAGCAGGGTTCCTGGGAAGGAGGACGGATGAAACAGCCCCTGACAGTGACTCCAAGAGGCAGATCCATGTTAGCTCATACCCAGTTGAACACACAGACCAGATAGGACTTTCTCTTGACCTGGAGCTCCTCCTCCCCACCCAAAATACTGTGGTTTGGGGAGTTGTATTTCAGAGTGTTTTTCCTAGAGTCAAAGACAATCGGAGAGAATTTGCAAATAATGCTTTCATAGGGTTGCGTTTGGAAAGTCTTCATTCTCCATCCATACTGGTTGCGAGGAAGGCTCAGCTTTTCTTCCAGTCATCTGTCCCCCAACTCTGGACCCCAGGGCCCCAGGGAGACTGGCAGGATTGCCCTGCCTCCTGGCTCTGGGATGTAGGTGAGTCAGGCAGCTGATTGGGGCACAGGACACCCAGGGGGGACCACAATGAGGGACGTTTTTCAAACATGAATCCAAGACAGCTTTTAATGTTTCTATTACATGTTTCAGTCCCCCCAAAATATAGCTCTCTTGGACCCAGGAGAAATAATTGTGATAGGTGAAGACGTATGGTGAGGTGATTTCAACTTAACATAAAACTTGAGTGGAAAGTGGGATGAGATAAGATCTTAAACCTCTTCTAACTCAGATTCTATGGTCTTCTGCTAGTACAGTCACACACAGGGGGCGCCATTTTCAGACCTTTTTTTGAAAGGCAAATTAAAGCTTCTCAGAGGCTCTAGTATCATCAGCCCCCACAGATGACTCTTGTGGGTGTGTTAAGGGTGAGGGGACAGTGATGGTGAATGTACTTTTGGGAGGAGTGGGAGAGAGCTAGAAAAGTGGAGCATCTGCCTCCCTGGCCACGAAACCCCAGAAGAGTAAAAATGGAGAAAACTGGATTCTGTGGTTTTAAATAAAACCAACAGAACAGCAGTTTTAGGGACAAGGAGGGCTTGAGATCATATATACCTGGGAAGGGGGAGGGACCATAAAGAGCAAGGCGGACTAGAGACAACCAAAGGTAGGAGAAAGTAAGGAGGGGAGGAAGGGGGGGAGAGAGGGAGAAAGGGGAGACAGAGACAAAGAGACAGAGACACAGACAGACAGAGACAGAGACTCAGTCATCCTCAATATTGTTCTCACTAAGTGGTCACCACCACTGGGCAACACTGTTCCACTCTATCTGCCCATACCATGAGAGTTCTGTTTGATTTTTAACTAAAAGTAATTTTATCAGTTAAGTATAAAGTGATCAGTCATACCAGGAACAGATGGGCTTCGGTTTGAATAAAATTAATAAATAATATGAGAACTTGTTTGTGTGCATGTATATGTTAGTGTTGTGCATACTTGTATACATATGTGTATGTATCTGTTGGCATGTGTATTGTGGTACATGCTTGTATGTTTAATGTTTATGGGGAATGTGTGGTGTATGAATAGTCATGTTTGTATTGGGTGTATGTGTGCATATGTGGAAGGTGTGTGTGCATATGTGTATTTTTGTGATATATGTTTGTATTGTGTACTGTGTATTTCTCTGTCTATTACCTCAGTGTCCTATATATACTATATATTTGTATGTGCATTATCTGTGTGTCTGTACAAAAGTGAATCTGTGATGTGGAGCTGTTTTATTTGTATATGTGGGATATGCATGCATCGGTTTGGTAAAGAATATGTGCATTTTTGTGATGTGCATGTATATGTACATGTCTGTATATTGTGAGGACCAGATGAGCTAGGATCTGTGAGGTATTTTGCAATAAAAGCACCCCCTAAATGATAAGCATTATTTTAGTTTTAAGTGTGTGTACTTGTGTGCAGTCTTCTTGCTCCAAAGAAAGGGGACCTAAACCCTTTGGCAGTAACAATAGTGTCATAGCACCAGTGTGAGCAGTCAGAAAGGTCCTGTATAATCCAGTTGTGACCAAGCCAGTGGATGGCATCTGGTGACCTCCAGCTCCCAGGGAGCTCTGATCCTTTTACCCCAAAACTCAGGACCTTAGTCAAGTAGTGCTCTAACATTTAGCTGGACCCTAGAACAAACCCTTGTTAGCCAAAGGCACCCTGACAGAGAGGCTTCCCAGGAACTAACTGTTCTACACCCCTAGACCCTGTGGGGAGGGAGGTTTCTGAAGAGTATGCCTCTTTGTTTTTAATAATTTTTATCGATGGGGATAAAAACAATATCATTATTGATGATGGCCTTTCTATAGGTAAATCATTTTATTTCACTCAGCCTCAGTTTCCTCATCTGCAAAATGGGGGAATAATAGTTGTGATTCTCTTACAGTATTGTTGCGAGTCAAACAAGATACATAGGAAAAATCTCATTGCACCTTAAAGCTTTCTATAAATATGAGTTATTACCACTGATTAGCGCTCACCCCTCTGGGAGCCTACCCTCCCCATGACCATGTTTACTTCCCTCATTTCCCTTCCTGACCTCATAAGTGGGGCAGAGTAGGTCATGTCAGAGCTTGGAGTGGGAGAACTCTCGACTTGTTGCTCCTCCTGTGTCACGTTGCTCTGGACACCCGCTAGAAGTATGACCCCTCTTGTGTGCATCCCATCCTTCCTTCTCCTCTCTACCTTTGTGGGGAGCAAAGGGGGGGAGAAAAGAGAATTCAAAAATGGGAGAGAAAAGACAATGTGTGTGTGTGTGTGTGTGTGTGAGAGAGAGAGAGAGAGAGAGAGAGAGAGAGAGAGAGAGAGAGAGAGAGAGAGAGAGAGAGAGAGAGAGAGAAGGGAGTGACAGAGGAGAGAGAAGAGAGTTGGAAATAGGGTAGATGGAAAAAGAAGGGGAAGGGAAAAGGAGAGAGAGTGGAAAGGGGAGAGAGGAAAAGACGAGGGAGAGAAAAAGGAGGGGAGAGGGAGAGCAGGAAGGAAGAAAAGGGGGAAGAAGAAGAAGAAAGATAAAGAGACCGAGACACTGAGGCAGGGAGAGGAAAGAGACAGAGAATGGAGATGGGGGGTGGGGGGAAGGGAAGGCCGAGAGGGGAGAGTTGGAGCTGCGGCCACGCGGGCCGCTCTAATCCGCGCTCCGAGAGATTCCGTCCCAAGCCCCAGCCAAGTTTGGCACCCCGGCAGCACGCAAGAAAGGGCACTTTGTGCCGGAGCTGTCTGTGTGAACAGAAGCCCCGGGCTCCGCGCAGCGCCCCCTCTCCCTCTTGTGTGAGCGCGAACAAAGCGCCAGCTGCAGCCTTTTGTACCTCTTTCAGACGGTATTTGTTCCAATTACCTCCAAACCCTGCCACCATATGGAGGCCGCTAGCCGAGCGCCGGCTCCCCTCAGTAGGCCGGGGACTTGCAAAGTCGCCTCCTCGGCTCCTCGGCTCCCTGCCGCCGCTGCTGCTTGCAGGCAACTGAAGTGCGGGGCCTTGCTCTGTCTTCCTTCCTCCCCTGCGCGGCTCCCCACCTTTGCTGAGGCAGTTCACCCAGAACAGTGCGCGCCAGGCTTGCTCAGAGAGGCGCTCCCTTCATGCTGAACGTCAGGGGGTCTAGAAGGAGGGGGAGAGCCATAGTCACCGCCGGCATGGGCGAAAGAACAGCGTTCTCTTTCTCCCTGGGCTCCCACCCCCTCGTTCCTCGCTGGGAAACCCACCCGCTGGAGTTGGGGTTAGGGGCGTGGGGGTGAAGGACGGTGAGGTTTTCTATTTTGGATCCTGGAGCAGTCAAATTCTTCTGACTTGCATTCAAAGTGGCCCACAAACAAACACTGCACACCTCTCCGCAGATGTGAGAGAAAAGTAAAGAAAGAAGCCTGTTTGGTTTTTTGTTTTGTTTTTTAAAGATTCTTTTAGGAATTAACATTCAAGGAGATTTCACGCTGGGTTTAGGCGAGATGCGAGTGTCCTTTAGCTGTAAATTCAGGTGGCAGTTACAGCCAAGAACCTAGGTCCGAATACTCATGCCACTAACTTCTTGCACAACCTAGGGCAAGTACCTTGACTTTTTTTTTTCGAGGTCTCAGTTTCACCCACTAGAAAATAAGAGAGGAGACTAATGATTTCCGAAGAACCTCTCTCAGCTTCAATAATCCCTGTTCTAAGGTTCCTTACACTTTTGACAAGCTCACGTTCTGTGTTCTAAGGCCCGCCAAGATCTGACACTCTACGCTCCAAGTGACCTTGTTCCTCTGTTAGTCTCCTCACGGTCTAAGATCCTATGTCCTGAGGTCTCTCCCAGCTCTGACATTTCATGTTCTAAGGCCCTCCCAACACTGCCAGCCTGTGTTCTTGGCTTTTGCAATGAAGGTTTCCCTAGCAAACAATAGATTCTTCTTTTCGAATCTCGGACAGTTGGGGAAATGTCGAGCCTTTGGGGAAGGGCGGGGAAGGTCTCAGTCCCTCCCCCTAGGTCCCCCCACACACACACTGTGTGGACTTCCCCACTTGCATGCCCTTTGCTAATCACTCACATTCCGAGGGCAAACCTCTGAGCAAATAACCATGAACAGCCAATGTAATGTGATAATATGAGGAATAACGGCTCCAAAAGTGGAATGCAGAGGCAGGAATGGGGGAGAGTGAAGGGAGAGAGGACTGATCTTTACTCTTCTTCCAGTTGACTTTGTCAGTTACGGTTCATGCCATTGTGGACTGTGTCCTGTGCTCCTGGTTGGCCCTGGTCTTCTAGGAATGACTGAAATAGCCGGGATAAACAGCTCCTACACCAACTGGAGGAGGGAAGAGGGAAGGGATGATAGGGAGAAAGGGATAAAATTTGTGGCATAATATGTGGCTCCTCCCAGCCAGTGGTAAGAGGGAAGCATCCATGGAGGTTCCCTCCCCCAACTCCTTACCTCCAAAGGCTTGGCCCCTGGCCCAGAGATCTCATAGGTTGCTCTCCTTCACCTTTCTAATGAGTTTTCTTCTTTCCTACCTCCCTTTCCCGCTCCCATATTTTCCTTCTCTCTCTTATTTCCTTCTGTCTCCATATTCCAATCCACCCCCACTTCATTCTTTTTCTCATCCGTTTCTGTTCTTTCATCTACTCTCCTCTGTGCTTCTCTCCCTCCCCCCCCCCCTTCTCTTCGGCCTTTACTCCTATCTTTGCCTCTGCATATCTGTGGGCACCTGATCTCTGTCTCTTCTCTCTTTGATCTCTGCATCTTGATGTTCCTGACCTTCCCTGTGTGCCTCTGTTTTACACTCCCATCTCTTTCCACCTCTTGGTTTCTCTCTGGTGTTTCCCCTTGGACGTATACCCTACCACTACCCTCTTTCTTCTATTTTGACACTCGGTTGGTCTCCGGTGTCTCTATCTCTCTGGCCATTTGTGTGTGTCCCTTTTTCCTATCCCTGTGTCTTTTTCTGTTTCACATTTTATTTCTGATGTCTCTGTCTCTTTAACCATCTCTGTATTCTCTACTTCTGATCTCTTAACTCTATTTCCCCTATGTCTCGGACTGTATCGGGTATCTCTGTGTGGGTGTGTCCCTTATTCGGTTCTGTTTCGGATTTATCTCGGTGTCTCTGTCTGTCTGTGTCTGTTTGTATCTATCTCCATCTCCGGCCTTATGACTTGTTTTTGTTCCTCTCTGGATCTCTTCCTCCCTGTCCCTTCCTCCCCGGTTCCTTCTCCCATCCCCACCGGCCAGATTACCAAGGAGACTATTACGGTCCAGGAGGGAACTACGACTTCTTCCCGCACGCCCCGCCCTCACAGGCGCAGTCGCCCGCGGACTCCAGCTACTTACCGAACTCAGGGCCCGGCTCCACCCCGCTGGGGCCACTGGAGCCGCCCCTCCCGGGGCACCACTCTTCAGAAAACCAAAGGTACACGGATATGATCTCGCACCCGGACACGCCGAGCCCTGAGCCGGGCATGACTGGCTCCCTGCACCCCATCCCGGGCGAGGTCTTCACCGGGGGTCCCAGCCCGCCTTTCTCTATGTCCAGCAATAGCGGTTACAGCGGGCCACTGTCACATCCCAACCAGGAGCTGAATGAGGCCGCCGTGTGGTAAAAGTTGCTGGGCCCTTCCCCAGTCCCGTCCCCGCCCAATACACCCGGCTTAGGAACTGCACGGAGCACCCAGACCTCTCCCCACCCCAGGCCCGAGGCCTCTGTGCATCCAGAGTCCTCCTATACAGCACACAAATGCACACACAATTTCTCACTCACAGAATCACAATCTCTCTCTATATGTATGTATACCATGCACACATTCATGAAAGAGCGCGCACACACACGCACACACACATACGCACACATACACACACTCCTATACCAAAACTCCCAGCCCGGGGCCTGTATCCCACTGCCTCCAGTCCCAGGCATTATCGCCCGCCGAGCCTCACTCAGTCCTCCCTCAGGTCCACCCTCTAATGTCTGACTCCTCCAAAGGTGGAATGGTTTTTGGGGAGAGCCCGGTCCATCCCTCACTCGGCCACCCAAGCTGGTTCGATGTGGCTCTTTCCGGGACCTAGAGCCAGACCACAGCGTTTTTCTCCTCGAGACTACAAGCAGTTTTCTTGGACCAAAGTCAATCCCCATTGGATCAGCAGATCTTAAAGCACCTGCGAGACTTAAACCTATCTATGTTCCTCTTTTCTTCTTTTCGTGGAGGGAGGGGAGAGGCAAAGACATGGAGATGATTTTTTTTCTCCAATTTCGAATGGCATTTTAAAAAACTTTTTTCTCCTTCATCTCTCCCTTTCTTTAAAAAAAATGAGAAAGGTGTGTGAGAGAAAGAATGGGGAAGAAAGAAAGATAAAAGAAACAGTGAGAAGGAAAAGCAGGGGAAAAAACAGAGGAGGTGAGGGGAGACAGAGGAAGAGGATAAAGCGCAAAGGAGAGAGAGAGAGAGAAGAGAGAAGAAAGAGAGAGGAGAGAGAGAGAGAGAGAGAGAGAGGAGAGAGAGAGGAGAGAGAGAGAGAGAGAGAGAGAGAGAGAGAGAGAGAGAGAGAGAGAGAGAGAGAGAGAGAGAGAGAGAGAGAGAGAGAGAGAGAGAGAGAGAGGAATGTGTCCTGGTGTGGGAAGAAGAAAGCTCAACCTGGAATTTGTCGCCCCCCTGTGGCCTCTCCCAAGACCCCAATTCAGTTTTCCCGACCTCAGTCGTGCAGGGGATTCCCGCGGGGTTAGGGAGACTCCCCAACCCTGCCCCTTTTGCTTTTACTTTGGAGCCCCATGGGGCAGGACTCAAACACTAGCGCCTGCTCCTGGTTCTGCAGAGTGCCACCAGAGGAGCATTGGCAAGCTGGCTGGCCAAGGGCCCTAGGAAGCCAGTGGCCCCTAGCCCTGAGCTCTATGGGGAGGTCAGAGCTGTAAGGATGTACAGGATGACACTTTTTTGGAAGTTGACGGCTTCTAGTTTCCTTATTTTGTATAAAGAAGAAACAAATAAAGTATGTTTTTGTGTTTCCTGCATATTTATTGTACTTTCGTCTTCTGGGGTTTGGACATTTTTATATTTTTAAGAGGGGGGGTGGAGAGCAAGGGAGGGGAGACCAGAAAGAGGTTTACCTAAATTTAAAAAAAACTTTTTTAAAAGAAAAATTAATAATAAAAAGATCTTTTTCCCTCAGTGCGTTGTGCTATTCTTTTCATCTCCCCTACCAGGCCACCTCCTTCTCAGATCTCCTGCAAAGTGAGTAAAATTGTCTTCCTTTTTTATTAACTACCCCTGTGAATTAGAAAACTTCCTATTCCCCCTTTGCCTTAGCGAAGAGCACTTTAGTCAGTCGTTCTCCACTCCCAGACAGACACACAGGCTGTCTCGGGAGCCCATTGGGTGCTTTTGAGAATAAAAAACAAGGGCTCAGGAACTCTGCTATCAGTCCCCAATTTGCATCTCGGGTAAATCACATCACAGGCTAGTTTCACTGACCATACTAGTTCAGTTTCTGAGACCATGTCAGACTTGTTTGTTTTTTCAATAACAATGTTCAACATTTCAATTCATCTGCATGAATACATTAGGTATGGATAGAATGTGAGTTGGTCCATGCAAGGTCCCATAGAAGGCAGGAAGGATTCATTTAGCCATTCTATGTCCTATCTTTAGATATCTTCCTACAGCATCCATATTTGTCAAGTCCTCAAATAGCAATTCAATTAAGAAAACATTCATTAAATATCTGCAGTGGAGAGTTCAGCTTGAAGTCAAACAGACCCGAGTGCAAATTTGGTCTCAGACACTTTCTAGCTGTTTAACCTTGGGAAAATCATTTAACTTGTGTCAATGTCATCTGTATAATGGGGACAGTAAAAAATTTTACCTTTTGGGGTTGTGGTGAGGATAAAGTAAGGTAATATTTGTAAAGTGCGTTGCAAACCTTAAAGCACCACATAAATGCTAATTCTTGTTATTACTATTATTAATAATAATAGTTCCCAAAGTTACCAGAGGTTCCCAAAGTGGGCAATACTGCCCCCATGGGGGGGACTGGAATAATGATGGGGGGAGACATAGTAGCCTCTGGTGTAATTGGGATGTTGAATAAAAGTAAGGGGGCAGTGGAACCATAAGGAAAGAAAAGAGAAGAAAATTTTGGAAAACTGTTTGTACATGTTTCATCTGTTGTGTAACAGAGTTAAAGTCATAACGATTACATTATTTTCCAAATAAACACACAAAATGTGTGTTGTAACCAATCAGTGGTCAAACTGACAGGTCTTAACAAACAAGTGTTGGCAGGCAAGTGTGTTGTGCATTATTGGGAAGTTCAGCATGCCTTGGCAGGAATATGTACATGAAATGACTTTTTACAATATGATACTATATGGTTACATGAAGTAATATTACATCATCCAAATTTCAATGCAGGAAAAACTCACAAATTTATAATAAATTATTCAATTTAAGATCCATCTTTTTTTAATTAATTTTTTGAAATGACACAAATTTCAAAAGAAATTAAAGGGTTAAAGAAAGTAAATGGGGGGTGAGTTTTTTTTAAAGTGAGTTTTTTTTAAGGAGCAGTTGTCCAAATAAGTATATATTTTAGAAGGGACTTCATAGAATTTATAGTCTAGTTAGGGTGTGGGGGGATAATACATAGACACATAAATATTTTAAGTTTAAAACAGGACCCATAATTTCATTAATATAGGGAACTCCCTGTGAGAAAACTCCCTCTACAAATTTAGAACCAGCCCCTGTTCTGCAACATATTTTCTTAGGGAGTTGCCTGTGAAAGTGAGGCATCCAGGGACATTGCTCAGGTTCACAAAAGAAGTAGAACTTGAACCCCAGTTTCCTTTACTGCAAGGCTAGCTCTCTATCCCTTATACCAAAGCTCTCTCTCCAATACCAACAAAATAATATTAATGCTTTTAAAATGAATGAGCAAAGTAGTGTGTGTGTGTGTGTGTGTGTGTGTGTGTGTGTGTGTGATTAAAAACTGGTAGCCGCCAGGACAGGCTTCTTCAAAAATATAATATTCGAGATGGGCTTTAAGGAATGGGTAGTAATTCAATGAGCTGGGGATGGGGGGTGGGTTCTAGGTATAGGAAATAGGATGAACAAAACAGGAGAAAAGAAAATATCCCAGGAAATAGTAAGACGTCCAATCTGACTGTAGCACTGAAGACAACGAGAAGAATAGTAGAGAATAAGACTAGAGAGAGAGGGCAGTGTTAGCTTGGATAATGCTAGCTCAATCAAAACCAAAAAGCATTTATTTAGTGCCTACTGTATGCCGTGCATTGTACTAGTTGTAATGGATATAATGACAAAAATGTAGCAACCCTTCCCCAAAAGGGGCTTACATTCTTAAATATTAACAAAAGACTTTGAACTTTATTTGGTAGACAATACCAGTGAACACCCCTGAACAAAGGAAAGACAAGACTATATCAATACATAAAGAAATTCTGGTAGAGATATGAAGAAGATTTTGGAGGGGAGGGAGAGTGAAGTAGGAAGCCATTGCCACAGTCCAGGCAGAAGCTAATGAGAGCCTCTTAGTAGGATAGTAAAAAAGTATATAAGTATACAGAGTCAGTGTATTTTAGAAGGGACCTCATAGAATTTATAGTCTAGTTGGGGTGGGGGGGGGATAATACATAGGAGAGATGTTAGAGATACCATAGAGGTCAAATGCATAGGACTTAGTAATTCATTGAGTGGGAGGGATGAAAGATGGAGGGTGCAAAGATAACCTCAAGGTTTAAAATCAATCAACAAACAACAAACATTAGTTACCTACTATATACCAGGCACCAGAAATACAAAGACAAGTGAAAGTCCTTGCCCTTGGGAACCCCACAGCCTAGTCAGAGAGACAATATATGCATAGGTGAGGATACAGAAATCAGTTATGAGTCCATGGGACAGGGGAGGAAGGAAGGTGCTAGCACATGGATGGATTTGGGTCATAACAGGGACAAAAATAACGGTCAGGAGCAGAAACAGGTTTAGAAACAAAGATAAAGACTTTAGACATAATCAGGTGACTAGCAGGTGAAGAGGTTCTGTTAAGAGTGGAAGTGTCTGAGCAAGGTAGGTTTGGAGCTCAAAAGTCAGGCTGGGGCATAGGGATGTAGATCTGGGAGACAATTACATAGGGACAGCAGGCAAAGCCATTTGAGTGTAAGAGATTGATGAGGAAGAAGAGAATAGAGGGAAGAGAAAAGAAGTTTAGAGCCTGGGGGAAAGCACCTACCTTAAGAGATACCCCTCTATGCAGAATCTAAAAGAAATCCAGGGAGACCAAAATAAAAATTAGGCTGTAAGCAACAATAAACACGATGGTTACTATAATAAATCAGCCAATCAGTAAGCACTCATTAAACGCTTATTAAAAGTTTTTTATGTTCCAGGCACCGGAATAAATGATAGAAACAAAATGGCCAAAAATGAAACACTCCCTGTCCTTAAGGAATTTACATTCAATTGGAAGGAACAGATACATATATAAGTAAAATGGGAGATAATTTACAGGGAGGTGCTAAGAACTGAGATGTCATTATGAGCACTGCGTAGGAGATGGCACTTGAGCTAAATTATCTATGTAAAGTCATATGAATTCTCTTCAAAGACAATGGTCAATGTCAGTGTTACACAAAGGTCATATCCCTCTTGTCTGTTAAAAGTCAGGTAACTGTTTGGGGGGGTGATTTGTGGGCAAGGATAAGTGGGAGGGTTGTTAAGGTA
>CM053594.1:24478401-24490460 GCA_028646575.1 Pseudocheirus occidentalis | reverse complement strand
GGGAGGGAGGGAGGAAGAAAGGAAAGGAAATAAAGAGGAAGGGAGGGAGGAAGGAAAGAAAGAAAGAAGCAAGGAAGGGAAATAAAGAGGAAGGAAGGAAAGGAAAGGAAAGGAAAGGAAGGGAGGGAGGGAGGAAGGGAAAGAAAAAAATTAATGTCTATTTTATGATCTGGATAAAAATTTTATTCACTTAAAGATTTTGTATTTAATCTACAAGGTGCATTACCCAGATTCCTTTTCCAGGTATCTGCCATTCAGTAGGAGAGACACCTTCTCAGCCCACTCCAGGCAGAGATCAGCAAAGTTCCATTTCTAACAAACTCCCCATTTATCAAGTCCTCAGTGGACTGTTCTTAGAAGGAATTCTCTATCTTAACTATAATACAATAACTAACCGCACTTTACCTTTATAAAACACTGGCTAGGGAAACTGAGGCACAAATGGTTATAATAAAACAGAAAGAGTAAAATCCTACTCCTTCTCCCTCACAGGGGCCTTCTCCCCTACCAGTCTCTCCCCCAGAAGTATAGATCGCCTGAGCAATTCAGCCAGACAATATGAGACCAAGGTTAGGACGTCTAGAATGAATGTCAGAGATGGAAGGGCACTTAGAGCATGGAATATATGAGTTGGGAGGTACCTTAGAACAGAGAATATAAAAGCTGGAGAGGATCTTAGAAGACAAAATATCAGAGGTATTTGAGACCTTAAAATGGAGAATTTCAGGGCTGGGAAGCATTTTTAAAAGCATCTAGTCTCATTCTCTTATTTTATAGAAGAAAGTAGGATCTGAGCTTCCCCTAGAACCAGGGGACTGAGCCTAATCAGCTCTCCATTTATTCCCCACCCCCTTCCTATTAGTCTGAAGTCATCGACTGCCTCCTCCCTCCCCCTCCCCAAGCCCAGGAGTGAGAATAGATGTCCTGATTATCCTTTCATCTTCACAGGCAAATTCAACAGCCATGGGAGCTCTATAGGAATCAGGTCAAATGATTTACCAAATAATCCCACTACTTGTCATAATAACCCAGGAAAAGAGAAAGAATGAGGCTGTTTTAATTAGGCACCAACATTTCTCAACCCAAACACTTCTTTGTGTGAAGGGAAGGGAGGCCCTTTTAAAACTTGAGCTGTTTTGTTTTGTTTTAAACCAATTAAATTATATAGAGCAAGGGTTGAATCAACTGAAGTTGAATTTTAGTTGAACTGTTATTTTTGGTATACACGGGTGTTTGCTTCTTTTTACCACAAGAGTCCAGGCTGCAACTGTTTGGCAGTGAACAGGATATATGGGATGGTTTAGAGCTTACATGAACCTAAACCCTGCTAAGTAGAGAAAAGAAAGAAAAGGAGAGGAGGAAAGGAGGAGGAGGAGAAGGAAAGAAGATAACCATAGAGCATACCATAGAAAAGTTTAGTACTGAGGTCCAGGGGAAAGATACTTATTGCAAGAAAATCCCTGGCTTCCCTAAAAACACAGCTACGGTGCCATATTCTAAATCCTAAATGAAGCCTTTCCCTATCTTTACTCCCTTCCCACCTCCCCCCAGCCTTCTTATTAGTTCTCTCTCTCTCTCTCTCTCTCTCTCTCTCTCTCTCTCTCTCTCTCTCTCTCTCTCTCTCTCTCCTCCCTTCCTCCCTTCCTCCCTCCCTCTGTTTACCTCCACATATCTCTCTCCTCTCTCCCTTCATCTTTCCCTCCACCTTTTCTCTCTTTCTTTGCTCTCCTCTCTCTCCTCTCCTCTTTTTCTCTCATTTCCCTCCCCTTTCGTTCTTTTCTCCCTTTTTCTTTCTCTTCTCTCTTCTCTCTCCCTGTCCTCTCTTCTCTTCTCTCTCTCTCTCTCTCTCTCTCTCTCTCTCTCTCTCTCTCTCTCTCTCTCTCTCTCTCTCTTTCCTCCCTCCCTCCCTTCCTCCCTCCCTCTGTCTGTCTCCTCCCCCGTCTCTCTCTCCTCTGTCTCTTCCTCCTCTCTCTCTCTTCTCTCTCTCTCTGTCTCTGTCTCTGTCTCTCTATCTCTCCCTCTCTCTCTCTCTCTCCCTCCCTCTTCTTTCTTTTATCCTTCAAGCCATAAGGACTTCAGTTCAAGTTCCACCCAACATACACACAACATACTGACTGTATGACTGGACATCTCTCACTGCCTTAGACAACTTTCTAAAATTAGAAGGTGCCAACTTGGATTGGTAGATGGATTATTCTTACCTAGGAGTTCCTCATGCCAAGAAAAGCACACACATTCATCTATCTTTCATATTTTCTATCCATACTATCCGTACAATAGAATGTATTCACTTTGGGGAAGGGCCTGTGTTTCTTTTTTTGACTTTTTGTTCCCAGTATTTGCCAGGTTTGCAGATCACTTCATATGCATAACAGCATTAGAGCCTTATGATATAAGTATATAGAACCTTGTGATATAAGTACTACATGTATTACCATCTACATTTTATAGATAAGGAAACTGAGGCTCCAAGACATTAAGTATCTTGCCCATAGTCATTGAGCTAAGCAAAGCATGGAGATAAAATGGGGTAGTATCCGTTAGCAGCTTTTCTTGGAAGTTCTTAAAATTACCATGAAAATCAGATATTCATCTCCAATTTGTCTCTGGGGGCCCTGTTTTATTTTGTGCTTCAGTTTGGGATATATTTAAAATAAGGTCTTTTATGTTTTAGTTGGCCTTCTGATATCTTTTTTTCTTTTTTGCTTTCTTGACTCAAAGATATACTTCTCATTAATATTCAAGTAGTCTATTTCCTCCTTTACAACACTTTCCTGTTATTGTTCAATCATGTCTGAGTCTTTGTAACCCTTTTTCAGGTTTTCTTGGCAAAGATACTGGGGTGGTTTGGCATTTCCTTCTCCAGTCCATTTTACAGATGAGAAAACTGAGGCAAATTGGGTTACATGACTTGTCCAGGGTCACACAGCTAGGAAGTGTCTGGGGTAGGATTTGAACTCAGGAAGATAAGTCTTCCTGATTCCAAGTCCAGTGTTCTATCTACTGCACCAACTAATTGTGCTTTTACCACACCAGAGATATTTCAATAAAAATTTTTCATAGGAAAAAAAGATAAAATGGGGTGAGCAGACCTCAGTTAAAAATCTTACCTCACACATTTACTACCTGTGTGACCTTGGGCAAATCACTGAACTTCTCTGGTACCACACCACACATTTTCTAGTCCCATCCCCTTTAACTGCTACAGGAAGATATCATAGTATCTCAGGGGAATTTTGGGAAGGAGAGAAATATTTCAAATTTGCAAGAACTGATGTAATGTATTTAATTCTGTCCATTAAAAGCATACAACTATGATATAATTCTGGCCTCAAAGCCTCGCTGCAAACTGATTCTACAATCGGTAGAGGTAATCACTGTTTTCTAATTGACAACAAAATTGGAATTTCACTTGCAGAAGAATATGCTTTATAAATTACAAGGCAAGGCTTATTTTAAAATTATGTACCAATAGGAAATAGAAAATCTAGATCAAAAGGCAAGGGAAAACCCCCATTGAGAATCACTGTGCATCAGTGTTGTCTTTCATGTTCAGACAATTGACATCTTCAATAAAATTTTTTCATGGGAAAAAAAAAGATAAAATGGGTGAGCAGACCTCAGTTCAAATCTTACCTCACACAGTTAGTACCTGTGTGACCTTGGGCAAATTACTTGACTTCTCTGGGCCTCAGTTTACTCATTCATAACATGAGGAGGTTGCACTAAATAACCTCTCAGGTTCCTTCTAACTATAAGTCTACAAAATCCTATGAATCTAGAAAAGAATCAAAGGGAACATTTGAATGCAGATGGTCACACTTTCAGGTACAGCACTCGATCCACCAGGCCATATTTTACCTGTTGATTCCATTCATCTCCCTCTTTTCTGGAATTTTTTATTTATAATCATGGCCATTGCCTACATTCTCCACTACTACAGTAGTTTTATATGCCCTTAAAAGAACCTTTTTCTTTTAACAGCAGATGAAAATCAATTCAACACTTCAGACCAGGACACTAGATTGAGCCCTGCCTCTCCCTTCCTTACATCCCCTCTCTCTCTGAATAGGAAAGGGAGAAGAATATACCTCTAGGCAAGGACTTTCCCCAACCACCTACCTCAAGATCTTTTCACAGGGGGAAAGTAAGCAATCACTGTCCATAAGGAATTTCTATGCTAATGACTGAATGTGAAGATGGTGGAGATCAGTTTCCTCATTTGTATAATAAGGAAACTTCTGAAGTAGGAGAGGAGCTGAGAAGAGGCCAGGGAGTTTGGGAACTCTCAGTATAAGTGAAGAGAAAAATAAAATTTCACCAACCTTACTTTGGTCCTTGAGGGGAGCCCTTCACACTTGAATAATTTTAATAATTTAAAAAAAATGTATGGCTCTTGTGTTCCTGGGATTGATCAGCTCACGGGGTTTGGTAGAAGTGCTAATGTAGACAGAGGTCACTGGTTGATCCCAGTGCAGGGATGCTAGCACCCTGTTACAATAAGAATAGTTAATAGTAATAGCTAACAATAGTTAACTTACTTCAAGCCTAGGGACAATTTAATGGCCCCCAAAGTTCATGTGGTTCCTTTTTCTGTGGCTTTAGGGAGTTTATTTTACATGAAAAGTTATTAGTTCAGTCACAATTGCTCTGAGCCCCCAGTTACAAAAATTTCTAACATTTAGGCAGAGGTTGGCCTCTCAGCTTAAATTTACATTTAATTCTATCTCTGTGAATTCTCGAAAGTTGAGGCAAAATTCAGGTTACTTGAAACATTTAGGTAAAAACACAGATAATTGTATTATGTCTGTAGATAGACAGGTACCTGGAGGGTATGAAACACCAGGTTTTATTATAGTGTCTGTGGACAGACAACACCTGGAGGGAAAGCTGGAGAAAGAGCAGCATGTTCCTTAGTCCTTAAGTAGGTCTGATTATACACTGGTCTATACGCAGCCTTTGTTCACATGAACCTTATGGTTCTCTTCATTATCTCTCTTGGGAAACAGCTCAGTTCAACCTTCTCTTTGTGCTTTCTTAGGTTTCACCAGGTTGCCAGTGCTTGGTTCAACTCTATATGAGTTCTCCTTCATCTCTGCTTTCAGACACTCAGTATCTCCCAACTCTACTCTGTTGTCATAAATTTACACTTTTGATTAATTCAAGTCAACAAACATTTATTAAGCATCTGCAATGGGTCTGGCACTATGCAAATCAACGGGGATTAAAAAGCAAAAACAAAACATTCTTTGTCTTCAAAAAGCTTACATACTGTAGGGAGAAAATGACATACATACAGATAAATAAATACAAAATGCACACAAAGCAAAAAAATAATTTTAGAGGTCACCAATGGCTAGGAGAATTGGGATTTGCTAGGGGAGAAGTTGGCACCTGAACACAGTGCTGAAGGGAATTAGAGATTCCAACAGGTGAACTTGAAGAAGAGAGTATTCTAGGTATGGATGATAGTCAATGCAACATCAAGGAGGCAGGAGATGAAATGTCACTTATAGAGAACAGTAAGTAAGCCAGTTTGGTCAAAATACAGAGTTGTGAGGAGGAAGAATGTGTAATTATCATGGAAATACAAGTTGAAGCCAAATCATGAAAAGGCTTTACTTGCCAAAGAATTGTATTTTACTCTAGAAGTAACAGAGAACCACCAAGGCTTCTTAATGAAGGGAGTGACATAGTCAGATGTTATGATGCAATGCTATGCTCTCTGTCGAGGAAATACAACATTGGTATTGATACAAAACTCTGGAATGAGAATACCATTTTAAGAAGACTGGGCAGTTCCACATTTGGAAACCCACCTGCCAAGGTTATGAAAGCATTGGGGATGAGTCCTCTTTAGTCTTACAAAAGGGAAGAAAAGCTGGGTGTCATGGAGTCAAGAATTTCTAAGAAAAAAAAAGAATTTCTAAGAACTTCCAAAAGCTATACTCTTTGTGTCATTCAGTCATTTCAGTCACATCCAACTTTTTATGACTCCATTTGGCAAAGATATTGGCATAGTTTCTTATTTCCTTCTCTAGTTCATTATACATAGGAAACTGAGGCAAACAGAGTTAAATGACTTGTCCAGGGTCACACAGCTAGCAAGAGCCTGAGGCCAGATTTTGACTCAGGTCTTCTTGACTTCAGACAGTGCTACCCAGCTGCACTATTAGTGCTCATTACCTTCCACTAATGATGGAGGAATGAAGTATGGTTGAGGAAGACCAAGGGCTTGTTTAATACGAGTCAATTATGTCATCTAGAAACCCTCCCCCCAAAAACTCAAACACTTATACTGTTCTAAGGAAGGTGTATTTGAGAAGGTGGCGATTCCACTTCCCTCTGCCTGGATCAGATCACATGTGGAGTGTTGTGCTCTCTTCTGGGCACCGTGGTTTAAGAAGGCATGAATAAGCTGAGGTGCTTCCCAAAAGGCTTCAAGTTCACACCATGTGAAGATCATTTAAGCAAATGGAGATGAGAATAATCCTAAAAAAGAAGCTGGGTCATTGGAGAGGAAAGATAGAGTATGTTCTAGTGAAAGAAGCTTTCATTAGCTTGGCGTTGTTTGTTCCTAGAGGGAAGTCCCAAAAGCAATGGATGGGAGTTGACAAGAGGACTCCGTGGAAGGAAACACTTCATAAGAATGAGAGCTAACTATAAATTGAATAGACTTTCTTGGAAGCTATCAAGTTCCGACCCACTCCTCCACTCCCCAGGTCTTCAGGAAGATCCACATGACCTAATGTCAAAATGCTTTCATTCTTGGTCAAATGTGAAAGGCTCTGAGGTTACCTCTCAGCTCAGATGTTCTGTGATTCTTTGATTCTGGTGTTTCTCTCCTGAGATCTGCTCCCCATTACTTCCCAATGGGTTAAGATAACCAATAACTTCAACTTATTGGTATGTATGCATGTATGTACACATAGAATTAAACATTTCCCAATTACTTTTAACATTTTTAACTTTAATTTTAAAAAATTTTGAGGTCTAAATTCTCTCCTTCCTACCCCCACCTCCTCTACCACTTGAAAAGGCAAGCAATATTATATCAATCATCCATGTGAAGTCATGAAAAACATATTTCCATATTAGCCATGTTGCAAAAGAAAACACACACTAAAAAACAAGAAAAATAAAGTGAAAAAATATCTTCAGTCTCCATTCAGAGATCATCAGCTCTCTCTCTGGAGGTGAACAGCATTCTTCATCATGGGTCCTCTAGAATTGCAAAGATCATATTTTACCCTTTTCTTCCAAATTGAGCATTCAGCTCCCTTCCTGTCAATAGTATTACCCCTAGAGAACTCTGCAGTCCAACCAGATTGCCCTTCTGGCTGCCTTTCACACAAAACATTCTCACTTCTGTGTCCAGTCATCCAATAAATGCTTATTAAACACCTATTATGTGCTAAGCATTAAGGACTTAAAGGCAAAAGATGGCTCTTGCTTTTGAGGAGCTCAGCCATGGGGCAGAAAACATGCAAACAACAATCTATAAGCAAGTGACATACAGAAGAAACTGCAAGTAATAGACAGAGAGAAGGGGCTATGATTAAGAGGGAACAGGAAGGGCTTTCTGTAGAAGATGGAATTCTATGCCTTTGCCCAACCTAGCTGGTGCCCTGCCTGGAGTGCACTCTCTCTTCACCTCTACCTCTTACAATGCCTTCTTCCCTTCAAGACTCTCCCGAGGGCAGGCTTCTACATAAAGCCTTTCCTAAAAAGGAAAAAGAAGATGACTTGAAATCCAACCTCAGAATTTAATAGCTGTGTGACCCTGGGTGAGTCACTTCACCCTATTATCCTCAGTTTCCTCATCTGTAAAAAAAAATGAGCAGAAGAAGGAAAGAGAAAACCACTCTAATAACTTTACCAAGAAAACCCCAAATGGGGTCACAAAAAGTTGGACATGATGTGACTGAAACTACTGGAACAACAACAACAAAAAGAAAAACCACATAACTGTGAGTTCCTTGAGAGCAGGGGCTGTTTCTTGACTTTGTTTGCATCCTAAGCACTTAGTTTGATGCCTGGCACCATCCTTAATAAGTGTTTATTGAGTGACCTATTACCCTCAGCTCCTCACAAAATTGCCTTGTATTTATTTTGCATGTAATTATATGCATACACATTTTCTCCTTAGAATGTCAACTCCTTGAGGACAAGAACTGTTTTTGCCTTTCTTTTATCTCTAGCTCTTAGTAGAATGCCAGGTTCATAGTAGACCACTTAACCAAGCAGTTATGGACTTGACTCTCTCAACAGAATGTCAGCTCTTTGGGGGCATGGACTGCCTTTGCCTTTCTTTTTATCCCAGCACACAGTAGGTGTACTTATTATCAACTTGACTTAACATCCTTAATGGGACATTAGCTCCTTGAGGATAAAGACAGTTTCATTGACTTCCTCCCCAGTGCCAGGCATTTCATTAGCATTTGTTGCTGGATTGATGGAACAGGTCTTTTCTCTACTAACCTTCCCCAGCACTGCACTATCCAGGAAAGATGGAACTGCATAGTGAGGGTCCTTCTTAGAGTCCATCTTAGAGGATAGTATAGAATAATAAAAGCTGACCTTTAGATCGTGTTGTAAGTTTGGAAATCTTTTATGACAACGATCTTGTTTAATTCTCCCAACAAAAGGGAAGGAGAAGGTAAGAAGGGACCAAGCTTTCATTAAGCACCTACTATGTGTCAGGTACTACACTAAACACTTTATAAATACTATCTTATTTGATATAATAATCAAATAGGTACTATTTTATCTCCATTTTACAGTTGAGGAAACTGAGGCAGATTTGCCCAAGGTCACATAGCTAGTACCTGAGGCCAAATTTGAACTCAGGTCTTCCTGACTGCAAGTCCAGCACTCTAAACCCTAGACCACTCAGCTTCCAGTAACCCTGCACCACAGCTACTACAAGCATTGTTCTCCTTATTTTATAGATGAAGATCTCAGAAAAGAGGAGTAGCCTGCCCAAGACTATATTGCTAGGGAGGCTCAGGGGCAGGCCTTGAACCCTGGTTTCCCCTGGCTCCAAGTCAAATACTGTTTCCACTCCAGTATGCAGCTTCTAAACAAATAAGAGGACAGATTTTGAGAGCTGGAATAAGTTCATACTTTGAATACAAAGATAACACTATTGACCCAGCCTGCGCAGAATGTGGACTTGCTTCTTCAATCTTGAAAACCTATTTCCAGTAGACAGACAATCTGATATAATGGAAAGAGCCTTCATCTCTCTATGGGTCCTCAAACACACAGCAAGATTTTTCTCATGAGTTCAGGACATGAAGAAACAATGGGACCGTCTCCCATCTTCTTGCAATTAGAAGAAAGAATTTCAGAGAAAGCATAATGGATATGAGAGGGTAGGACTCTAGTCCAAAATTCAGCCTGGGTCCCAGGAGACAACTTGGAAATTTGCTTTTGTCACCTCCTCTTCCCCCTCTCCCCTACACACAAAATAATACCCTCCATGTCCCACCTTCCCGTTCTTAAAATAAAGAATTGGATCCACATTAACCACATCTCCAGGGTCTGTCTGTCATGGAGATGAGGTGATATGAGGAGGAATGAGGAGTTTAGTGCCCAAAAAACCCTTGGGGAAAAGAATCATGCAAAAACAGATCTCATCTAGAATGTTCATTGGAATTGGCAGGTATATCACCTGCCAACGTTTTAAACATGGCCCTGAATTAAACAGCGGAGAGAAAATAGACAGGAGTCATGTGTAGGAGACAGGACTGTAGTTGAGTCTTGAAGGGAATTTGGGATTCCAAGAGGCGATGGTGAAGACTGAAGGCACCACAAGACGTAGGGGACAGCCTAGCAAAGGCTTGTAGGTGGGAGATGGAATATTGAAAGACAGATTGTGAAGGACTTTAAATAGCCCACAGAGAAGCTGGCATGGTCTTTTTATAGGTGTCTTTTTTGGTCTTTTATTCCCCTTATTCCAGTCTTTTGTTCTCTCTCTCTCTTTCTCTGGGTCTTTTTCTGATTCTGTGTGTGTATCTATTTCTCACTGTTCCACTCTGTATATCGATCCTTTGTCTCTCTCTCTTTCTCTGTCTTTATATTTTGCATCTGCCTTTGAATCGTGTGTCTCTGTCTCTCTGGGTCTGTTTCTCTCTTTCCATCTCTTGTCTGTTTCTTTGTGTGTCTTTCTCTCTGTTTCGTATCCCTCTGTTTTCTTTTCTCTTTTCCTTCCTTTTCTATTCCACAGATGTAACTGCTTACCTTCTTCGATGTTTTAATCATTTGTATTTTATTATCATTTAAAAATGAAATGATATCAGGAAAGGGGAAAAATAAACCAACAATTGAATCTTATGTAGGGAGGCCATTTTTTACTATAACTCTTCCTTCAGCTCCCAGCTCTCTGGAGCCAGGAGCCTCTTCCCAGTCTCTCTCTTTTTCTCTCACGGAGTTGTAATTCTTAATAAGATTGGGCCGTTAAAAGTCATCGATTCCACCCAGGATCACTCTTGCTGTCCCCCCCCCCACCTAACACCCCCATCCCCGACACACACGATCCCCATCCCTTTCCTCCCGCATAGAAATAAATACCATAAAAAGTATGACGCCCCACTGTGGTCTGAACTAATATTTAAAATGCAAAATCACTATGGAGGGGTCCCCCCCTCCACCCTTGTCTTGCAGTAAAAAGATATAAACAGAATAAATTACCTCTCTAGCACGGATTATGAGAATACCCATCTCCTGACCTGAATTTTAAGTCTTCCCTCCCTTGTAGCTCCATACTCTGATGATTTATGGAAAGCCAGTGGCTTCCCTGCATATTTTCCCTGTTCAGCCAAGTGATGGAGTTTACCCTTCCTATACCATTAAAGATATTAACAACTGGACTACCTATCACTGCAAATGAGCCATTCTGATGATGAACTGAAATCTCAATAGAGCTTCTCCAAGAGCAGGCACATGAGCTCTCCTTCTCTGACTGGCCCCCAGCCCGGCAAGGCCAGGCTCTCGGCCACTTGTTCCCTAATTTCCTTTCAGGGTTGAATGGGTCTCGAGAGCCTACATTAGTGTTTTCAGGGCATGGGGACAAGGGAGGTGGTATCTGAGCCCAGTGATATGGGTGTACTTCATAGGATCATTGATTTAATGCTAAAAAGATATTAATTCTAACCCCCTCATTTTACAGAGGACAGAAGCAAAGCCCCAGAAAGTTCCAATGACATACCCAAGGTCACACAGGCAGGGAATGTTAGAGGTGAGGGCTTATCCTACTTTGAAGCTCTGAGAGCTATAACAGAATTTTTATGCCCCAGGCAAAGTAACCTGTGCTGTGCCCTAGGCGAATGACCCAAAATATTCCCTTATTTTGAAATCCCAGAAATCCTGGGATAGTAACTTGAAGTTTCTGGTAGAAAGCCAGTAGTTGGTAGATGGTAGTTGCAGGAGGGGGAGGGGAAGGGGGGAGGGAGAGGAGGAATTCATTCCAGTCTCCAAATTGCAGCTGCCTATTTCAACTAATTAATTGTATCAAAGAAGTTTAAGCAGTAACTTGGCACCTAGCACAGAATACCAGCCTGAGTCAGGAAAATCTGGGTTCAAGTTTTACCTCTGGAGCAGCTAGGTGGTGCAGTGAATAGAACACCAGCCCTGGAGTTAAGAGGACCTGACTTCAAATCCAACCTCAGACACTTAACATTTACTAGCTGTGTGACCTTGGGCAAGTCACTTAACCCCAATTTCCCTGCCTTCCACCCTCCAAAAAAAAAAGTTTTACCTCTGAGATATATTGCCTGTGTGACTCTGGGCCAATCACTCTATAAGAACAGAAATCTCAGAACAGGTGGCCATCTGCAGTTTCTTTCAAGGCTCAGCTCAAGGGCCAGATACCAGTGCCTTCATCCCCAATCCCCTTGTATTTTTTGACACATTCTCTCTCTCCTGGAGAGACTACAAGCTTCTTGAGGACAAGGACTTCTTGTCTTTCACTTTCGTTTAGGTTTCTTGTTTGATTGGGTTTTCCTTATGAAATCATGAGGGGAAAAACCCTAAGGTGCTGAGTTCTATTGTTGGGG
>CM053594.1:24457332-24477901 GCA_028646575.1 Pseudocheirus occidentalis | reverse complement strand
CTTTTTCTATCTCTTTCTGTCTCTGTGTCTCTGTCTCTCTCTGTCATACATTAAGAAGTAGAGAAAGTTGATTAGTGTGAGTGGCAGCCAGGACTGGCATTTCTAATTAACACACAGGCAGGGAGAATACCTCTCTCCTAGAGTCAGTCCAGCTCCTGATTGAATATCGCTGCTGAAGCTAAACCATAAATTGTGTGTCAAAAATAAAGACTCGGCCTCGGGTGCATTAAAGGGACAGTGTCGCCATTTCTCCCCCTCAGCCTCTCCATCTGTCCCAGGAAATTGTAAGGTTTAATTATACCACTTACATCTCCTGGACTGTGGGAGGAGGTCATTGGACCCTCATTTTCTGGGCCTTGACAATAGACAGTGGTGAGGGAGGAGAGGAAGGACCTTTAGGGAAGAAGGAGAACATGAACGGGGGAAGAAGAGGAGGGAGGAGGCAGAACAAGGGAGGAGGAGGAGGAGGAGGAGGAGGAGGAGGAGGAGGAGAAGTAGTGGGCTAAATGCCGGGAAGGAAGGGATCAGAGACATGCAGAGGAGGGACTGGGGTGCAGGAGGGCAGAGTGGAGGGGTCCGCCTTTGGGAAACAGCAGTGGAAACCCATCAATGGAGAGAGACCCAGGGCTGGGGTGGGGAGAGAGGAGAAAGCAAACACAGGTCCATTAATCTGCAGTTCGTCTGCCTTTTCTGTTAGGAAGATGAACCTGATGAGTTAATTAAGTCGGAGCCTGTAAAACCAGTTTATTTGCATAGCAAACTCCTGGGCCAGTGTGCTCTGAGTGGAGTGTTTAGGCGCAGACAATTCTGGGGAAATTACAGCCTCATTAATATGCTAATCTGGTTGCAGGCCTGGAACGGAGTTTGGGGTTGCTGGTGCTTGGGGGTGGTGGGTGTTCGGTTGCCTAGCAACCCTTTTCTCCAGGTAACCCTTCTCTAGCTTGCCCTTGATATCCCCAAAGGATTGCAATATGGAAAAAGAGGTAAGCGGGGAAAGCGTTCTGTTGTCACAGAACAGTGAACAAAATCAAAGACACACACACTGGGCACGGAGTCTATACAAATAGGCACTGGGCGCCATCCCCACACACGCACACGCGCACATGCTCCCCTCTCCCTCCTCCTCTCTTTCCTCCCCTCTCCTTTTCTCTCTTTCTCTCTTCTCTCCTCTTTCTCTCTCCTCTCTCCTCTCCTTTCCCCCAGTCTCTCTCTCTCTCCCTCTCTCTCTTACCTTCTTACCTTCTTTCCCTCCCTCCCTCTTTCTCTCTTCCTCTCTCTCACAAGGTTAGCCGCTGACTTAGAGAATTCAAATTCCTTCCCTTTCTCCCTGATACTCTGCTTCCCACTGTTTTGGACACCCCAGGCTGTCTCTTGCTTTTGTGGCTCCCTGCCCCCATCACCTCCTTCTCTCTTCACATTCCTCATCTTCCTCCCTATATCCCCCCTCTCAGTATCTTTCCTTCTTCCCCCCATCTCCCTTCTCCTCTCATGTCTTCTCTTTCCTCCTTCCTCTTTACCTCTTCTTTCTTTTCCTCCTCTCTCCTTTTTTCTTGTCTCTTCATTGTCTTCCTCTTTCCTCCCTCTACTCTTTTCTTCATGTTACTGTTCTTCCTCATTTACCCTTTCTCTCTCCTCCTCCTCTTCTTTCCTCTATTTTCTTTCTCTTTCCTTCCTCTTCCTCTTTTCCTTCCTTCTTCCTCTAATCCCTTTCCCCTTCTTTTCTTTTTCCTCCTCCTATATCTTTTCTCCTTTACCTTCCTTCCTTCTTCCTCATTCCTCTGTTCTTCCCCTTTCTCCTTTTCCCTCTTCTCTCATTTCTTCCTCTTCGGTCTGTCCTTTCTCCTCTCTTTTCATCATCTTCCTCCTTTCTCCCTTTCCTTTCTTCTTTCTCTTTCTTTTCTTTGCCTTGTTGCCTTTCTCTTCTTTTCCTCTTTCCCTCCCTTCTCTTCTCCCTTCCTATTGCTCTTCTCCTCTGCTCTCTTCTCTTCCCTCCTCTCTTTTTCTCTCCTCTCCTCTTCTCACTGCATTACCTTAGAGATCGCCAGTGACTCTCCCTCTGATCATGCTCCTTTTGTTTTTTTTGTCTGCCATTCATTGCCCAAGGCTCACTCCTTTGCTTTCCTTCCCTTTCCTCTTTCCTTCCCCAGTGCACCCTCCCTCTTTCCTTTCCCTGGTGTGAATACAAACCTTAACCTCATTCTCTTATTCTCTTCTTCATTTTCCAACTCCAAGGCCTCTCTTTCATTGATTCTGGCTTTTATCTGTTTTGCAACTATTACCATTAACTCTGTGTGCAAAGGCCTTGTGACCTAGAACCATGTGCTAGAGCCAAGGCTGTAGAGACATTCTTTATCTGTCCAGTGCAGTGGAAAGAAAGTGGAAAGGGTCTCCATCCCAGTCCTGCTACTATCTTGCTGTGTGCCCTTGGATGAGAATCCCTCCTTTTCTTTGGGTCTCAGTTTGCTTTCCCGTAAAATGTTCTGGGTCAGGTTGGATGATCTCACAGGTTTCCACCAGTCCTGACATACCCTAAATCCAGGCATTAAGCATTTGTAGTAGGGCCACATGGTTAGGGTATGGCTTTTCCTTTGCTCCCTTAACCTTTCTGAGCTCAAATATTTATTTTTCAGATGGCCCCAACATGTGTTTAAGAGACAAAAGGAGGAGGGAAGGGAATTACCACTGTCTGCTGACTGCATCCTTTTGGCTTGTGACAGTGCCCAAGCAGTATGAACATTCATGGGATTGGAGCTCAGCTCCCCACCCCCACCTCCTGCCTGGGGCCATAGGGTTGCAGCCAGCAAAGAAGTTAATAGCCAGCACTGCCTGGAAAGAGCCCACCAGCTTGTAAAGTCAAAATCTCTCTTGGATGGGCTCCATTGGCTATTTCTAATCAGGATGCGATCCCCCAGGATCAATCTCTTTGCTATGATGCTTGTCTCCCATCTTCCTTCCTTAGGGATAGGAATTGGACCTATGATTTCTTTGACATCAGGAACTTTGGGGTGAAGACACTCCCTCTGCCAGCCTGGACAAGGAGGTACCTTTTCTGAGAGTGGCCTGGGGTGCTGAGAAGTCTAGTGCTTTGTCCAGGGTGACACAGCCAGTATGCCAGAGGCAGAATCTGAATGCAGGTGCTTCTGACTGCATCCACCACATTAGGGTACAGGCTGTCTCTCCCTTCCTTAGGGAATCAAAATCCCATCGGTCCAAATGAAGAGAACATTGGGAAGGGGAGAAAAGTCACAAGATTGTAGGTCTAGGACTGGACAGAACATTAGAAGTCATCTAGTCCAGGACCCTCATTTTACAGATGGGGAAACTGAGGCAATGAAATGTTAAGTGACTTGCTCACTTATGTCAAATGAAGGTTATGTAAAGTCATAGGGATGGTAGGGTAAGATTCAAACTTAGAGTTTCTAAGGCCCAATTCAATTCAATTGAACTAACATATTAAATACTTACTCTGTGCCAGGTTCTGTACTAAGTACTGGAGATAAAAAAGGCAAAAATGAAAACAGTCCTTGCCCTCAAGTAGCTTATACTCTACTTGGGTGAGTAGGCAGAGAACTATGCATCTATCTATGTATCTATGTATATATAAGCACGAATACAAAATATATACACAGTGGCTTTTTTGGGGGGCTGTTGGAAAGGACTAACAATTGAGCAGGGACCAGGAAAGGGCTCGAGGAGGTGGTCTTGAGTTGACTCTTGAATGGAGGCAGGAATTTTAAAGGGTGGAGGTCTAGCACAGGGAGAAGGACTGTATCCTTTACAGGGAATGGTACACAGGCCAATATCAGCTTTCTGTCCTCTGTACCACCATGTCAGGAAGTTTCTAGGTAACTGGTTATGAAGTGAAGGATCTCAATAGATTAATTAATCTACCAGAAAGAAGTTTTATTAAGCTACTACTATGTTCCAGGCATTGTCCTAATCCTTGGCGATAACAAAAACAGTTTACCTCCTCAAGGATCTTATACTCTAGTGAGTAAGACAATATGAAATTAAAAAAAAATCTATAGATGGAGTTTTTAGCAAAGATTCTTAACTTGGGGTTCATGACCTTTTTTTTTTTTTACTATTTTGATAATTATATTTAAGTAGAACTCATTTCCTTTGTAATCGTAAGTATTTTATTTTTATGTATTTAAAAATATGATTCTAAAAAAAGATTTTCTTGGCTTCCTCACAAGGGTCCAGGCCAAGGAAAAGGTGAAAAAGCCTTCAGTAGTTGCAGAGACTATCTTCTCAAAGTGGTATTTCAGTAAATCTTGAAGGAAGCAAAGGGGCAAAGTTTTTCTCACACTTTGTTTTCTTTTATATTTATTCACTTTATGTCTATGTACTTTGACATGGATTTCTCTCCCCCATTAGAATATAAGCTCCTTAAGCAGAGATTGTTTCATTGTATCTCCACCCTCCCCACCTAGCACAGTGCTTGGCATACCATAGGTGCTTAAGCAATGCTTGATTGATTAATGGAAGGTAATAGCTTTTTGCCTACCTCATAGCATTGTCAGGAGGTTCTTCCCCAATTTCTGGTGTAGCTATAGGTCCTTACATCACTGAGGTATATTGAAACCCTTTTGTGACTCAGTGGAAGGTCTTCATAAGTTGCTGACCCCACCTCCCCTATCATCCTTTGTCCACTGGTAGTGAGATCTTATGGATTTAGCTAGGCTTATCCTCAGATAAAAGGCACATAGTCAGATCACCAGCTGGGACCTGAAGTCATTCCACTTGGGATGAAACTGTCAGAGCTCATTAGGATAAACCTCCATCCAAGACCCTAGGGTCACCTGGGCTCCATGATGAAGCGATGGTAGGAGATCCAGTGAGATATGAGGGATAGGGAGGTAGTTTGAAAAGGTGCCTTTTATACTATTTAGACTAAATTATGTTTATCATGGGATGGAGGGAGCTGGCAACCTCTCAGCTGAATGGGAAAAAGAATGGAATGGGCAGCCTGGGAACAAGTAGGTGATGGTGGCGTGCAAAAGGAGTTTTGGCTTTAATCCTGGGATTCCCCATCAGCTGGTTTAGAAATGGGATCTTTTCCTGGAGAGATGATCCAATAAAATGCTCCTGTTCATGCCTCTAAAACCACAGAGATGTAGAATATCAGAGCTAGATTTGGTCTTAGAATAATAAATATTAGTATTGTGGGAGGCACCTAAAAACAGAGAATGTTAGAGCTGGAGGGAATCTCAGGACACAAAATGTCAAAGGTGGGAGGGACTTTAGAATGGGGAATGTCAGAGATGGAGGGGATCTTAGAACAGAGAGTTCTAGAGTTTGGATAAATCTTATAATAAAGAATATTAGTATAAAGTGGAACTTGAGAACAGAGACTATCAGGACCCTACAAATGTCAAATGAAGGGAATGTGAAAACAAAAGATTAATACACAATTTTCAAAAATGACAGAGAATGTCAGGGTTGGGAAGGGCATTAGAACAGAGCACATCAGAGATGGGTGAATCATTGAAGTTACATCTGGAATGTCTGCTCAGGAGGAATGGGAAACTTCAAGACACAAAGAGAATTGCTTGCTCAGTTTTGAGTTTGCTCCTATTTGTTCTCCCAAGAAGAAGAATCTTTGGACTGGAAAAGACAGAAGTAGATAAAGGGAGCCATCTTTTACCCAAGATAAGTAGGAAGACAATAAGACAATACCTAGCTACCTTAGCTGAGTTCAAGACATACACATCAGATAGATTTCTATTCCTTGATATGGAAAAAATCTAGAGTATATCATCACTAAGACATTGTTGGTCAGCTTTCAAAGAAATGAAGAACAGGGGAGCTGTCACAGGATTGTAAAAGGGCCACTGCTATTTGAGTTTTCAAAAAGAGAAAGAGTAGAAATTGTCAACTATAGGCTAGTGAGCTTGACTTCCATTACAGGCAAGATTCTAAGAATATTTTTTAAAGGGATGGTTAGGGAATATTTAGAAAGGGAAGTGGTGATCACTAAGATCCAGTCTGGCTTCATCAAGAAGTTTTCATATCCACATATGAAGAATTTAGAGAAACATGGGAAGACTTGTATGACATAATGAAGAAAGAATAAAATTGACTCTAGAAGGCAACAAAATTATGGCCCCCCCCCATCCCAAGAATGGCTGATGTTGGAATGACTATTAAAGTAAAACCCTCTTTCTTGTCTTGTTTTAGTACATGTCACTTACCACTTTTATTGTGTTAATCAAAATTATATGGTTTTTCTTAACTATTTTCAGAAATGTACTTTGTGTGTGTGGTTATTGCTTGGGTGCTTTTTTGAGTGGTGTTTGTTATATCAAGGCAAAATATATCAATAAAACATTAACAAAACCCCCAAATCCAAATAATTCTATGTAAGTGCATTTAAAATGACAGATCAGACTGAACTTTTCCTTTTTGGAGAGGGTTATTAGACTTGCAGACCAGGGGAATGCTACAGACATTCATAGTTTACATTGGTTTTAGAAGAAGCATTGAACAAACTTTTTCATAGTTCCCTTGAGAGCAAGATGGAGAGGTAAGGGCCCGATAAGAACATACTGGGATATAAAAATGTTTAAAGAGATGGACCCAAAGAGTCATCATCATGATATCAATCAAGTGCCTCAAAATTATGTGAGCCAGTCCTTGTATTTTACAGATGAAGAAACTAAGGTCAAAGGAGGTTAATACATTAATGAATCAATTTCAACTTGGGGCAAGTTTTCTAGTGGAGTGCCTTAGGGAACTTGCTTGGCTCTAGGCTGTTGAATTTTTTTTATCAGTGACTTAGATGAAAGAAAAGATAGCATGATTATCAATTTTGCATATGGTACCAAGCTGAAGGGTAGGTAGATGGCACAGGGGATAGAGTGTTGGGCTTAGAGTCAGGAAGATCTGAGTTCAAATCTGACCTCAGACATTTACTATGTAACCCTGGAGAAGTAATTTTATCATGTTTGTCTCAGTTTCCTCATCTGTAAAATGAACTGGAAAAGGAAATGGCAAACCACTTCAGTATCTTTGCAAAAAAACCACCCTAAATGAGGTCACAAAAAGCTGGATACCACTGAAATGACTGAACACACCAAGCTGAGAGGAATCTTAAAGACCACAGACACTTTTAGAACTGGAAGAGACCATAGATGCTATCTAGTCCATTCCACCTTATTATAAAATAAATAAGAATCTATTTTTTTCTACCTCACACATCCCCCTCCTCGGAAAATAAAAACCAATCCTTTGTTACAAATACACGTAGCTAAGCAAAACAAATTCCTGCAATGGATATGACCAAAAATATGTTTCATTCTGCATCTGGAGTCTATTACTTCTCCTTCAGGAGGACCAACCCATTCATCTTATAGATGAGGGAAATTGATGACTGGAAATATTAAATAACTTGCCCAATGTCACACAGATACTATGGGCTATACTAACACATTGGATGACTAATTCAAGATCCAAAAAGATTTTGATGGGGCAGACAACTGGCCACACTTAATGATGTGAAATTGTAGCTATAGATATAAGTATAGTATATTTGGTTTCAAAAAATGACTTCACAAGTAGTGGACAGGGGAGAAGTGGTAGGGTACCTTTCTGTCTGAAAAAGATTTGGAATTTCAGTGGATTATAAACTCAATATGAGTCAACAGTGGAAATGGCCACCAAGAAAGGTGCAAATATTGTGATTCTTCCCCTATTAGGGAATAGTCTGAACTCAGTACGGTGAACTCAGTCCTTTAAGGAAGGACACCATTGTGGCACAGAGTGAGTGGCATACTGGCTAGAAGCCCAGGTCTGGAGTTTAATAAACTGGTTTCAGATTTTGACTGTTTATTTCTTCCTATGTGCCTATTCATTGTTACCTCTTTGAGACTAAGTTTCCTCATCTAAAAAATAAGAGTGCTAGACTAAGTGATCTCTGAAGTCCCTCCCAGCTCTAAATCCTATTATCCTTCAGAAATCATAAATATTTCATCTTCCCTCTCCTCTCCCCATGTGTCAGGACCTAGATGGAGATATCGACAGGCTAGCTGGGTGATGGACAGATTGGCAGATTTCTGTATTGATGAGCTCAGAGACTGCTGGCTTTTCTGTACTGCCCCCCTTGAAAAAAGAAATTCTGACAGTTATTTTTACAGCATCAGAAGAGGTGGTGGTGGTGGTGGTGGTGGTGGTGGTGGTGGTGGTGAGAAGAGGCAAAAGGTGGGGAACAGCAGGTAAGGAGGAGGGAAGGAGTCTGGGAGCTGCTTCTGATGGACCTGCTATCTATCCAGGTATTTTTCTTCTTTTAAAAAATGTTTAAAAATTTTTTATTGACCTATTTTATTTTTATGTCACCTTAACTTCCAAATATATTCTTTCTCAGAGAGTGATACCTTATAACAAAGAATCAAAAAAAGGGAAAAATTTGCTTTTCAGCAAAACTAGTCAACACATCACCTGTATATATGATAGTATGTGGAATGCTCCACACCCACACTCTCCCCTCTTCAAGGAAGGGAGGGAGATATATTTTCTTCTTTCTTCTTTCTTCCTTGGGACCAAACTTGATTACTATACTTATAATCAATCAACAAATAATCAATAAACATTTATTAAGAAACTATTGTGTTCCAGATATTATACTAAGCATTGGCAGATATGAGGTAAAAAACAGTCCCTGCCCTCAAAGAACTTACAATCTAATGGAGGAGACAACATGTAAACAAATACATACAAAGCCAGCTATATACAGCATAAATAGGAATTATTAACAGAGGAAAGGTACTGGAATTAAGAGGGATTGGGAAAAGTTTAATGGATGAGATTTCATTTTATCATTGGCTTTGAAGGAAGAGTGGAATTGAATTTGCCCCCTTTTTCCCAATGCCCCTGCTTTTGGTGGTCAGACACTCTAATATCTGAGAGGCAATAGATTCATATACTCCCAGATATAGACCTGGAAGGGAATTTAGAAGCCGTCTTGCCCCTGTCCTTCATTTTATGGTCGAGGAAATTGAAGGACAGAAAAAGTGAAGCAACTTTTCTAAGGTTACACAGGGAATAAATTTTTGTTTGTTTGTTTTTGGAGGGCAATTGGGGTTAAGTGACTTGCCCAAGGTCCCATGGCTAGTTGAGTGTTAAGTATCTAAGGTTACATTTGAATTCAGATCCTCCTGACTCCAAGGCTGGTGTTCTATTCACTGCACTGCCTAGCCTTCACAAAGGAGTAAATTTTTAAAGGTGGGATTTGAATGTGGGTCTTTTGACTCCAGAATCAGTATGCCATCCATGAAGCCTCCACAGTATGATGAGAATGGAGGGGCTTGGAGTGAAGAGAGACATGAGTTCAAATACTTCCTCTGATAGTATCTGCATAGAAAGTCATTTGACCTCTTGGAGACTCAGTTTCCTCAACTGTAAAATGGTAATAATAATTGTAGGGCCTTCTTTTAAAGTCTGTTCTGAGGACAGAGTGAGACAAAGGCTACAAAAGGCTTTCGACATAGCAACTAATTCTATTATCTTCCTGATTCCTTCTTCCCCACACCTTGAAAGAAGCTAGCCAAAGAATACAGTTTTCTTAAGAATTTTCCACGGAGAGTCCACTGTGTATCTCAGGTTCCATTTTTTCCATGCCAAGACTGCCCAGCTTCTCTGCACCAAACGTGGGAGTAAATTCCATAGTTGGGGAGTGGAGCTAAGCTGCTGGAGGCACATTCCCAGGGACCTGAGATTAGATTTCATCCAGACTAAGCAGTCTGCTGTCTCTGACCTCAATGAGCAACCAGGGACAGATGGTGACAAAAGATCTGTAAATATATTGGGCCACTGCCACTAAATGCCTTTGAAGAGAGGAGCAGGTTGAAAAGCAATAGGGAGGTAGATGGGGAATGGTTTTAAAATACTGTAGGGATGTAGGTGGGAGGATGCAAAGAAGAGTCAATGAGTCCTTCCAAAGAGCCCTGGATGGGGAGGCAGGAGGGCTGGGACTTGGTTATAGCACTGTCCACCTTGTTTTGTGGCCTTATGCAAGAAGGTACTAAGGAGGACTGAGACCAGGGGATGTCAGGGCTGGGAGGGACTTAGAACAGGGAATGTTAGAGTTGGAGGGGCCTTAGAATAGAAGATGTGAGAACTGAGAGAGTCCTTAGAATAGGGAAAGTCAGAGCTGGAAGGGGCCTTGGAACAGAGAAGGTCAGGGCTGGGAGAAACCTGAGAATAGAGAATGTTAGAGTTGGAGGAGGCTCAGAGATCCTTTATTCCGATTTGCTAATTTTACAGATGAAGAAAACTGAGACCCAGAGAGAAATAATTTGTTTCATGTAGTCCATGGAATCTATAAGCATTGTTGTTGTCTTCTTCTTCTTCTTCTTCATCATCATCATCATCATCTTCATTTTATTACTGGAAGTAAACCGGATGGACCCAGATAAGAGAATGACTAGGTGAGGGAGAAGCAGTGACCACTTGGGGTGGGAGCTGAGGGGGAAGAGCTTGGTCTAGGAGGGGCACTTGACTTTTGTCCCTAAGGAGGCTAAGAGGCAGACTTCATTGCAGACCTCTAGTGGACCTCATCCCAGTCTCATCATACCCATGGGAAGACATGTGGCTGCCATAGGGAGGTGTTTCTAGGCCAGTTTGTCTAGACTGGAGAGTGCAGGAAGGGGAATAAATGAATCTGTATTTATCCCAGAGGCCAAAAGGAGCCATTGAAAGTTTTGGGGGGCCTCCCTTTTACATTGCACTCATACCATTGTTTGTATGTTGTATCTCTCATAAGAATGTGAGCTCCTTGAGGGCAGAGATTTCTTCATATTCCCCGGTACTTAGGACAGTGCCTGACAGGTAGAACATTCTTTAAAATGTTTGTTGACTGGCTGAGTGAGGGAACCCATCTGGGGCAGTTCAATGGTGGGAAATCAAATCATGGCCATGGAGGTCCTTCTCCGTTCACCCTCTCTCCTGACCCAGACCTCTTAGAACCCTGGGAAGATCTCCCACTCCCCCGGGGACCCTCCCCTCTTGCTTTCCCCAAAGCCATCCTGGCCACCCAGAACTGATTTAGGATGCTTGACTCCTCATATAACTTAGGTGAGATGGGAATCACCAACTCAATTCCTGCTCTTGAGATGGAAGAGCATCACATCCTACCATCTTCCTAATGCTGCTTCCTAAGGTCTTCCAGGCTTTCCCTTTGGCCCCTCTTCTACTCTTCTGGTTCCATAGCTATCATCTGACCTACTGATCCAATATCTACCCCTCTGGGCATTGCCATCCACCCCAATGCTGAAGCCTAAGATTTCTAGGCCTTTCTATCTTCTGGGGACCTGAACCTTTTTTTTTTTTAATGCATTGTTTCCCTTACTGTGTGTGTGTGACCTCATAGACAGAGACTGATGGAACTGCAAAAGTCATTTAGTGTAACCTTTAATTCTGAAGATCACAGAAGTGCAGGCTCATTGAGGAAGAGCTAGGAGGGGTCTTGGGAGGCGTTCAAACTAACACCCTCATTTTAGATACTAAAAAACTGAGGTCTAGAAAAATCCAATGACTTACCCAAGGTCCCCAAAGTATTAAATAGGAGAGCTGGGATTCTAAGCCAGGTCTTTCTTCCGTACCCAGGTTTTTCTTTCATGTTGCATAATTTTTTTTTGATACTGACCAATATTTACTGACACTCCCCTCCCCCTATGCCAGGCCATAGGGAAAAGGTTCCAAGGATGAAGAAGTAGGGGGTCCATTAACTTTCCACTGATCCCTCCTCCCCTTTTGCACCTAGTGTGGTCTTCCATAGTCCCAAGGGTCTCCCCCTCTTCCAAGACCTCTACATCTACCTTGGCGCCTAGGTGGAATAGAGGAAAGAACATGCTGCATTGGAAATTGGGAAGATCCTGAGTTCAAATCTAGCCTTTGACACTAGGTCTGGGACCACGGTCAAGTTACTTAACCTCAGTTTCCTCATTTGTAAAATGGGGATAATAATATCACCTATCTTTCAGGGTTGTTGTAAGGATAAAATGAGATACGTTTTACAAATCTTAAAGTGCTATTTAAATGCACTTACATTATGATATATTAATTATACATGATAAATTGTTAATTATATAGTAATACATTCTTATTATTGCCTTTGACTGCAGAGCATCCTTTGACCTGGTAGGGTAGGAAAATAACATAAAGAAGTAATTTTCATTTATTTTTTTAAAGACCTACTAAAAGCAAAACACAGAAGCGAATACTGCTGGCATCCTAATCTAAGCACTCCAAGGCTGGGGAAACATCATCTAGATCAGGCCAGCTCATTCATCTTGACCCCAGTGCCCACCAGAGCTGAACCCAGGGTCCCTGACTATTCACATCCCAGCCTCAGCTGAGCCCTTCAGCCCAGCGGAAGCCCAGCAGCCGGCAAAATTATTAAACCCCATTATGAATTGTATTTTAATCTACTGTAAATAGCCTTATCATTAGAGTGTCATAAGGAGCCATTAGGACCCCTCTCCCTCCCTCCCTCTCCCCCTTAGCATCTGCACGAGGACAAGGACCTAATGTGGCTCCAGTCGAGCCCTGTCATTGGTGCAGGAGAGAATAGTGGCAGAATCTGTGCCTCAACCCAGCCTATCTCCTGCAAATTGACGCCCTTACCCTGTTTTTTTTTTTAAAACAGAATTTTGTGTGGGAGAAATGATAGCTGAGAGATCTATGGAGGGGATTGGCCATCCTGACCCCCAATTTCTTTCAGGTCATTGTGATGATAACCATGAAGACAACTCCCATTTCTATATTAGCTTAAAGCTTACAAGATACTCTTTTAGGATGCATTGTCTTACAGTGGAAAAAGCAGTAGGTTGGAGCCAATGGATCTGGATTCAAATCCTTCCTCTGCCAATTTTACCTGAAGGATTTTTGGACAATTGCTTAACTTCTCTCATTGTTAGTTTCCTCATTTTTAAAATAAGCAGATTGGAGTAGATGGCATTGAAGGTCCCTCCCAGCCAGGATCCTCTGATTTTTTTTTTTACAACAACTTCATGAATTAGGGAATGCAAGGCAAGAGTTGGGATTTCCAATTTCCAAATGGTGAAACTAGCTTCAGAGAGGCTGAATGATTCATTTTAGGTCACACAGCTAGTTAAGTGAAAGAGGCAGGATTCACACCCAGGACTCCTACCTCTTGTTCCAATATACCACACGGCCACCGGACACCATTCTGTGATAATGATATCCTTTGGAGCCAAAGGTCCACTATGGGTACTTGGAATGGATTGGTCCTGAGCTGTCTACATTGGTCCCTGGGACCCAGGATATGTATTGGTGATGAGACTGGCTGGTGTCAAGTGTGGAGTTTCTGGCGATAAAACAGAGCAGAACTAACTTGTTTGGAGAGTGATTGAACCTAAAACTTTGGTTTCATTTCAAACTCACCAGATAGCTCATTTCTAAGGTACTTTAGTTTTTACAATGTGCTTTACTTCTAACAAGTGTGTGTGTGTGTGTGGGGGTGGGTGATTGTCCAAGAAAGTTTTATTATCTAATTTTCATAGATGAAACTGATCCTCAGAGAGGAGGAGTGATTGCCCAGGATGACAGGGCTGTTTACATTCAGATATTCTGACTCTAAGACCAGAGTTCTGTATGCTAAACTGTCTCTTTGAACTAGCTGGCTCCAATGGGTTTTATTATTGCTCTTGAAACAGAGAGGAAGCTAAACGGTCAGTTCTTGCTCCAAGGACCCCAAGAAGGGGAGAAAAAGAAGAAGGACATTCTAGGAATGAAGACGCAACTTTGTACAAATACATGGAGGGGATGGGTAGTTAGTAGTCAGTCTAGTCTGACTGGAAATACTGTGTGATATGAGAGATAGGAGATGAGTTTGAGGAGGTACTATATAGGTTGGAGTCAAGATTACAGATCATCTTAAGAGAGCTTCTTCTTGCAACTTAATGTTAGAAAGGCTGTGACATGTTAAAAATGGGACTGAAACTTACTCTCAGAGCTTGTGAATTCTTATTGATCATGGAAGGATTGTTTGAGAAGCTTTACATCGTGGGTGGAGAATCAGAGCAAAGATCTAGTTTGATCCTTGACCATAGGAAGCTTACAATATGGGCTGGACAAAAGAACTTGCATGTAGGGAGAAACTGAATCATAGAGCAATTCAGGTACTGGTGCAAGTCAAAGATCAGGTCAGGGCAGAGAGGGGAGAAGAAGCCCGGTCTCTTGATGTCCAGTCTCCCTTCAAATTTTGCCACCACTGAAATCTACTATGTTCCATTTCTGATGACCATGCCAAGAGGACTTAGTTGATCAAGAGACAAAGTCAGGGTTGTTGACAGTTGCAGTTCAGGGCTGAATGCTGAAGTTCATCCTCCTTATTCCTGCCTTTGGTCACTTCTCTTCGCATTGCTGTCTGGCTTCCATTATTGCTGTCTCCATATAAACAGAATCAGAAGATGTTATAGAAAAGAGACTTGAATATAGAATGTAAGGGTTGGGAAGGACCTTAGGGCATAGAATGTGAGGGATGGGAAGGATCTTAGAATATGGACTATCAGAGCTGGGAGGGAGCTTAGAACATATACTGTCTAGGCTGATAGGGAGCTTAGAACAAAGAATTTCAGAGTTGGAAGGGAACCTAGAAGTTAGATTAGGAGGTTAGGAGGCACTTTAGAACACAGACTATTGGCCAAAAGAGCCCTTGTGATGAAGAATGTTAGAATTAGAAGGATCTATTGGCACACAGTATGTCAGAACCCATGGGTATTAAAGAACACAGAATATCAGAGGTGTATGTGTGTGGGGGGAGAGAGACTTTAAAAGAGAGTATGTCAAAGCTAGAAGGCCCTTAGAATAGATAGAATGTTAGAACTGGGAGGATGGTGTCCATGAGATGGCAACAGAATCTATCTTTGCATCTCCAAGCAAATAGAATCACACCATACCTCTATTATTTGTTAGCTGAAATGTTTGTAGGTTGTGGTAGATAATTGCATTTCTCCAAAACCTTTCTGGTAGGATTTTTTTTTTTTGCAGAGCAATTAAATTTGCCCTGTGTCCAAATTCTCTTCCTGGAGTATGACTGCTTCTATTTGCATCCCCAAACTGAAATATGTCCTGATTATAGAAGGAAGGGGTGAAGGGGTGAAGGGGTTAATAAACAAGGCTCTCCTCTCTCCAGGGACCTTGCTTCACAGGTCAGGCTGTGCTGACAAGTGAAATGAGTTCGGAGGTCTCCATCTATTCTCAAGTGGACGCTTGCCCATATGACTTAGCTTGACTGACAAGGTCTGATCAGACCTGACCAGAGACTTGAGTGAGTGGGGGCCCTGTTGTGGAATGGGATGGAAAGGTTTTAGGCCTGACAGGTTCTGTCTTGAGCTGGGGTTGTTCTTGGTACTGACTGGGGGTTCTGGCTAAGGGAAAGCAGGGTAGGAGACTGGGAATCCTAGAATAGGAAACAGAATCTGTGGAAAGAGTTCTGGATGCTTGGAATAGAACCATCAAATCTGAAACTGATAATAAAAGCTAACATCTAGCTAGCACTGCGTTTTTTTGGAAGCCATTTATATAAATTATGCAATTTGAATATTAGGATCCCAGAATAGCATCTGAAGGATAGAATTATATGGTCTTAGAATAGAACCCTAGAACCTTTAAATAGAATTATGAATTATGGGGTTATAGATATAACTCTAGAGCCCTAGAATAGAATCACTGAATCCTAGAACCTCAGAAGAGAATCATAGGATCCTAGAAACTTAAATGAATGTGAGAGGATCTTGGATTTGGAAGGACTTTGAAAAATCAGTTGGTATAAATCTGTGCTTTCAGGAAGGTAAAACTATGTAATACAGATGGTTATCTATTCTCTGTCCAGAGTCCAGTATGGAGACTGGAAAATCCCCTCTAGAGGACAGTGCCGTACAAATACAGAAAAATACATAAAACACATACACTTTGTGAAGGTTAGACCTAGAAGTGGGGCAGAAGAGGAAGCTGGAAGCAAGTGTGGATGAATCCCCAGGAAGCTGGGCCTTTCAATTCAATTGAACAAAGATTTATCATATATCTGTTGTGGGCAAGGTTCTTGGGACCACACCCACCCACACCCACACCCACCCCCACAAACCCCAACAGTTCCTGTCCTCAAGGAACTTACAATTCTACTGAGGGGACATAAAATTGGATGTATTTTATGTGTTTTCTTCTCTATTAAGGGAATATAAGTCCCTTGAGGGCAGGCAATGCCCTTTTGTTTGCATTTGTGTCCCCAGCATTTAGTGAAAATGGACCTTGGACGAGTTCTTGTGTGGATTGAATGATATGATGAATATGAAAGAATTTTGGAAAGTAGAGTCAGCAGTGAGAGGAAGTAAGGTAAAGTAAATAGGCACCCATCCCTGGAGTCAGGAAATTCTGGATTCAAATCCTGCCTCTGACACAGAATGGTCAGGAGACCTTGGGGAAGTTGTTGAAAATTCCAGTGCCCCATAGAATTCTAAGACTCTGAGATGAGAAGCTTCCATAACCATTTGGAGCATCCAAAAAAAGCATGGGAATCTAGGGATTCTGGCTGTAGTCAGTGACACTATCATTGTTAGTTTTTAGTAACTGTCGCTATAAATGACTATCTTTGTGTGAGTGTGCAAGTGTGCATGTACGCCTGCAAGTGTATGTATGAGAATGTGCAACTGTGTACAAGTGTGTGAATGTTCAAGTGTATGTGTGAAAATGCATGTTCACATGTGTGTGAGTATGTATGTATGGGGTTGCAGGCGTAATGCTTAAAAATTCGAGATTACAGCTTTATTTACTATCTCATAGGCTTTTGGATATGGAGAGGACTTTGATAGCATCTTGTTTAGACCTCTCTCCTTTTTTTTAAACTAAGGCGTAAACCAATGGGCTGAAGACATATTAAAAGTCTGATAGGTAGCAGGGTAAGGTCCATAACTCAAACTGTCACTACTCAAAGTTTTTTCCACTACACCATATACTCCCTTTTATTTTTGGCCTCACAACAAGCCTGTAAGACAGGTAGGGATTGTTATTCTCATTTCACAAACGGTTAAACTGAGACTCAGAGAGGTTGTTTCCTACTCAAAGTCCCACCAACTTGTAATTAGCAGAATGCAGGCAGGACCTAAGATCTTTGGACTCTTTCCAGTTAGAAGGTTAATTCTCTATACTGAGTGGTTGGTCCACTTTTCAATAACATCCCTGGGTAATGTCTTGACTGGTGTGCAAATTGGATCTAAAGGAGGCAGAGCCGTGCAAAGTTGTCTCTGTACTAAGCTGCACAGGGAGAGAGGCTACCCATTTCGAAATTTGTGCTGATATTTTTCCTCCTAGAGGCAGGGCATTAGGGCTTGAACCTTTTCCTGTAGTGGGAGCCTTACTTTTGAATGGCCTCACAACTAATTTAGAGTCTATAGTTGAGTGGAGACCTAACCTTGGAAGCCAGGGAGATGTGAGTTCCAATCCTGTCTCTTACCCATGCTGGCTGTGTCCCTCTTCGTAAGTCAAGGGATCTAGGTAACTCCTTAGCACTGCCAATTGTGAAGAAGATGTGGACCCGTACTCATGGTTAGATATTTCTCATCTGGGAGTTCCTATATCAATGAAATCAGATACTCAAGGCCTATCTTCCATTCCTAGCTAATGCACAGTAGGCCACCATGGCCAGATCTCTGTTCTTCCTGGTCCAAGTCAAATGAGATCAGATTAGCAAAGTACTTAGCACAGTGCCTGATACATAGTAGGTACTAAATAAATGACCATTTCCTTCCTCTTCCCCCCTCGTGGCAGTCAGCCAGTCCTCTACTTGCTTGTATGTGTGTGTGTGTGTGTGTGTGTGTGTGTGTGTGTGTAGAGAGACAGACAAAGAGAAGGAGAGGGGGGAGAGAGAGAGAGAGAGAGAGAGAGAGAGAGAGAGAGAGAGAGAAAGAAACTGAGAGAAACACAAAGAGACAGAGAGATGGAGGATTGAGACAGGAGAAAAAGAATGGGAGGGAGAGAGACAGAGGACAAAAAGGCAGAGAAATGAAGACAGAAACACAGAGACAGAGAAAGGAGAGATGGAAGGAGGGAGAAAGAAACAGACACAGAGAATCAGAGAGACAGACTCAGAGAGACAGAGGAAAGAAGAGACCAAGAGATATATAGAGAAAGAGAAAGAGACAGAGAGACAGAGAGAGAGAGAAGCTGCTTTGTAATTATAGAGAAAGAGGCGGTGATAAAATGATAATGGGAGAGTTTTGACCCAGGCTAACCAGTTCCGTGGAGCTGTGAAATAAATCTAGCCAGCGGGATCGAGGGGCAAGGGGCTTCGAGCCCCAGCTACAGCTGAAATGGCGGTTTCACAAACAAGACGTAAATTGGATGCAAACATCTAATTAACCTTCTCCCTTATTCCTGTCTGTAGAGGAGTCTGAGCCCCCTCTCTCATGGGCTGAGATCCCAACTGCCTTCTCTTTCCTCTGAGGATGGATTTGGGGGAAGGAAGGCTGGGTGGGAAGAGAGGAAAAAGGAGGGCCTTCTTGCTTTGGGAGGTCCGCTGTGGGAGGCTAGGGTCATCAGCTGTGCCTAACTACACACTAGGACATTTTCCCCCCTCCAGCAGATGTGTTTCTACCATCCTTTTAAACAGCATCTGTAGTCGATGAAGCCAACTTGCCTTTCAGCTATGCTGATATGCTTTTCAGAGTAGGGATTCTCTGTTTCTTGTCTCTGCTTTGCCATTAATCAACTATGTGACCTTGGGCCAGTTTCTTTATCTTCCTGGGCCTCAGTTAGTAAAATGAGGTGAAAAGCAGGATGGGACAGAATGATCCATTCAGAGCCAGAAGGGGAATGGCTTACACAGAGGCAGCTAGGATGAGTCAGAGGTAGGATTCAAACTCAGGCCCCTTTACTCTAAATTGAGTGCTTCTCCCCCAACCCCTATGCTGATTCTCATCACTCTACAATCCACAAAGCCAAGGAAACTACACAGCAAAATGCACAGGGCACTGGACCTGGAATCAGGAAGACTCGCCTTTCTGAGTTCAACGCTGGCTTCCAACACTTCCTAGCTGTGTGACCCTGGGCAAGTCATTTCACCTTGATTGTCTCCCCCCCAAACAAACAAAGAACAACATAATAAAACCATTGCTGATGCCAGAATGCTAAGATTCCATAAAGAACTGAGAAGCAGGATGGCCTCATGGATAGAGAGTGGTCTTGAAGTCAGGAAACCCTGGTTTCAAGTCCTATCTCTGACTCATACTGGCTGTTTGACCCTGGGCAAATCACTCAACCTCTGAGTGCCTGGGCAGCTCTCTATGCCTGGAAGGTCCATATGAGCTGTACTTTTGTATCTAGTACAAGAGGGATTACCCAAGAATGATGAAATCATGGATCTAGAACAAAAAATGTCAGATGAATGTAGATGAAAATAAGGGGAGACAAGGTATTTTAGAGGATTTGTGGTCCCTGGAAGGAGTTTCTATTCTTTGTGGAAATTTGAGACCAGGGATTTCTCCACTTTTTCAAAGTGGTAACTCTGAAATGATGGTTGTTTTCGTCATGTCCTCCCATGCCCCAAAGGTATTCACAGCATATGTCTATTTGTAGAAATAAAGTGGATTGAGATTAATTTTGTTGGATGCTTTCTGAGACACTACTTGGAGACAATTGGAGTCGTTGTGGGGGTGTCACTGAGCTAGTGTGGGGAAACATCTTTAGACAGCACAGTTGGGGGTCAGAGGATGGGACTGTGGCCAGTGGAGAGCCTGTAACTGGTAGCTGTGATGTCTCTCGCTCTCTCCAAAGACTGATCTTCTGTTGGATGGATGTGGTCAGGAGGCCTCATCTGATCTGGGCAGAAAACCACTCAGTGTTCATCCTTTTGGAATATTCTGGGAGCCATGAAGTCTCTGGCCAAAGCTCCATTTGGACAGTTCTTTAGGGTCAGAGTCTTGAGAGCCAAAAAGTATCTTGGAGCTCATCTGTGCAGCCCACCTCCTCGTTTTAGAGATGAGGAAACTTCAGAGAAGTGGCTTTTCTTCTTCTTTTGTAAGATTGAAGACTTGAGAGCCCTGAGAGATCTTAGAAAACTTCTAGTCCCTCTGTTTCACAGATAAAGGATAAGATGTTAGGTGATCTTGGGCTTTGTTTTGGGTTCTTCATCTATAATGGGACTAGATAATTGGTATGGTTCCTTTTCTTTCTAAATCCATGAAACATCACAGAATTTCAGAGTGGGTGGCACCTTAGCAGCGTTTTAGGGCAGCCTTTTCCAGAAAAGAATCATAATAATCACAGATCTGACATGTGGTCATCTAAGCTCTGTTTAAAGACTCAGCCTAGGAAGGTGGGTGTCTTGCTTAAGGTACCATGGGTAGTAAGTTAACAACTGGAATTCCAATCCAAGTCCTCTGACACCAGATCTAGGGCTCCCTTCACAGTGTATGCTACCTACCTTAAATTAGTTTATTTGAGTCTTCCTTCCTCCCTCCCTACCTCCCTCCCTTCCTGTCTTCCTCCCTTCTTCCTTCCCTCCCTTTCTTCCTCCCTTTCTCCCTCCCTCCCTTCCTTCCTTCCTTCCTTT
>CM053594.1:24437247-24456832 GCA_028646575.1 Pseudocheirus occidentalis | reverse complement strand
TCCTTCCATCTTTCCTTCCTTCCTTTCCTTCCTTTCCTTCCTTCCTTCCTTCCTTCCTTCCTTCCTTCCTTCCTTCCTTCCCTCCCTCCCTTTCTCCTTTTCTTCTTTCCTCCTTTCTCCTTCCCTCCATCTCTTCCTTCCCTCCTCCCCTCTCTCCCTTCTTTCTTTTCTTCCCTCCTTCCCCTTTCTTCTTTCCTCCTTTGCTTTTTCCTTCCTCCTTCCCTCCCTCTATCTTCCCTTCCTTCCTTTCCTCCGACTCCCCTCTTTTTTTATTCTTCCATTCATCCACCCATTCTTTTATGAATTTAACAAAAATTTATTAGGCATCAACCCTATTCAAAGCTTTTGACAGTACTGGGATGCAGAGAAGTTAAGACCTGTCCAAAGTGCTATGAGTCATAAGTAATGGAGTGGAAGCTAGAATCTCCAAATGGGGTTGAACAGAATCTCTGCCCTTATGGACGTCACAATCTATTGGGTGTCCCCAAACTCAGTGGGTCTGGGGAAATGCAGGTAGCAAACAGGACTGACAAGTTGTTAACTTTAGACTCATGTGAATCAACTACCCAGCAGCAAAGACCAACTTCTCAGAAAAGGAAAAGATGTGCTCTCCTCCCAACTCCTTTTAGGCTGGGGACTGGGTAGGCTCTGTCAGGGTGATTTTAAATCCTGTTAATATCTCTTGGCCTCAGTTTCCTTCTCTGTAAAATGAAGGAGGCTTGAAAAACATTCCTGGGGGCTTGGCAAGGAGGAAATCTCTCCCTTCCCCAGCCCCTCCCCCACTTCTCCTCCTCTGCCCTCCCTCCAGGTCCCCCCTTCATCTTTTTCACCCCATCTCCCCTAGGGGCAGCCAGCCAGCAAGAATGGTCCCCTGGCAGCAATGATGAAGACGGATGTGTGATTGATTCTGCCCCCTCCCCCCCATGCCCTTCTGGCAGAAAATTAAAAGGCTATTTGTTAAAGGGTGAAAGTCCTCAGGTGCATCCTGGGGCTGGACAATTTGTCTCCATGAAAAGGATGCTATTATGAGAGAGGCTAGATGCAGGAGGAGGTGGGGGGCAGGCTGGGAGGAGGGAGGAGAGAAGGGGGAGAGGGGGACCCAGGGACTGAAGGGACAGAGAGGAAGGGGTGAAGAGGAGCAAGGGAGCGGGGAGGAGGCTGAAACAATGGAGAAAGTAAATAAATCACAGCCTGCCTGGGCCCATGGCTCCCGGCTAGAGGAGGAGAGGGAGGAGGGAGGGAGTGGGAGGCTGCCCAGGCAGGGGTGAGACGACTCATGTGTGCCTCAGACAGAAGCCAATTCCCTTTTTATGAACCTTGTCATGGACCAGAAGGGTGTCACCCTCGAGCTGGGCTCTCTCCATTTGGAGGGCTGGTAAATGACCCTCTTTAAGAAACAAGCTTCCTTTATAGACCGACTGTGGGGGAGGAGAGAGGGGGGTCCCCAGCCCAGCCCCCATCATCCCCTTGGGGGTCATTAAGTGATTAGAAAGAAGGGGAGCGCCCGGGGAGCCGGCATTCAGATGAGCGCATCCATCTATCAGTGGGGCCCAAGCTATTAATTATTATTCTCTAAAGGGTGGCATTACAGACCTCCTGGTTACTTTTCTCCTCCTCCCCTTGGCTTTCTTTGTGTGCTCAGGCCCCAGGAAGCTGGGCTGCTGGCTTAGTCTGTTCCCCCAACCCCACCAGTAACATCACCTCTTCTTCTCTAAGGCAGGGTATTTAGTGTCGCTGACACGAAAGCACAGACCTTCCCCCTTTTCTATCTGTCCCTTATCCTGAGATGCATTAGCCTGGCTGTTCCTATTCCCTACCCTCAATCTCACCAAGGGGTCTAATGGAACCTTCAGCTGGCTACCCAATGCCCCACATCCTTCTACTGGGTACTGTTCCCTTAATGTTTTCTGATCTGAGATCTGATCTGAGATGCAGGATTGGAAGGAACCTTAGAGGTCATCTAATACAGTCCCTTCATTTTTACAGATGAGGAAACTGAGGTAAAGGGAAATGGGAGCATAGATTTAGGGCAGGTAGGGTCCATGGAGGCCATCTATCTCAACCCCATCTTTTTGCAGAGAAGAATCCAAGCTATAGAGAGATCAAGTGATATAAAGTACCTAGGGGCCCACAAATAGTAAGTGCCTGAGGGGGGATCAATCCCCCCTATCCCAGGTTTAGCGCTTTATCCACCTAAGCATGATAACTCTCAAGGGTTCCTTGGCCATCAATTCCAAGGAGACTCAGAAACTTTTGTCCAGATCCCAGGCAAGTCAGTTTACCTCTGGACTTTAGTTTGCTTTTCTGTAAGGTAAGGGAGATTATCATTCTCCATCTGGAAGAGACCACAATGATGAGGATGTGGAACTAGACCATGGAGGAAGTGCTTTGACCATATTTATGGAGAGCAGACAGTAAAGAGAGGATTTGTACCTATGGGGTGGATCTTTTAATCCACATCTTGCTTCCTTTTGTAGGAGAGGTGATGGTGGTGATGGTGAACTAGATTGTCTTTAAAGATCCCCTTATTGCACTAAACTCTTTGATCCTATGGGATAGGGACAAGAACTGTATGTGTTGGTATAGGGAACTGCTGGGTATGGGAACCAAAGGTAGGTTGGCACCTTCTCCAACTTGCAGTCTTAGAATTACCTAGAGCCCTGAAAAGTTAAATGATTTGCCCATTATTTTTTTTAAAATCCCAATCTATCAAGCAAACCAGGAGAGAAAAGGAAGAAAGCCATTAAGGAGCTTCTCTTGCCATCCCATTAGCTTGGAAAATGGTTTTATGGGGGCAGCCAGGTCACTCCTCAAATCTCCATGTTCTCTGATGGAACTAAACTCAGAAAAAAGTTGATCCCCCTGTTTTCTTCTCCACTTTTACAGCTCTCATGGTGAACAGCATGCTTGGATTGAGGGTCCAGGAAGAGCTGGGTTTGTATCCCACCTCTGATATTAGCTATGTGGCTGCTACCAGCTCTCTGAACTCTGAATCCTGATGATATCTATAGTCCTTAACTGAGAAGCAGGTTTCTCAAGTGAGATAAGGCACCTGAAATATCTTAAAGCTATTTAGGAAGGGCATTTATTTATATTATTCCTGAGAGGTAGACTCATTAGACTGAGCTCCTTGAGAGCAGGGCCAGGGTTTTGCTTTTCTTTATATCCCCATCTCTCAGCATAGTTCCTGGCACATAGTAAACATTTAGTACTGATGGGGATGGGATAGGGAAGGCGTTTAAATGAACTTGTTTTTGTAAGATGGGATTTTCAAACATCTCTACGTGGCTTTATTCTATTCAACTTCCTTTGCTCACTGTTTCCACCCCTCTCCCCTCTGCAAAAATAAAAAAAAACTGCCTCTTCCAGGGTATCTCCTCATTGTCACATGCTACACATGAGTGCTTAATAAACCTGTGGTAGTGATTAGAATGATTGTCATAGAGTTAGGAAAACCTGAGTTTGAATCCCACCTCTGACTCTTCCTAGCTACTTAACTCACTTCATATCTCTAGGCCTTAGTTTCCTCATTTGCAAAATGAGGGAAGTTGTACTTCATGACACTGAAAGCCTTTTCTAGTTCTAATCTATGAGCCTATGACCTCCATGTGCAACCCAGGCCCCTTTACACCTTGGGTTTTCCCATGGTTATCATGATAAGGAAAGCATGTAGAATATGTGGAATATTCCACAATAATTAATGGACTATAGAATTAGAGCTGGAAAAAAGACTTCGGGTCATTCAGTCCAAACTACTTGCTTTAAAGTTGAGGAAATGGAGGCCCAGAGAGGTTATAATAATATCTGCTCTACCTAACTCCTTGGGTTCTTGTGAGGAAAGTGATTTACAAATCCCAAGGCTCTATAGAAATGTAAATGATTTTTTCCAGGATTGGTTGCTCTTTTTCATTCTTGAAAACTCTTCAAGAATGTCTTCGAAATGACATCACAGTGTTGGGGTTAAGGTAAGGTGTATCTGACTGAAGCTGATCAGATCAGTGGGAGCTCAGATGGCTCTACCAAATAGTTGGGCACAAATAGTCCGTGTGAACATTTAGGGTTGAGATGTCTTTAAATGTGCACATCTCATGTTTCTTTTGAGCTACTGCATTTCTGCTTTGCTCATAGAGCATAGCGCCTTCTTTGATGTGGGTGCACCATGCTAGGCAATCAATCCTGTGCTGGTGTCTCCTAGGATGGCACCTAGCACAATCTTGTCATGTGGCAAACTCTTCAAAAATGCCCATTGAATGGTATGAAATGGAATTCTATTCCATTACATGTGAATTTCGAGCTAGAAGAGACATTAGCGTGGATAGAACACTGGATTCATCATCAAGAAGACCCGAGTTCTATTCTTGCCAAAGACACAGGGAGAGAAAGATAAATCCATCTGTCAAATTAAACAAAATTATTCTTTAAATCTCTCCCCTTCTCCTACTCCTTATCCCCAAATTTGTAAATATAAAAAACCTCTCATCCATACTTAATAAGAATTATAGTGACTTTCTCTCCTAAGCCTCTTTCTATTTCCTGGACCTATTTTAGACTCTAGAATAGCATCTGTGTCCTCTTACCTCCGATGGGACATTAGGGGAGTGCCAGCAGTCTGGAGGGCTTTGCCAGCCTGGACATCTGTGATTTTAATAGGAATGGGACATCCATCGATTCTGCCTCTCTCTTCTCCCCCTCCTCCCCTCTCCTGTTATTTCACACCCAGATATCTCAGGGGAAGGACTTCTGTTCATTCCTTCTGATTTGAATTGGGCTATCTGAAGGGGCTGGGTAAAAAGTTAAACTCTGGAGTCCCCAGGCTCACACAGAATGACAGCTCACACTGGATCCTTTCTGTTGAGAAGGTTTGGACATTTATTTTTTTTTAAAGATGGGCTTGTTAGAGAGCAAGATAAAGGAATAACTATTGGACATCTCCTTATTTTCTGTTGGTATCTGTGAGGTCAAAGCATAAAGAGTAGGGGTCCTTAATCTGGGCTGTGTAAACTTAAAAAAAACCTGTGTTTCAGTATCCTTGGTTTTCTTTGCGGTCCTTTGCATTTTATACATTTCAAAACATTATTCTAAGAAGGGGTACATAGACTTCACCAGACAGCCAGAGGGGTCTAAAGACACACAAAAAGGTTAAGCCTTGATCTAAAGTAAGATTGAACAAGTCGCCAGAAGAAGGTAAACCAAGAATGTAAAAGATTTTGAGTCCATGTCATTTAAATATAGACTGTAAGAACTGGAAATGTTTAGCCCAGAGAAGAGAAAGTTGGCATGACAATTGGCATGTAGTATTTGAAAAGCTGTCAGGTAAAGGAAGCATTAGGTATTTGGTCCCAGAGGGCAGAACCAGAAGCAATGGCGAGAATATTATCCTAGTATCAATCACAGTTTTAAAGGAGAAGGTGCCTCAGAAGCTACCAAGTCTCTTTTGAGATTGCCTCCCATCTTCTCTGTAGGTATCTTGTATATATTTAGTTATTTAAATGCCTTCTATTAGAACATAAGCTTCTTGGGGGCATGGGCTATCTTTATCTTTCTTTTTATCCCCAGTGCTTAGCACAGAAATCCTCACATAGAATCATGGTATCCTCCTTGGGACTTCAGAATTAGAGTCGGAATCATAGTTTGAGGAGGAGAAAGCCCCTCAGTGGTTACCCACTCCAATCTATCTGAGCAAAGTCTTGGATGACCATTTATCGAGCATGGCATACTAACGATTCTTTTTTGGTATTGGTTGGACTATATGGCTTTTGAGGTCCTTTCCAACTCTGAAATTCTATGATTTACTAGAGGAAATGGATAAGAAGAGGCAAGGATAGGGTCTAATCTTCATTGTTGGGGGACATCCCCTCATGGATGAGATTATACATCCTTTGAAGCATACATCTGTTGATAATCTCCACTTTCAGATTTAACTTCATCTGGTAAGCCTTTCTTCAATAACTGAGATTTCTAAGCAGAATGTAGAGAGTCCTCTTTTCATTAGAGGTCTTTAATTGAAGACTGGATGACTGTCAATGGAGATCTCCATCTAGGCACAGTTGAACAAGATGGCCATTGAGAACTGTTCCAGTTCCAAAATTCTATGATTCCTCTGAGGTAAAGTTGTTATCTTCTTTATCTTTGTATCTATTCCTTGCCCTCTCCTTTTCCCCCTTGTCTGGATCAGTGATTTTCACTTTTAATGATTGGCTGAATTGGTATCCACCAGAAAGAATAGGTTGGTCACTCCTAATCCTTTGGAACACCAATTCTCCATGATTTCCTTCCCTCCCCTCTCCTTCTGTCCTGTCCTTTTTGGAAGGGTGGGTTCTTTCTACTACCCTTCAGTTTCATATTGACCTCTGGATCCACAGCCCCTTGCTATGCTTCCCATTTCAAGTGGCGAAAGATGCTATTGAGGTCTAGTCTGAGGATGGGAGAACACACTCCAGTGCACTAGTCAGCACAATATTTTGGAAAGATAATTGGATTTGGCATTAGAGAAGGATTTGGGTTTGAATTATTTCATGCTTGTTTCGTGAATACCCTTGAACTGTGTACCTAGGGCTATTGTGAGGATCAAATGAGAAAATGAATGAACAAAAAAGCACACCAGGCACATAGTAGGTACTTAATAAATACTTGTTCCCTTTCTTCCTCCTGCCCCAGGCAAGTTATGGTACTTCAGTTTCCTTATCCATAAAATGATGGCTTTTAAGATGCCTTCCAGTTCTGAATCTATGAGTCTATAAGTTTGTGGGTAATATCTACTTCATTCAAAAGAGCTGTCCTTGTGCCTCCACAAGGAGAACATTCCCAGCTCGGCTCCCTCCAGTGAGCACAGACCAAGATGCGATTTGGATGGAAGAGGAGACTTAGAGGTCTTACGAACACCTTTTTTTTGTGCTAGTGGCAAAAATGGGGTCATAGGAGAGGGTCACCTGAGTGTCACTTAGAGGAAGTTGGAAAATAAATAGTATCTACCTTCAAGGGTTATTGTTAGGGTAAAATGAGATAATACACACGAAGTGATTTATGAACCTTAAAGTGCTATTGATATTATAAAAGTTCGATATTATTATTATTTGCCATTATTTAAGGCTTTGGAAGGAGGAAGAAGCCTGACCTGGAAACAGGCTCCTATTGATGTTGGACAAAGGCTTGGGTAGGTGAGAAAGATCCTTTCAGAGGACCCTGTGAATTTCTTGGGAGAAATTACCAGTGCCTTCTCCCTACTGAGAGCTTTGGGGAATGCTCAGTGGTCCACTTGACCTCCACTCCCATCTGAGAATTACACCCTTCTCCCTTTCTCTTTCAGCTTAGGCTGCCACCTGGTATGGTTTAATTGCTAATATAATTAGGATTCCCAGAGAAAGCACAGGTATTTAAAAAAAATCATGCTTCCTTCCTGGGTTTTCACTCCTCCTCTCTTGGTTCCTGTTTGTTTGCTATGGATTAAAAAGGTCTGGTGCACAATTGTCTTCTCTTGTCTCATTCCATTCTAGTTCCCTCAAACCAGGAGAGAGCTAGGATTCTATTCAAAAAGCATTTCTCCTTTTCTAGTTGTAAGCTTAACTACCACAACAAGTCTAAATATGATAATATATAAGACATAAAGAAGATTGAATATGAAATCATGAACTTTTCAACATGCTTTAGTTTATGTGATAAGCACTGGGGATGCAAACATGAAACAAAACAGTCTCCTGTCCTCAAAGAGCTTACATTCTAATGGGATTTTCCCCATCACCCATTGGCATCATCCCTTTTATAGGAGGATGTAGACATGGGTGATACCAGATGGGCAGGGAAGGGCGGGTTTTGACCCTCATTGTTGGGTGGAGTTCCCACATGAATAAGTTCCCATATGAATAAGACCATGAAGCATCCATTCATTGAAGACCTTTTCCATCCACCCCATGGAGTCTAGTTGTATACTGTCTTTTTTTTATGTTGGGTAAGTCATTGCTCATCTGCATCAGGATGGGAGGGCAATGTTAATAAGAGATGTACTTCTCTCTGCAGTTAGAAGATCTGGGTTTAAATGAGCCTATGAAGTGACTTTGGATAAGTCATTGAACTTCCTGGGGCCTCAGTTTCTTCATCTGTAAAATGAGGGGTTTGGCAAACAGTAAGCACTTAATAAATGCTTGTTGACCAGACCAGATGGTCTCTGAGGTCTGTAGAATTGGTGCATGTGTGGAATAATACTTCTTTTTCTTCTTGCACAGAGCTTGGATTAAATAATGGATGTGAGACCATCTTGTAATTAGGAAAGCGTCAGCAGGGTTATTATTTTCTAGTGGTCTGCACCCTGTGAGTCTTGTTTGCCTCCCTAGTTAGCCTGGACACTTCTTGAAGGCAATAACTATGTCATGTACTTCTCCAATAGTCCCCTACCCCCCCCCCATCCAAGAGCCAACACAAGGATGAGTCATTATAGGTGTTCAATGAGGATAGAAAAGTGTAGAAAGTTTTCTCCCTGACCTGTTCTATGGCAGAGCACTTTTGATGATTTATGACCAGGAGATGTACTCTGCCCTATCCAAGTAGGAACACAGAGCATTCATGGAGCTTTAGACATTCAGGAAGAAATGAGGAAACCTCTATTGAATACCAAGACACCCAGGCACCCACCAATAACCAACAAAGCTACTTAGTCTAGAGAGATTCTGCACCAGACTGGAGGGAGTCACCATTTCATCCCCATAAGTCCAATTCAAAGGAGATAATGACTGTAAAGTGTTTTGTAAATGGTAAAATGGAGAAATGTTATCTATTATTAGAATTATTCCATCCTGAGCCTTCAACCCAAGGGTCATAGATCTAGAACTATAGGCACCAAAGAGTCCATAGGATCCAATCTCTCCATTTTATAGATGATGAAACCCAGAGCCAGAGAGGTTGAGTGGTTTGCCCAAGGTGACAGAGGATGGATTCAAACCCCAGGTTCTCTGACTCCAAAGACACTTCATCTGGCTGTCTTTACAAGTGACAGGGCTATAGATCCTAAGAACTAGGGCAATTCACAGGATAGTAGGATCACATTTAGAACTAAAAGGGACCTTAAAAGGTGCTGAGTGCATTTTTCACTTTATAAATGAGAAAAGAGTAACAGAGTAGTGAAGTAACTTGTGTACCTACTAAGTGCCTGAGGTAGGATTTGAACCCGGGTTCTCCTGATCCTAAATCCAACATTCTACCTAGTCACTATCTGGTCCTATTCACAACTATACAAGAAATCCTTCTCTTAAGTACTCAGTAAGTAATCATCTTGCCTTTGCCTGAAGACTCCAGTGAAGGGGAAACTGCCCCACTGCAAAAGAGTTTATTCTTCCTTGCAATACTTCTAACTGTGAAGGAGTTTTTCTTGACATCAAACCCAAATCTCCTTTCTGCAGATCCTACCAACTGTTCCCACTTCTGTCCTCTGAGGCCAAATGGAATAAATCTAATCCATTTTCCATATGACCATCCTTCAAATACTTCAAGGTCATTTTCATGGCATGAGTTTACCAGGACAATGGACCTAGATGTCTCTCTTAGTATATGACCATAAGGTTCCTTTTGTGGCATCTAATTTAGGTTCCCCATTTTATACATAAACCAAGGCAAGAGAAGTGAAATTAGTTGCCCCAGATCACATAGTTAGCAAATCACAGAACTAGGGATTCAAACTCAAACCCTCTCCTTGTCGCCCAAGTTCTGCATTCTTTCTCCTACATCATGCTTTGACTTCTCACTCAAAGCCCAATATCACAGTTATTAATGGCAGTGGGCTCTGGCTTACTCTGGTTCCCCGACTTCCCCTGTCCCAATACACACTCCAACTTAAGTATCCCATAACCAAAGAGGGGCCTGGATTTATTTCCCCCTGAAGAATGTCAGCTTCTTAATCCACCCATCAAATTTAGCTCAATAAGCATTTATTAAGTATCTACTATGTGCCGGATGTGGGAGATCCAAAGTCAAACCTGAAACACTCAGGGAGCTTATATTCCTTCAAAAGACCCGTCCCATCTTAAGAACCAATTTCAGTGGTCTCAGCTGTCAACTGATTCAGTTGTTAATATGGAGCTGTCCATTCTGTGGTTCTGTATTGGGTCACTGCAAACCTCAAAGGAAATTTGGATACTGTTCCATTTAAAGGATGGTCATTCCTAACTCTGACCCTACTAGCAAGATAATAATAAGACACTAAAGAAACAATTACAAAATCTTCTTATCAACAGTAAGAGTGGGGTTAACTAAAACCTAGACACTAGGATAAAGAATTAAAGCAAAACATGTCAGAACTGGGAGGAACCTTAGAGCAGGAAAGGGCAGAGCTAAGAGGTGCCTTAAAACAGGGGATGTAAAAGCTGGGAGGGGCCTTAGAACAGGGGATGTCAGGGCTGGGAGGGGCCTTAGAACAAGGGATGTCAGAGCTGGGAGGGGTCTAAAGGACCATATAGTCCAATTTCTAATTTTACTAATGAAGAAGTCAGTCCAGAGATGCTGCATGTCCTATTGACTTGTACTGAGCTTTTAAAAAATACGTTTTAGCATGTTTGATCTGATCTGATCCAATGTTTTGCTTAGGAATGGAAAAAAATCCCAAAGCATTCTATTAAACCATTTGAAACTCAGTGGGGTTCAGTGTCACCCTCAAACTTTTGCTCATAGTAGAATTTTGATATTTGAGTACTTTGGGGCTTTGCTTTCTTGGATTCTCCATTTTCCCTTTGCCTGTGACCTCCTTTTAAAGCCTTGGGGACATGGGAATCATCTCCAATAGTCTCCTAAGCCAAGTGACTCTTCCACCAAAATTCAGGTTCATGGCCCTGACTTCTTCCAAGGTCCCCTAACACCAAGCACTGGTGCCTGCTAGAGAGGCAGCCCCTGGTCCTGGCTACCTCTGCTGTGCTCCATCCTCTAGGCGCATGCAGCGTCTCTCTACCCTTGGGACAAATGTCTCATTCCCCCAGGGTGTCAAGGGGAGAATTAATCACCCGGGGGATATCAGTCAGCCTGCTGACTTGGCAGTGGGAAGACAAAGAGAAATAGGGTGTCACAGGGATTGGTTCCCTCCCCCATTAAGGGGAGGAAAAATGCTTGCTTTGCAATTCCAAATGGGTAACATTCGCTCTACATTTCCAGGGCCCCTGGCCTCCTGAATTTGCTGCTGCCGTTGACCTCCAAAATTCCCTTGTCTCCCCTCTGGGTTATCCGTCCCTTTCCTGTCTCTTTTCAGGGGCTCCTCAAGGCCACTGGTCAGGTTTCCCTTCCAGTCTCACAAGCTGACCGCCTCCTCCTGACATGAGTCACAAGAGCTAAGAAAAACAAAGGAGAAAGGGCTAAAAAATTGGAGAAGCTCTTCCTCCAGTGATTATTTTGTGTTCTAAGCCCCTCGGAGAGTTGGAGTTATTTCATTCTTTGTACTTGTATCCCTAGCACCTTAGCATTCTGCTTTGAACCACATGAATAAGACCCAATAAGTTGTTGGTCAGTTTGAACTGATAAAGTTCCTTCTGGTTCTAAAGCCTGTGATCCAAATGCATGTAGATGTTGCACACACATACACACACACACCACACACAAACATGTAACATGCACAACATATACATAACATGCATTGTCACACAACACACACGTACTCACATTACATACATACATGACATAATGCATATAGCATACATATAGCTGAGAGCTATCATCTTATAGGATCATGCATACAGAGCTCCCTCTTCATTTTCTACATGAGGAAACAGGCCCAGAGAGTTGATATGACTTTTGACTGGATTAGAACCCAGGTCCTTTGACCCTAGAGCTAGTGCCCAGTCTTGCTGTCTCATGCTGCTCAGGTCATTCTCCTGCCTGGAATGCTCTTACATCTCCTCTCATCCCTTCCCTGTGCCCATCTGTATTTCTTCCTTCCTCCAAAGCCTTGATGAAGGCAACAGTCCTTTGGGCTACCTTCCTGGGTATCTTTTTCTCTGTTCACTTGGGAACTCTCCATCCATTTAGACAGAATGAGTGTGGCCTGATGAAAAGCACTGAACCAGGAGACCTGGGAGACGTGGGTACTTGGCTGGGCAAAGCTGGGTAAGTCACTTGACTTCTCTGGGAGTTTTCTTATTTTTAGAATGGAAGTGCTGGATAGATGATCTCTGGTATCTTTCTTAGTTCTGATATTTTGTGCAATGAGGTCCCTACCACCTTGGACACTCTGTGCTCATTCAGCCAACAAATATTCTATGTATAAATCTCTGTCCTGGGTGCTGAGGGAGAGGCAAAGTTTGGCTGACACCGTCCTTGGATTTATGGAATTTATAATCTAATTCCAAGTTTTCTATAATTTCTGACATTCTCTGTTCTAAGATTTCTCCCAGCTCTGACATCCCCTGTTCTAAGGTCCCTCCCAGTCTTGATATTCCCTGTTCTAAGGCCCCTGGCAGCTCTGATGCTCTGGATTCCAATCTCAGCTTTGACATTCCATTTAGAATCATAGATTTAGAGCTAGAAGAACTTCAGAGGGTTATCTCTTCTCACCTTTTCATTTTACAGATGAGGAAATGAGACTCAGCGAGGTTTGCCCAAGGTTACACAGGTAAACTTGGAAGAAAGAAACCTGGAACTTGAACTCAGATCCTCTGATTGCAAATCCAAACATCTTTTCATTATATTCTAAGATTCTTCCCAGCACCGACATTCTTAGAAGACTCCTTGAAGCTCTGACCCTTGTTTCCAGGCCTCTCCCAGCTCTCACATTATACATTTTAAGATCCCTCTCAGCTCTTACATTCTATGTTCTGAGGTTCTTTGCAGAACTGATGTTCTATGCTCTTTAAGACCCCTGCCAGCTCTGTGATTCTGGGTTCTAAAGTTCCTTCTACATCAGACATTCTAGGCTCTAAGTTCTCTTCCAGGTCTGACTTTCTCATTCTTTTACTTTTTAGTTTAGAATAGAACCCTCTTGTTCTACATTTGTCTGTCTAGTCCTTGACAAATGCTCCGATGTTTTTCATTTGTGACAGTTCTTGTTTACACAGATTCTCCTTGGGATTGTAAACTCCTTTAGGGCACTGGGTCCCTTTGCTAACATTCCTGTTGGAGTCTCCGACCCTGATCGCCACTCTTCACTTCTGAATACTCCTTCCCGGCCAGTTCTGGGGTGTCAGAGTTAGGCAAATGTGAGCCAATCTGTCAGTAGCACTGTCTGCACCTAGAAGGAGAGAGAAAGGGGAGGTAGGAGCCAGTGGGTGTCTGCTCAACAAAAAAGGATTTCTCCACTGAAGGAGCCAAGTGAGGGGCTGAAGGGGGTGGCAGTAGACAAAGAGAGACTGGGGCTGGGAGCTGAGCTGCTCAACCTCCGACTACAGGTGATAAGATTGATGGCCCTGGGGAGAGGAGCTGGCTGAGTGATAGATAATTTCAAATCAGTGGTAAACACAGGCAGTGGGGACTCATTGCTTTTCTAACTGGTCTGACACCAAGGTGGAGGGGGAGATGTGTCAACAGATTAGGCCTTGAGACGGGCTGGCTGGGGGACTTTTGGGAGATGAGGCTCACTTTCCTGGTGGAGTGACCAGGAACTTGAAGTAAGAAAAAGAACTGTGGAAAGAAGGGGAAGGTTACCCACACAGGTGAAGACACAGGGTCTCTATGGATTGGACCACCTTCTCTAGCTCCTTGCAAAAGGATAGGCCTATGGTTAGGGCTTGTCAAGGAGCATTGAAAGGAATCAGGGTAGTTTAGTACCCTTTAAAGAGTACTGGTTCTTGGAGTCTGAGGATCTGGGTTCATGTCTCATCTGTGACACTGTGTGGCCTTAGACAAGTCACCTACCTATGCTCAACCTCTTTGAACCTCAGTTCCCTTCTCTGTAAAATGAGATGACTGGATTCAGTGGTTTCTGAGGTCCTTTCAGCTCTAGGTCAATGAGCTGGAGCTATCCAGGACAAGGCAACCAGAATTGTGAGGGGATGAGACCATACTGCAAGAGGACCATGTGAAAGGACTGCTTGGAAGGGAGAACTCTTGGGAATAGAGAGAGGTGTGATAATTGCCTTCAAGAATTTGAAAGGCAGTTTTATGGAAGAGTGACAGACTTGATCTGCTTGGCCACAAAGGGAACAAGGGGTGGAAGTTTCAGAATGGTAGTGTAAGGCTTGATGTAAAGAACCCCCTTCAAACAATTAGAGGCCTTCCAAAGTGGAATGAGTTGGTTGGGAGGTAGTGGCTTCTCTCTTACTCATCCTCAACAGAAAGCTGGCTGAGCATTTATTGGGATTGTTGTTTAGTGTGGTATAGTGAACAGAGGGCTGGACTTGAAGTCAGGAAGACCTGGGCTCAAATTCACGTTGGACAATTGCTAGCTGGGTGATGCTGGGCAAATCTGTTTCTCAGTTTCTTCATCTGTTAAATGAAGGGCATGGACTAGCTGTCTTCTGAGATCCTTTGCAGTTCTGAGTCTATAATCTTATGATACTTGGTCCAGTTGGTACACTTCAGCTCTGAAATCCGGTGATTCTGGGACTGAAGCAGGTTAATGAGCTAGAGAGAAGGTTGGTTTGTGAAATAGAGCTTTCTCTCTCTGGAAAAATTTAAATTAAGTGGCTCTGTTTGGGCCATTCTTGCTTGGAGTCAAGGAATGGACTAGATTTTTCTCCTAGTCCTAGGGTGCCATCAGTACCAAAGGTTTATCACCCATGACCTCCCATTTAAATATGGTGCTGCTTCCAGTCAGGTAGTCTCAGAAAGATTCTTGGTGATTAGACTCAAAAGTTAAGAGGTAATGTGATGATGGTTGGTGGGGGAAAGGGGAATGAGGCTGAAGTCTCACCATTTTATCACATTCTCCATTTTCTTACCAAGACCAAAAAAGATCCCTGGAGACACAAAGATTTGAATGGAACTGTGGTGTCAAGGAGACAGAAGTACAATTCCAATTGATGCTGTCTGACCACATCACTGCTTTGCTCAAAATCCTCTTGTGGGTCCCTGTTGCCTCAGAGATAAAATGCAAACTCCTAAACCTAGCACTAGTTCCCTCTCCTCTCCCCTCCACCCAATAGCTGTCTCCAAACCACTTCTTAAGCCTTCATATTACTCCCTTCATGAGCTCCATGTTCCAACCACACTGGATCACAAGTTTGTCCTTGAACCTCACATGCTATCTCCTACCCCTGTTACTTTTTTACTAGCTATCCCTCATGCTTGGCATGCACCTCCTATTCATCTCTGCTTTCAGAATCTTCATTCTTGTTCAAGGCTGTTCAGATGCTACCTTCTCCTTCTCTGATTTCTGCAATGATCAGTGCCTTCTTTCTCTCCTTAGACCATTAGGTCTGACTCTCTTTTCCTTTCTCACTCTATATTCTGCACTATTTATCTCTATTCCTCTCTAGTAGAATGCAAGCTCATTGAGGGCAAGAACCATTTCATTTTTGTACTCCTGGTCTCTAGTACGTAATATATATTTGGTTTTGAACAAATATTCAACATGTTGAAGTAGTCTTTACTGGGCATCCAATATTTGACCAATCCAGTACTAAGTGCTATGGGATGAATGCGTGTGCGCACACACATGCATGCGTGCGTGCGCGTGTGTGTGAGAGAGTGTATACAGGCAGAGATAGAAGACAGTCTCAAGTTCTCCACAAATATAGTCTAGTCTATTTTCAGGGACAAGACTAACACGAATAAAATAGTGTAATATGGATTTGTAGGTTTACAAAACGCTTTTATCATAATGACATTATGGCATAGATTATATGGTCATAATTTCCATTTTGCTGATAAGAAAACTAAGACTTAGAGTAATCAGATAACTGCATAAGCAGCTGGAATGAATGGTCTGGAGCTAGTACTGGACTTCAGTTCTTCCAACCCTAAGACCTGATTGCCTGTATGACCTTCTACAGGCTCATTTACTTCTCTGCTCTCAGTTTTCTCATCTGAAGTGGAGGACTTCCAAATTCCCTTCCAGTCCTCAGTTTATGACCCTATACTTCTCTTATGAATACTCAGTGCCCAGATGTAGAATACAGACAGTTAATTATTTGGGTAGTAAAGAAAATCCAGTGCAATCTGGATTATCAAGGATAGCTTTTTGGGGGCAGGCAGAGCAGTAGATTTGGGTTAGAGCTTCCCCTTCCCCATCTTTGTTGTCCTCAAGGGCAGTAGTCACTAGCCACCTCTGGGTGACCCCATTGGGTGCAAGTCATCCTAGGGGATTACAATTTTTTTTGACCCTCAGAGCTCCTGTGGGTGCAAGGAAAGAGATTCAGAGAGTGAAGAAGAAAGAACAGAGAACCCATTTCCTCTGAAAACCTTCCATCTGGGCTTCAGCCACAGTGCCCTCATGATGTCCTTGACCCCTTGCAGTGGAGGTCACCATCTCATCTATATTGCTCCCTATGGAAAGCCACAGACGGCTCCCCATGCATCACCCCAGTGGGCAGTCATGCTGGAGCTGCCTTGTCATTTCCATTCATCTCTCTCCAACCGTTCCCTGTCACAGGTCTCAGCATAGACTGGTAGAGAGAGGGAGGAGGGTGTGTGTGTGTGTGTGTGTGTGTGTGTGTGTGTGTGTGTGTGTGTATGTTGTGCTGTGAGAGAAGATATGGGGAAAAAAGGAAAGAAAAGAGTAGAGGTAGAAAGAGAATGAATTAGGAAGGAGAGAAAGTGAGGAGTGAAGAAGGAATAAAAGAGATATGGGGAGAGGAGAAAAGGGAAAAGAAAAAGAGAAAGAGAAGAATGAAGAGTGAGGAGAGAGAAATTAGAGTAGGAAAGGGAGTGGAAGAGGGAGGGTTACAGGAAGGCAGGAATGAAGAAAGAAGAAGAGAGAAAGAAAGAAAACTTAGAAGGAGGGAGAGAGAATAGAGAGAATAAAGGTGAAGAAGAGAAAGAAACAGAAGAAAGAGAAAGGGATAAAGAAGAGGAATGAAAGCACAGAAGAGAGAGGAGTAGAGGAAGGAGGGAGAAGGAAAGTGGGAAAAGAGATGGTGGGGGGGAAGAAATAGGAGAGTAAGAAAAAGTGAGGCAAGAGGAGAGAGATTGAGATAAAAGAGGGGGACAGAGAAAAAAGCAGGGTGTCTCCCGAAAGCATGAAATGGGGCATTAGATGGTGGTAGAAAGCTCATTGGAGAGGGAAGAGGAGAGAGCCTGGAGCAGGGAAAGGTTGAGGGGAGAGAAAGCCAAGACAGGGGAAGGAGGGAGGGCGGGCAGGCTGGAGACTGGCCAGTGCCTTTGTTTGTTTACTCAATCACAGTGGTCCCTCCTGATCCCAAACCTCACTCTTTCTCCCTTTGAAAATCCTAACTCAACAGCTGCTTTCTCTGCTCCAGTGACAAAGGGGTGGGGATGTAGAACTGAGGGGAGTTGGGGGTGGGGTGGAGAAGACGCATTTTACAGCTCCTTAAGAGAAGAATTTGGGTCTGAAAGTTCTAATCCTGCCAAACCTCACCAGTCTCAGTCCCTTAGCCCTAAACTCCTTAAGAAGGACTGGAGACCAAGGACCAGTCTCTTCCACATAGAGGGCCTGGGCTTTGGAGTTTCTGCCAGGATGGGGGGGAGGGAGGAGACCAAGCCAGATTGAAATGGATTCTTGGATCCACTTGGGGTGGGTTGATCCACCTCTCCCGTCCTAGAACCATTCCTCCCCTCCTCCAGCAACCAGCTTCCAGACCAGAACTTGTCCATTTTCTCAGTCAGCCCCTTCCCAACCTACACTGTTCATTTAGAACTAGAAGGGCCTTCAATAGTTGACCTCTTCATTTTATGGAAGAGGGAATTGACACCTGGGGAGACTGAGTGACTTTCCCAGGGTCCCCCAGATAGTGAACAGAAGAGGCAGATCTGAACCCAGGTTCCTGGATTCCAGAGCAACTGCTCTGACCACTGTACCAGCCTTCCCCCCGCCCCACCAATTGTGAGAGGGATCACCCACTTGGAAAGAGGGTAGTTTTTTATTTGTCCTTAGAGCTACATGAGCCAGTCTGACCCTCTCATTTAAGAGAGGAATAATCTGAGGCTTATAGAGGAAAACTGACTTATTTATCCATCTACCTTACCTCTATCCAAAGATAGAGGTAAGAACACACCCTTCCTAGAATGTGCCAAAACCTTCATGTGGCTGGATACAATCTTCTGGTGATACAAAAAAATCTATCTAGTACTGTCTTCTATAATGATGATGAAATTTGGGAGGCTTTGCAATCCATCCATCCATGCATCAGCTAAAATTTATTAAATGCCTACTATGTGCTAGTCATTGAATTTGGTGCTAGGAAGACAAACATAATCAATCCTGTATTGATTAAGCACCTACTATGCTCCAGGTACTTAACTTGTGCCATAGATACAAAACCAATCATAATTGATTAATAAAATATAAGACTAATGTCTTATACTTGTCATACCTACTATATACCAGGCACTGCACTTGGTGCCATAGAGACAAAAACAATCAGCCTTATATTCGTTAAGCACCTACTATGTGCCAGGCACTGAACTTGGTGCCATGGACATAAAGATAAAAACAAAGTCATCCCAGTCTTCAAGGAGTTTACAAGGAATCAAAGGAAATATTTGCCCACAAAAATAGATAGGAAATACACACGTTAGGAAGTGGGGAGGCATTAGCAGCTGGGAGGGGGAATGGGTTCCCCTCGTATAGGAGATGACTTGTGCTGAGCCTTGATAGAAGTTAGGGATTCTAAGAAATGGTGCCAAGAGTGGTGTTCTTTCCAGGCTTGAGAGATAAGCCTGTCCCAAGGCATGAGTCAGGAGATGGAATGTTGTGTGTGACTAACAGCAAGGAGTCCAGTTTGGATGGATTATAGAGGGCATGAAGAGGAATAATGTGTGTAATAAGTCTTAAAAGGTATAGGCTGGAGTCAGATGGTGAAGGTCTTAAATGACAAACACAGGAGTTTGCATTTGATCCCAGAGACCAGAAGAGTAATGCAAGCTGCCCTGTGGCAGTTGGGTGGAGCATGAATTGGAGAGGGAAGCAAGCAGAGGCAGGGAGATCGATTAGAAGGCTGTTTCAGTAGTCCAAGGGAGAGGTGATAGGGGCCTGAACTAGGGTGGTGGCTACAGGAGTGGAGAGAAAAGAGCCATATCAGCGATTGTACAACTGATTGGGTAGGCTCTCCAACTAGGGTATAGGATACAGCTTCAGTACTGCAAACATTTTTTTATTTTATCCCTGTGGCTCTTTCTTCCACTGACCTCAGATCCAAACCCCTCTATATCTTAGTCAAGCATATTCATGAATTTCTGTGGCCAAGAAAAAAAATTAATCTTCTGGTGTGAAACTTGTCTGAACTTATCCATTCTAGCTAGGCACTGGATGTCTGACTCACAGTGCTTTCTGAATCCATACTCATTTTCTTTTGGTAGAACTCAGTCAAACGGGATTTAATAAACACCTACTATATGTCAAGCACCTTGCAAAAATGCTGGGGATCCAACAAAATGCAGACTATCCCTGCCTTCAGGGATCTCTCAGTCTAATAGAGGAGACATGCAAACAACTCTCTCCCTCCCTCTCTCTCTCTCTCTCTCTCTCTCTCTCTCTCTCTCTCTCTCTCTCTCTCTCTCCCACTCC
>CM053594.1:24418451-24436747 GCA_028646575.1 Pseudocheirus occidentalis | reverse complement strand
TCCTTCCTTCCTTCCTTCCTTCCTTCCTTCCTTCCTTCCTTCCTTCCTTCCTTCCTTCCTTCCTTCCTTCCCATCATCTTCCTCTCTGTCTCTCAATTTGTCTCTCAATCTTTCAACTTTGTCAGAGGAAGCAGGCATGGTCTTGCTTGGAGACAGGAGGATGGACTAGCCGACTTTTCAATGCACACTTCTCACAGGGTTCCCCATGAATCCTGGGCTCTTCCCTCTCCTGACAGTCTGGTAACTTTGATGTGCCTCTCCCCATAGCCCCCAAGCTCAGCAAACTTTGAGTAAGTGGAGAGGAGTGAGCACTAGCTTCTAGAGGTTGAAACTGGCATTCCTATGTAATGTGGTGGCCTAGGCTGCTGGCTTATACAGCTCAGGCATGTTGGCACATAGCTTAGGAAGGAAATACATCTCTTTTGTCTGTTCTGTGGGGATCCTGGAGAGAGAGACAAGGGACCCTGGGACCTCAGCTTTGGTTTTGCTCTTCACCCAGCCCCGGCCTGGCACCTGGCCAGGGGGGAATGTTCCTGGAGATGAGGGTTTCCTGGCTTTGAAAAGGTATGTGTTTGTTCTGTCTCTAGGAGACCTTCCTAGGAAAGAAAACATCAGAGGGGGTGATGCCAAAGGTTAGGTGTAGCAGTTAGTTGTATAGAAATAAATGGTGGCCCAGATCGTCTCCTAGGGGCTCCCTGATCAACAGATCTTCTCAAATTCATAGGCTCAGTGATGGAACCTTTGTCTGAGCTCAGCAACCCACAGTCTCTGTAGCTTAGCAGCTCTGTGTTACAGAAGGATTTGGAATCAGAGGACCTGGGTTCAAATCCTGACTCAGGATCACTACCTGTGTGACCTTGAGAAAGTTATAATCTTTGGGCCTCATTTTTCTTCTGTGTAAAATGAGGAAATATTAAACTCCATGGTCTCTGAGGTTCCATTCAGCTTTGGATCTACGATCCTTAACATTTATTAAGGATTTGCAAAGTGCAAGATGTCTTGCTATGTGCTGGGTTTATGTCAGCACATGAAGCATTTATGGGAATTCCCAAAGTGTGAACTTCCTCCTCCAGTCACAGTCTATTATACACGTTATTATCATATCTTTATTATATTAACACATCATACAACATATAGCAAAATACACATGACATATATTATATATTAATGTATAATTACATTATATATGCATATATTATTATATTATACATTGTAGACTTACTGTCTCAGAGTTCCCTGAGGTTCAGAGAGGGTAAGTGGCTCAGAGTCACACAGCAAATGGGGGACATTGGATTTGAACTCAAGCCCTTATCTTAAACTTGCCACTCACAAACCTGGACTCATCTTTTCTCCTAAGCCCAGTCTTTGTCCTAACTTCCTCCTTTGGGTTGAAGGTTCCACGATCTGTATTGTTAATGTATTTTTGCTTAATCTTTTCCATCCATTAATAGGCCTATGTGACCTGCTTGAGTCGCATTGAAGCTTGAGTCATTTGAGTCTGTGGTGGGAGGAGCCTGCTGAGCAGGTGGAATAGGAATAGGCGGATCAAGAAGGGTAGAGGAGAGTTGAGAGGAAGTTGGTCAGAGCAGTTAGAATTGAGGGAGAGAGAGGAAGTATGCAGGGAGCTGTGAGTGCTTGTTTGTGGGAAGGCCCTAGTAGGGGGAAGGCTTGGGGATGGCAGTGCCCTCTGCAGTGCTATTGTGTGTAGATGTCTTTGTTGCTATGATGGATTCAGCTGCCCGGTGTTTGAATAAAGGTTTTGGCTCTGTCTTCAATGTGGAGAGTCTGTTATATTTTGTGATTCAGAATTATGCTGGCATGTTCATAGCTGCTATAGGTGTTGTGAATATTGCATTGGTGCTACACATTCCTTCTAGGCTACAGGGACCACAAGTTGGGAGTCCTTCTTGGCTCTTTATACTCCATCGCTCCTTGAATCTAATTAGTTACCAAGTCATCAATTATCTATATTTCTCCCAGTCATTTCTTTTTCTCTACTCACCCTGAAACCATCCCTAGTTTGGGTCCTCAGGACCTCTTTCCTGGACTATTGCAAAAGCCTCCAGTTTTTGTCCTCTCCAATCCATCTTCCATAGAACTGCAGAACTGGCATTATTAAAGCACAGGTCTGACTTCCACAACTCAAGAAACTTTAGGGATTCCTCGTTATTTATAGGATAAAACATAAATTCTACCAAGGCCTTCCATGATCAACTTCACACCAGCTTTCCCTAGTGATTCTCTTTACATGCGGAGACACTTTTTGTTCTAACCAAACCAACCTCCCTTTTGTTCACTGAAAGCGCTATGACACCTTCCAGTGCCATACCTTTTCCTAGGCCTGGCATAGTCTCCCTTTTTACTTCCTCTTCTTTGAACCCTTGGTTCTCTTTAAAGTTCATCTCAAGGAGCTTTCTCCTTCTAGAAGCCTTTTCTCATTCACTCAATGGTTGGTGCTCTTCTTGCTCCAAAATTAACTTTCTATTTGCATTTTTGTGGGACCTCTTATGGGCACCTGTCTATTTCTCAGCCCCTGGTGAAATGTATACTCCCTTAGGGATTGTTTTGATTTATTTTTTCTACTTTGTATTAGATACAAAGTATCTAAAGAAATTAATTGGTGTTTAACATAACTCTTGAACAATTGATAGAATGTAAGGTCCTGGAAGTCTGGTCAGTTTCATTCTTTGTACATTGCACCTACAGTGCACAGCACACAACAGACACTTAAGGTGTTTATAATTGATAGAATGTAAGCTCTTTGAGAGGCGAAACTATTTAATTCATTGTACTTACATTCCCAATACCCAGCATGGTTCCTAGAACATAAATGCTGATTTTAATTCACTTGAGTACCTGACTCCCAACTTGAGGTCTCTGTCTGAGGGCAGATATCATGGTGCTTTCATAAACAAAATTATTCCTGTTCTCAAGGAGCTTACAGACTACTTATTACCTGTTTGATTTTAGGTAAATCTCTTCTTTCTTCTGGGCTTGAGTTTCATCTGTAAAACGAGGAGGAGATGATGTCTAAAGCCTTGCCTGTATCCAAATCTTATGATCCTATGAACTCAGCTCCAAGACTGAATAGCATCTCTCCAAGAAGAAAGGAAGGAAGCAATCATTTAATAAACACCTTCTATGTGCTAGGTACTTTGCTAAGGGCTTTCCAAGTATCGTCTAGTTTGATCTTTACAACAACTCTTGAGAGTTAGATACTATTATTATCCTCATCTTACAGTTGAGGAAACTGACAGAGACAGGTTAAATGACTCGCCCAAGGTCACACAGCTAAATCTGAGGTGAGATTTGAACTCAAGACTATCCTAGGTCTGATCCCAGTGCTGAGCCACCTGGCTATGAGGTGGTAGGGATCCCTGTTAGGGGTCTGAAGGGCTGAATTCTAGCCTCAAGTATAATCAGTTCGTCAACTAGCAAGCATTTATTAAGGGTCAGGCACTGTTCCAGGCATATTGAATAAAAGAACAAAAGTGAAACAAGTTCCTGCTCCCAGATTCCAACAGGAGAGACATGTACACATTTAATACATTATTATTATTCATTATATTATAATTATATATAATATATAATACATACAATATATAATGTGTATTATATTATTATATAATACATTGTATACTTATATAATATAAGTATTAAGGTCATTGTGAGGGGGTGGCACTGGCAGATGGGGGTATCAGGAAAGGTCTCCCATGAGACCAAAGGAGATAATATTGGTAAAGTATTTAGCAAAGTTCCTGGTATATGGTGGGCACTTAATAAGTGCCAGTTCTCTCCCTCCACTCTTCATATAAAGGATGGCATATGAGCTCAGCTTTGAAGGAGGCCGACTGCATGCCAAAGGATGAGACACTTCATGCTTGGCCTCATATTTATTTTGTCTTTAAAGTAGGGATAATGTTTATATTTTCATAGCCCTTGTACATTTTCAGTCATAGCTGTCACATTTGACCATTTTTCACCCATCTTACAGATGAGAAACCAAGACTCAGAATGACTGAATCTGGCTTAAACCTAGTCTTTCTTATTTAAGTCCAGTGGTTTTTCCCACTATACTATGTTCAGAACCAAGCTGACTTTTTCAAGGGGGGGGGTTGGATTGGGTAATGTACATGAACACTGGCAGTACTTTGCGGCTGTCTGTGGCTGTCTTTGGCCTCACCTTAGCTCAAACAATAGAAATCAACCCTATTGTATTTACATTCCCAAATTCTGCAGGTGACCTTATGCATAGGTAGATTAGGCAGCCACCTGTAGCATGAGATATGAAAGAGGCAGGGAAGACATTTTTTTTCCCTTGGCTCATAGATCCAGAGATGGAAGGGACTTTAGCATCATCTAGTCCAACTCCTCTAATGTTACAGGTGAGGCAACTCTGTTACATATTAGATGTGTGACTTTTTCACATTTCTAGCCCTCAGTTTCTTCATCTGTAAAATGAGAAGGTTAGGCTCAATGACCTTGGGAATCTCTTCCAGCATTAGATTTATGAACCTATGACTAGATGACTTCTAAGGTACCTTCTACTTTTATCTCTACAAACTATCTTAACTCTAGATGTAGAATACAGAATAATAGCAAATGAAATTTCTATAGGGCTTTAAGGTTTGCAAAGCATTTAGCATATGTAATGATAGAGTTTTATTTTCTTACTATACCACTTTAGGAAAGGTGCTTTTTAAAAATCTACTTTAAGTCTAACTAATTGATATGCCACCCATAATAATCATGGCAGGAAACACACTGATGGGGGCTCAAAAGGTATATAGCATTTGAAAGACAACTCCCAAATCCTTAAGGCTACCACCTAGAGTTCTCATGGCATTTAAAAGTCATGCTCTAGGGACCCAACTGGTTAGTGAGAGTTGGAATTGGTGTAGTCACCTCAAAGCCTGTGTGAATATGTACATTTTCTGGTTTATTCTTCATAGCAAGCTTATGAGAGAAGTGATATAGGTATTCTTACCCATTTTTTTGTAGGTGAGGAAACAAAGCTCATAGTGGTGAAGGGCTTTGCCCAATAAGTAAGCATCTGAGGGTAGAATTCACCTTCCCTCCTGTGTCCTAGGGAACCGTCCCTGATCTATTTCTAGATCCCAGGAGAGGAAACCTTTTCTTCTTGGTCCTGGCTTCCATCCCCATTAATCATGCTGGTCTAGCCCAGGGACTTCAAGAAGAAACCAACATTACCTATCTTTCCTTTCAGACCCCAAGTCCTACTCAGCTACCCACTTGCTCTAGCTTCAAGGGAGCCCCAGGCTTCAGGGGGTGTGGGTGTTTCCCCACCGAGTTCATCTCCTTTCCCCATGTCCAGTGGGAGCAGGAGTAAAGGAACCTGCTAACTCGCACCTTTCATCCTTCACAGAGTTTAGATAAATCTCCCTCCCCATCCCCCTTTCGTCCCCCCCTCCCATCCTTCCCACTCCCTCTGCAGCTGAAAGTCATCAGGTCTAGCTAGGGTTTCTCCCACTTATGCAACTCATGAATATTTAACAGCATCTGCTGTGGAGACGATAAAGCCCTACCAATCCTTGACAAATATGGCCTAATCTTTTCAATTTCGGGGTGCAAATATTCCTTCTGAGTCCTGTTTGTCACCTAGATTAATGGCCACGGGTCCCATAATCCTTTGGTGGTAATTCAAGTGGTGGCGAGTTGGAGTGTGCCTGGCAGGAGGATGCTGGGATATATATGAAGGGGAGATTACTCACTAGAGGGTCCCCGTACAGCAAGGGTGTGCATGTGCCTGTGTGATGGACCAGCTGAATATTCAATCAGATTATTATTATTTTTTTGGTTAGGGGAGAGAAGTACATTGTTTTCTGGTAAAAAAAATACTCTAGAAATGTATTTGTATCCTATTATACAAACAGAGATGCACAAATTAATGAGTCTGTGTTTTCATCCCAGGTCTACCCCAGTCTGACCTGAAGCTACCTTTCCCCCCTTAAATGCTCTCTTTGCAGACCATCTTGTACAGCTAGTTTGGTCTGCTCACTGGTCCTACCCACTCAATGTCTTTTAGAACTTTCTTTGGAAGAGAATATATGGCTTAGAGTAGGGGTTCTGAGCCACAGAACCTCTTTAGCAGTCTGGTGAAGCCTAGGGACCCATTCTTAGCTTAACGTTTTTTAAATACATAAAGTGAAATGTGTAAATTACAAAAGAAACCAACTGGAAAACAGCTATCTATACATCCTTCACTCTGTCTACCTATGTCTGTCTGTCTGTCTACCTGTGTGTTATCTATCTATCTATCTATCTATCTATCTATCTATCTATCTATCTATCTATCTATCTGTCTGTCTCTGTCTCTGTCTCCCCGTGTGTCTATCTGTCTCAATCACCTGTATGTCTGTCTATGTATCTACCTATCTGTCTATCTGTGTCTGTCTACTTGTGTGTCTGTTTTGTCTATTTATCCCTGACTCTGCCAGCCATGTACTAGCTATATGATCCCAGGCAACTCATTTCGCCCCTCTGAGACTCAGTTTCCCCACCTGTATAATGGTCTCTTGGACCCTAGACCTCACCCTGTTGTAGTGAGAGAAGGATTTTGTAAACTGTGAAATGTCATAGAAATGTAAACTGTGCTCATCTGATGACTTCCCTCCTGGAGAGCCCTCTGCCCTCTCCAGCTGTCTGAATCTCACTTCAAGGTGCAGATCTGTCCCACTGTCTCTATAGAGCCCCCTCTTGCTATGGGAGCCCTCCATGCACTCTGAGTTCCTTGGTCTGCTTCTGTGCTCATGGCGCTTAGCTTACACCAGCTTTGTATGACTAGCTCCATGTCTGTGCTTCTGTGTGTCATGCTAGGACACACAATGACATCTGGGAAGGACCTCAGAAGCCTTCTGGGGCAGTATTCTACAACAGAGGAAGCTGAGGTCCAGTTGGTTAAGTGACTCATCTAAGGTCCTGCCAGTGAGGAGTGTCAGAGAGGTCCTTGCACTCTAAATAGGGTGAGAAAAGGGGCTATTTTCCTGGTCTGCACTGTAAGCACCTGGTGGTACCACCTGGCATTTAGACATTTTTCTACCTGGTAGAGGGTTTGGGCACAATAGATACCGGGCCTCAGGACATTCAGAATACCAAACAGGTGGGCAGACCCTAATACCTATTAGAACCCAGAAAGAGAGAGGTGGAAAGCAGACCAGCAAAGAAATAGTAAAAAAATTAAATGAAATATTCAGCTGACACATCACAGGGGCATATGCAAACTCTTGTCCTAAGGGTCTTGAGAGAGATCAATGCTTTATCTGGTCTCTGTCACTGATCTCTATTATTTTATGTTCTGTAGTCCCTTTGTAGCTCTGATTTTCTCTGTTCTAAGGCCCCTCCCAGCCCTGACATCCCCTGTTCTAAGGCCCTCCCAGCCCTAGCATCCCCTGTTCTAAGGCCCTCCCAGCCCTGACATCCTCTGTTTTAAGGCCCTCCCAGCTCTGTTCTGTGATTCCTCCCACCTCTGACCATCTGGATTTCTCTCATGCCTCCTATCAGACTATGGCAGCTCCTCTGCTCCTGGCTCAGAGCTCTCCCACCTCTGATGAAGTCCCCAAATCTGGGTTAGGTAGGGAGGGGAGAAAAAAGGAGCAGATTAAAAAAAAAGAATCCACCATCGGTAGAGATCCACATCTCTGTCTGCTGTGATACTGCTGAGCTCTCTACCCTGCGAAATGTGCCTTGATCTATTTCCCTGGGTAGTGATTTCAACAACAACAATAACAGAAATCCATCATTTCTTTAGCGGGGAATGGAAGGAGGTGGCGGTTTGTTTTTCTTCTGGTTTGGACAGAAAGCTCTTCATTCTCTCCTTGTTTGAGAAAACGTCAGGCTAGAGGGGCTGGAGCCTGGAGCGGGGGGTGCAGTGGGGAAAAAACCACTGGATTCAGGAGCAGGGGTTTTCAGAGATGCTCAGGGTATTCTATGCTCAGATCTGCCTAAAATGACAGCTGTGACCTTGGGCAAGTCAATACTGGTCTCAGAAGTGGGGGGCTGGTCCACACATAGGTGAAGAGGGATGGCCATTCTGCAAACCAAAGCTTTTACTAAGCAGCCTTTGTATTTATGCCAGCCTGCTAGGAAATGGGCAGCCACAAAGGTGGTCACCCTTGACCTCCCATTTTCCCCCCTACCCCCACCTCAACCAGGCACAAATTTTTTTATCATATGCTTCCTTACAAGATTTAGTGGAAAAAGGTACTGGCTCTGGCCTTTGAAGACCTGGGAATTATTGAATATGTCACATTGTCCCTGAGTCTCAGTTTTATCATCTGCAAAATAGGAATAATAATGCAATATCTGATTCCGCAGGAATTCTGGTGAGACTTTAATGAGATGATGCACACAGAAAGTCAAGGCATTTTAACATGTTTGAATTTAATTTTTAAAATTTAACTTAATCTAATTTCTCTTCTTCCTTCCCCCACTTTCTCCAATGGAAAAAGCCAAACACCCAAAGCTCTTTGTAATAAATATGCATATTTGGGCGAAACAAAGTCCTCCCTTGCCCATGTTTTAAAAATGTCTCCAAATGTACCTTGTATTCATCACCTCTTTGTCAGGTTTCCTTGTCAGTCCTTTGGAATCATGACTGTTCATCGTTTTGCTCAGAGTTTTTAAGACTTTCAAACAACTTTGTTGATCCCATCTTGTTGTAATTGTACAAACTCTTCCGTAGGTTCAGATAAGGCATTTATTATGTACTAGTTCCTGGGCTAAGCGCTCAGGATGGAAATCCAAGCTAATAAGACAGTTCCTGCTTTCAAGGAGCTTACAATCAAATAGCATATAACACTTTTGTAAATTCAAGGGACACAAGTTTTTCTCACTTACCAACTAAGTGACCTTGGGCAAGTAACTTCAGTTTCAGATACCTAGTTTTCCTACCTGTTGAACTGTCACAATGGTACCAACACAAACTACCTTGTGTTGTAAAACACTTCTGTAAAGTGTGAAATGTTATAGAGATCTGAGTTATCATCATTATACCAAACTAATTTGTGTCCCCAAACTAAACTCATTTTCCTGTTCCCCCCCAAACCATCCAAATGCTTCCCTCTTCCAAACTCCCCTGTTTATGTCTGGGGGGGGTATCACCTTTTTTTCAATCTCCCAGGTTTGTAACATCAGCCTTATCCTTACTCTCTGCATCTGATAGGTTGCCAGATCTTGTGGTTTTGACCTCCTCTCTTCTCACACAGCTGACCCCTTAGTTCAGGCCCACAACAGTGCTCACCTCAACCACTGCAGTGGCTTCTGAATCATCCCCCTGCCTCTGCTTCATGTAGCTGCCAAAGCAATTTTCCTTAGGCACAGATCTGCCATTGTTGCTCTCTGACTTCACTGGTTCTCTTGCCTCTAGGATAAGATATAAACTCCTCTGTTTGGCTTTTAAAGTCCATCACAACCTGACTCTCCTCCCTGCACTGTCTGGTCCAGCCAAACTGGCCTTCTGTCCCTTCTTCATCTCTGGGCTACGGTTTGAATTGCCCCGACTCCTCCCATGCCTGGAGGGCATTCATTCCCCTCTCATCTCTGCCTTTTCTCTTTCTCTTGCTTCATAACACAGTTCAAGCTCTACCTTCTTGGAGAAGTCTTTCCTGACTTCTTCAACTGCTCATATCCTTCCTGCTTAGCTATCTTGCATTTATGATTCTATTTATTCTTAATTTACCTGCATATTTGTACCTGCCTTCCCTGATAGAATATAAGCTTCTTGAGGTCACTTTCTCTTGTGCGTTCATATCCTCAGCATTTAGCAGAGTGCCTGGAGCAGAGGGGACCCTTAATAGGGGCTAGTTGCTAGACTGATTGACTCTGACTCCTCATTGATTCAGGAAATATTAGGTAAGATATGCCTTTTGAACTTTTAATTAACTTTGCTGCTTCGTTTTGAGACCAATGTAGCGTTTTTCTGTTTACAGATGGGGAGACTGAGGCACTGGTTTAATTCCTTCCTCCCCTAAGTATGAATGTACTAAATCTTGGGAGTGAGGAGAGAATAGAATTCCCAGTGTGCCTATTCCTTGGGTAGGCTTCTCTCCACTGAGGCTAAAGCCTTCCCTCTGTTGACCAGCTCCCACTTATCCTGTTTATAGCTGGTTTGTATGTGGTTGTTTGCATGCTGTCTTCCCCAAGAGACTCTGAGTTCCTTGAGATCAAGCACCATCTTTTGCGCTTTCTTTTATTTTTATTTTTTGTATCCCCAGAGCTTAGCATAATGTCTGGGACATTGTAGATTCTTAATAAGTGCTATTTAACTGACTGACTTAAGAGGGAGTTAAGAAGCCTAGGTTCAAATCTCAACGTTCCTGACTCTAACCCTGGACAAGGTCTTTCTATTCTCTCCATGTGGAAAATGAGGAGGCTGCAGTTTATGGTCTCTGAGGTCACTGCCAGAATGAACACTGAATCATCCCTTCATAATTCTCTCTCTCTATACATTTATATCTAAATATATAAATGTCTTTTCATTTTTAACAAGAAGGACATAAGGTGAATGATGGGTGGATAAGATCCCTTTTGTGAGCCAGAGGTGGGGACAAATAGACAAAGATAGAAAGGCAAAGACAGAGAAAGACAGGGAGAGGAGGGAAAGAAAAGAGGGAGAGAGACAATGAATGAGAATATGGTAATTAAAAAAAGGCAAAGGAGGGGAAGAGAAAGAGGGAAATAGAGCCACGGTAAAGCAATTGAGGGGAGAGAGAATGAGAGAGATAGAGACAGAGATAGAGCACAGAGAGAGAGAGGCAGACAAAGATAGAGACAGAGAGACAGGGAGAGACAGAAAGAGAGGAGAGAGAGACAGAGAGACAGACAGAGATAGAGTGAGACAGAGACAGAGGAGACAGAGAGAGACAGAGAGACAGAGAAGACAGAGGGGAGAGCTGAGCTAAAGGAAAAAGAATAAGGCCAGGATAAAAGAGGAGAAAGGTGGTGGTATTAATTTACTTGGCATCCAAGAGTGAGGTTACCAATAGATCTCTGGTTTGAGATGGCAGGGGGTGGAGACTGAGAAGGAACAGTAGTGAATGAGCTTCCCATGGAGAGAACAGCATTATGCATGTCAAGCTACTGCTGAAGAGATAGGGCAAAAGCTCCAGAAAACCTAGTCTGGGCTAGGCATGAGGAAATGAGGCAAGTGGAAGAGATTTGAGGCCAGGAGAAGGGGTTTTCCTATTGATGGGTCTATTCAAATGTCAATGTAACACAAACACCTGTCCCTTCTACTGTCCTACACTCATCCAGCCTTAGGGAGGTGGGATTCTTCCAGGTGTCATTCCTCCTGCTGCTCCCCCTTTTACTGCCTGAGTTTGGAGCAGAGCAATGGATTTTTGATCATAACTTTAGAACTAGAAGAGACCTCAGGTCCAGCCCAACCCCTTTTGGAGTCTTTTTAAAGAAATTAATTAACTTCGGATTAATTAATTAATATACTTTTAGTTTACAACATTCAGTTCCACAAGCTTTTGAGTTTCAAATTTTCTCCCTCTCCTTCTCCCTTACCCTCCCCCCGCCCTGCAGCATAATGCAATCTAATATAGGTTCTACAAATACCTTCAGATTAAACATTAGTCAAGTTGTAAAGAAGAATTATAACCAATGGAATGAACAGTGAGAAAGAAGGAATAAAAAAAACAAAAGAGGAGAGATAGAGGAGAGAGAGAAGAGACAGAGAGTGAAAAGAGAGACTGCAGAGAGAGAAGAAAGAGAAAGAGAGAGGGGGAGAGGGGGAAAGAGGGAGAGAGGAGGAAGAGAGAGGGAGGGAGGGGGAGAGAGAGAGAGAGAGAGAGAGAGAGAGAGAGAGAGAGAGAGAGAGAGAGAGAGAGAGAGAAAGAGCAAGTAGTTTGCTTCTGTATTCAGACTTGATAATTCTTTCTCTGGATGTGGATAGTCTTTTCCATCATGAATCTTTTGGAGTTGTCTTAGAACCCTGCATTGATGTGGAATCGTTTTTTATAATCCAAAAGAATGGAAGCTCCTTGAGGCCAGGGATAGCTGTTTTTTTTTGTGTTTGCACACCAGCACCTGGCATAGTGCCTGGGTCATCATAGATTCTTAATAGGTGTTGTTGACAGATTAATTGATTTTTGCCTTTGTTTTCCCCACACCTAGTACAGTGTCTTGTATAATATTAGGTGCTTAATACATATTCATTAAGTTAAACTGATTTATTCCTCTTATTTATTTTTTTTGGTCCTGACTTGTGGTTTCATTAAGTAAGTGTGTGTGTGTGTGTGTGTGTGTGGTTTGATTCAAAGAATAGTCATTAATATGTTTTGCATTACTGCACGTGTATAAACTATATCAAATTGCTTGCCTTCTCAAGGAGAGAGGAGGGGAGGGAAAAAGGGAGGTTGGGAGAGATTTTGGAAATAAAAAAATTTAAAAACAAATATTAAAAATGTTTTTTACATGTAATTGGCGAAATAAAGTATACAAATTTTCACATGAAAAACCAGAGTAGTTGTTATGGTGTTTTATTGACTTGGAAAGCCTCCTATGGCATTTTTCAGAGATCTTGGCTTGGTCTTCAAATTTTAGTAGTTTTTATCAATAATTTGGATAAAGGGATATATGGAATGCTCATGAAATTTGTAAATGACACAAAGTTGGGAGAAATAGCTAACATACTGGATGGTAGAATTCAGGATCCCAAAAGAATCTTGACAAGTTTGAAAAATGGGTTGAATCCTAGATGAAATGTACTGGAAAAGCTTAGAGTCTTACACTCAGGTTCAAAACAATTCACTCACCCAATACAAGATGGGGTAGTGGTTTGTTTGGAAAAAGATCTGGAACTCTTAGTTGTACACAAGTTTACAATATTCATCAAAAGTGAGACCAAGCAATCAGAATAGACTTTAGACATCACAGAGAGACACGCTTCCAGACCTGGTTTATCTACTCTTCCTTGATCAGAACCTCATCAAGAGCATCATATTTATTTCTGAATACAACAGTCTAGGAAAGATCAGAGCATCTGAGAATCAGTTGAAGAAACTGGATAAGAGAAGATTCAGAGGAAACATGACAAATGTCTTCAAGGACGGAAGGGATGTTATTTGGAAGAAGCATTAGACTTCTTCTGTTTGACCCTAGAAGGTAGAACAAGAAGCAAGAAACAGAAGCTGCTAAAAGGCAAATTTGGTCTTGATGACAGGGGAAAACAAACTTCCTAACACTTAGAACTGTCCAAAAGCATAAGAGGCAGTTTAAGGGTACAGTGGATTCTGTCTCACTGGGGGCCTTCAGGCCAAGCCTGTATAATCATTTGTCAAGTATGCTGCAAAGAAAGTTTTTATTCAGTTATAGTCAGGATAAACAGACTCTGAGGTTTCTTCTAACCCTCAGATTTTACATTGTTAGAATATCAGAGTGGGAAGGATCTCTGAACATAAAATATCACAGGTGGGAGGACTCCTAGAACATAGAACATGAGAGGAGAGAGGGATCAGAAGATCATAGGGATAGACTAGAGGGGGACAGAAGAGGTCAGTTGGGGCAATACCCTCATTTTATAGATGAGGAAACTTGACCCTGAGAAGGGAAAGTGATTTGCCCCAGGCCATAGTAGAGTCTAAAGAAATTATTTGAAATCTGGTCCTGTAAATATAAGTTTAGTGTTTATTCTACCGTGTTATATTGAACCTTAGAACTTAGAAAGAAAGAGGTGGGAAGGACTTTCGAAAAGAGAATGTTATAGTCACAGGCTTGGGGAAGATCCTAAGGTAATGCTCATGCTCATATGAATCACATTGGATACATCTAGTCTTTGTTTTTTGTGGGCCTATGGTTGGAGTTGAATGTCAGAAATGTCAGAGTTGGGAGGGGCCTTAGAACACAGAATGTTAGAACTGGTAAGAACCTTAGAACATGAAACGTCAGAGTTGGGAGGGACATCACGGATCATTTATCCCAATCTGTGATTATCTCTAGAATGGCTGGGAGAGAGTGAACTGGAATTTAAAGTGGTTGCTATTAAGCATTCACTTCCACCAAATTCACTTTTGGATGTGGCCTGGCCAATGCTCCCTTTCCTGAAAGACTGTCTCAGAATTGGAGTAGGTTCGTTGCTGGGCTCAGCCATGAAAGTTGTTGCTCCTCAGGGTCACACTGGTTCCTCACCAGTCTTGGTTGCTGTAGTTCTGGAAATCTATGCTGTGGACTCCCATCAGTAGACCTTTTGTGGTCAGTCTGATCTTTTTAATCTCGCAAGGCCACTCTATTCTGTCTTGACACCCTTTCACTTAAGAGCAGGAATGAACAAACACAAAAAAGCAAAGACACAGAAGTTATCACGTGTTCCTGAGCATTGACCTGCCCTGTTGTTGAAAGTAGATGGTATTATTGTTTCTTTTTCCCCACTGAATTTCTTAAAGCAATTCTTGCCTCAATTCCCATCAGGAAAGAGAGAGCACTATTTTTAAAAAGCATCCTCAGTTTTGCAATGTTTTTAAAATGTGCACTCAACACCCCCCCCCAAAAAAAAACAAAAAATAAAATGCACACTAAGTTTTGCCAATTAAAAATCTTTTCTTTTTTTAAAAAGAAGAAATACAGCATGCAGTTATGGAACAGTCCTAGAGTATCTCTGCTCATGCTCTGAATCTGGGAGAGACCCTTTTACTACATATCGTTATGGATGTCCATAAGCAGATTCACCAAATTTCCCTCCCCATCCCCTACCTCCTATATGAGTCACTAGTAGGCAAAATACATTGTGAATCCTCCCAGGACTGTGCTCTCATGAATCAGTCCTCCCCTCTCCCCTGCCTTTATACCCTAAAAGGTGAATCACTAAAAAAGGTATCTAATGTACAAACATGAATCAGGTATGAAACAGGTAGTTGATTTCCACACAGTTGGTAACAAGGATTTATGTAAGAACTTACTATATGCTGGGCATTGTAGAAGGATCACTAAGCCTAAAAGCATCATAGCTGGTATTACAGAATGATTAACTCATCACTATTAGAACAATCTATTGGGAGGCTAATATTTAAGCTTCCTTGGGACATAAACAGGTTTTGCAAGGCTGCTAATTAGCCATTTTGTATTTCACCTCCACTGAGCACAGTCTGATCCAATGCTAGGTAGAATCTTCTTTCTGTGGCCTCTCTCTGAGGCGGATTTTCTTCACTGTCAGTCTTCTCCTACTGCTACAGATAGCGAAGACCTATTATAGAAGGGGAATTGTAAAGGTAGAGTAGAAGGTAGCCAGATAGCCCAGTACAGGCTCACCTGGTTTAGTTCCCTGGCCCTAGATAGCATGTGGGAGAGATTACCATGATGCTGAAAGAGGGAAGGTATCCTGTTTCTCTTCATTCCTCCCTGACAGTCACATTTTATTCTCTAGGACTCTGTAGTCAAAATCTGTTAGCTAGGAATATCTTCATTAAACAATAGATTTAGAATTGGAAGGGACCTTAGAATAAAGTCAGCAAGCCCTTGCTAATTACCTACTATGTGGGCATCTAGGAGGTACAGTAGATAGAATGCTGGGCCTGGAGTCAGGAAGATTTGAGTTAAGATCTGACCTCTGACACTTACTAAATGTGTGACCCTGAATAAGTCACTTAACCGCTTTCTGCCTCAGTTTCTTCAACTGTAAAATGGAGTTAATAATAATACCTGCCTCCGATTGTTGCTGTGAGATCAAATGAGGTAATAACTGTGAAGGACTTGTAGGTACCATATACATGTTGGCTCTCAGCAATCATTTCATGCCAAGAACCATGTTAAACATTGGGGAATATGAAGAAATACAGAAATAAAATTGGTCACTTTCTGCTTGTTGCTCCTGGTCCTGCCTTCTGAAGTCAATTAGAAATCTCATATACATCTCTTCAAATATCTAAAGACAGCTTTCATGTCTATCCCCATACCAAGTCTTCTCTTTTCTAGGCTAACCACTCTTAGTTCGAGGAACTGACACTCATATGGCATGGTCCCAAGATCCTTTGCCATTCTGGTTGCCAGGCTCTGGACTTTTTCTAGTCTAACAGTGTCCTTAAATTGTGAATTCTAGAAATGAACACAAGACACCTGATATGATCTGACCAGGGTGCAGGACAATGGGATTGTTACTACCTTCTTTGTGGATACTACATAAACAAACAAACAAACAAACAAACATATATATATATATATACTTTCCTTAGAGCAATTTAATATCACATTAATGTTTTTTTATTACTATAATCCACTAACCCTAGTACTGGGTCTTCCTTATTATCAATCAGGTACTTAATAACCATTTGGGGTAGAATAGAACAACATTAACTGGGTCATATGGAGAATGAACTATGACCTTGACCTCCTTAGCTTGGTGCACAAACCTGCTAAGCACATACTTCTATGGCTTTTAAAGGCTTGCCAAGTACTTTCCCCACTCCAACCCACTCTCTACACAGTCACCAACATGATCTTCCTAAAAGTCAGGTCTGACCATATTGCTCTACTACTCAATAAACTCCTGTGGTTCCCTTTTGCCTTTAGGATTAAATATAAACTTCCCTGTTTGGCACTGAAGACTCCTTCCACCTTGTTCACTTTGTTTTTCCAGTCATCCTAGATTTTATTTTCTTCCACCTGCTCCATAGTCCAGTCATACCAGCCAACTCACTGTTTAGTGCACCATCTTCCATTTCTATGTTTCTGGAATGCACTCTCCTTTCATCATTTCCACCTCTCAGAATCCTTGGCTGCCTTCAAGACTCAGCTCAAATACCAGCTTTCATAGTTGGCCTTTACCCAGCCGCTAGAGCCCTCCCCTTTGAGGTTACCTTCCATTTATCTTCTACGTCATATCTGCCTATTTCAAAAAATCCCACATCCCTTCTCCAGAAAAGATATTATTTCCTCTTTTCTCCATCTTATTCCTGGAGAGATGTTGTTTTCAGCCAATCAACCAACATTTATTAATTACCTACTATATGCCAGGCACTGTGCTAAGAACTGAAGCTACAAAAGGAGGCAAAAGAATTCCTGACCTCAGAAAGTTTGTAATCTAATGTGGTTTCCTGCCTTAGAATGTAAGCTGCTTGATCCTTAAGAAGAGAGGAAAAAATGAACCTCATTCCCATCTTTGTAGAGGTGGCAGAACATGGGTGTGCAACCTTTAATAAGCTGCCAGTCTAAGTCTAATTATTGGTTATTTCTGTTGAACTGCTCATCTGCTACCCTGATCTCCCTCTCTACCTCCATTCTTTGTTAAAAGAGATGGCTTTCTTGGGAGGGAAGAGGACATGGTTATGCTTGGAAATAAAGGCAAAATAAAACAAAAGATATTAATAAATATCAAAGGAAAAAAATGAGAATTTAATCTACTTGAGGGAAAGGATTGTTTAATTTGGTATTTTTGCATCCTACCTCCTAGCACAGGGTCTGGCAAACAGTAGATGTTTAATAAATGCTTATTGATTGATTGAGGTTCTTGAAAACAATAGATCTCTGAGATAGGACAAGGGGACAAGTAGTGTCCTCCCCCTTTTAAAAATGAGGAAGTTGAGGTTAGATAATTTGTTCAGACTCACACAGTAAGTGTATGATAGAGCTAATTCTGGAATCTAGACCCATGTCCTTTCTGTTACTTCTTCTCATAGATACTCTAACCAAACTCCTTTGGACCTTGGGATATCTCAGTCAAAGTCTTTCAGAATGAAGATCTAGTCCTCATTGGATAGAAGTATCTATATTAACTTTCCCTTAGAGGGGATGGAAATGGTGATGTGAAGGATAAACAAGTCTTGTAGTCAGATTTTGGAGTTGCTCTTTGGTACCCATGGCACTTCCCATCATACCTCAGTCTTTCCAGCTGCAAAACTGGAAGAATGCCTTCTATCTTCTACAAAAGTGGAGACAGGTAGAGGATTCAGAGCTGGAAGAGACATTATTGGTCATCTAAGAAGGAACTCTTAACTTTTTTGTGTTTTAGACTCCAATGGTAGTCTAGTGAAGCCCATGGATTTCTCAGAATCATATTTTTAGATGCACAGAATAAATAAGACTATAGAGAAAATAAATTATATTGAAATACAATGATCAAAATATTAGAAAATCAAGTTTAGAGACACTAGGTTTAGAAACTCTTCTCTAATGTGACATCCTCACTTTATAGAGGAGGAGGAGGAAACTGGGGCCTGGAAAGATCAGATTGCCAAAGGTGATATGGGTGGTAAGTACAAGAACCAGGATTTGAACTTAGGTCTTCTGATTCCAAAGTTCTGTTTATACTATAAGTATGTGAGGCATCTCAGAGGTCTATGGTT
>CM053594.1:24399828-24417951 GCA_028646575.1 Pseudocheirus occidentalis | reverse complement strand
TTCCTTCCTTCCTTCCTCTTCTTAGTTGTTAGAGTTTAGGTCATTGTGTCTTATCCAGAAGAGCTGTTTGTAGAAGGTGGGCATCAGGACTAGATTACCAGTGTCAGATGAAGCAATAGAGAGGAAACAGCCTGTTTGTAGGTTCATAAGACCAGAGGTGTAAAATACTGTGGAATCTCAGAGGTCATTGAATCCAGCCTCCCACCCCACATTTGACAGATGAGGAACTGAGGTCCAGAGAGGTTAAAGTCACCTACCCAGAGTCACACAAATTATAAAATTAAGAACTACAATTGAATCCAGGTCTTCTGACACAATATTTAATTTTCATTCCATTACATTATGCTTGCACTCTAAGGCCCCTTCCAGCTCTGACATTCCCTGTTCTAAGGCCCCTCCCACTTTGACATTCCCTGTTCTAAGGCCCCTCCCACTTTGACATTCCCTGTTCTAAGGCCCCCCCCTCCCCACTCTGACATATTCTGTTCTAAGGCCCTTCCCAGCTCTGACGTCCTGTGATTCTTTCCATACTGAAGTCTTCCCAGTCTAGTTCTGACTACTGGGAGAAATACAGCTGAGCTTCCCTATTTTTGCAGGAAATACTTCCAATTTGAAACTACCTTTCAGTGGCCATGGTAGAAACTGAGATGGGAGAAATGAGGCTGCCCCTGGTCCAGTGACCAACCTGCTTGGCCAGTTGCTGCTCTGGGACCTCACCATCTGGTGCCACTTGCAGTACTAGAAACTTAGTTCCCAACCAGGGGGAGTCTCTGATTCCAAAGGAAGAAGTCACCCCTCCCTACTTTATCTTCCTTAGATACTAGGCACTTATCATGGCCCTCCAGGCTGCTCCCAGGGGGGCTCTGGGGTCTGGTTGTTGTCCCAGGCTGGGCAGTCCTGGCTCTTGGCACTCTGCCCTTGCTCCTCTCTGCCCCTTCCCTTCTCCCTTCCTTTCCCTCTCTCCTTCCCTTCCCTTCTCTTCCCTTCTCTTCCTCCTGGCTGCCCTCCCTTGCTCCCTAAGCCCCCGTCCGCTTCAGCACAATTTAATGTCTTACAGAGCTGGCCCTATTTGACAAACAGGTGATTTTGCTAATGAGGAATAAATGAGATCCACAGGATGAGGGAAGGGGAACAGCAGCTGTCGTGAGGGCCCGATGTGCCGGGTTTATTAAAATAATATATGGCCACATGCTTGGTATTAAGTGTCTCAGTTTGAGAAACTCCCTTCCTTTTTCTCGGGTCCTCCCTTCCCCCACCCTACTCTCTCCTCCTCCTCCCCCTGGCTCCCTCTTCTCCATCCTCAGCCCCTTATCTGGAAGGTTTTCCAATCAGCAAATTAGCCGCCAGGAGTGGCTGGGAGTCTTCCAGACCCTGCATACCAAATCTGGTCCCCAGCGCCAGGCCACATCACAGTGGGGAAGGGGTGGGGGTGGGGAGCTGGAAAGACTCTTAATTGAAAGATGACAGGGGTTGCTGGACAATGGGAGAGGTGTGGAAGGGAGGAGAGAGAGAGAGAGGTGGGGGGGGAAAGGGAGAGAGAGAGAGAGAGAGAAAGAGAGAGAGAGAGGGAGGGAGAGAGAGAGGGGAGAGAGAGGCAGAGAAGGGAGGCAGGAGAGAGAGAGAGCAATGAAGTAAGACAGAGAGAGGGAGAGAACCAGTGAGGGGCAGACAGAAAAGAAATGGGGCTGGTGGTGGAAGAGAGAGAAAAACACTGAGGGAGAAAGAGAGGGAGGGCAAGACGAGAAAGAAAAGAGAGATGAGAAAGGAAGAGAAAGGAGAACGGTTATAGAGAAATAAGAAGATAGAGGATAAGAGAAAGAAAGAAGAAAAAGAAAGACGGGGAAGAGAAAAGAAAGAGGAAGAAGGAAAGATAGAATGGGGGAGAGGGAGAAGGGGGAGAGAAAGGGGAGGAAAGAAAGGGAGAGAGAAAGAGAGGAGACAGACGAAGAGAGAGAAGAGAGTGGGGAGAGAGAGAGGAAGAGAGAAAGCGAGAGAGAAGAGACAGAAGGGAAAGAGAGATAGGAGAAATATAGGAAAAGGGAGAAAGAGGAAGAGGGAGAAAAATGACTGGGATTGAAGTAGGAGAAGAGGCAGGGGAAAGACTGGAAGAGAGAAGGGAGAAATTCAACATTTATTAAGCAACTACTATATGTGAGAGCCACTGGGTTTAGTGGAGAGAAAAAAGGAGGGTGTGAGGAAGAGAGGTGAGAAGAGAGGGAAATGGGGGCTCTAGGGGAGAAAGAAGATAAGGGGGAGGGCCAAACAGGGAGCAGGGAGTTAGAGAGGTGTCAGCAAGGTCTGGTGACAGGTATGACAGGTCCTCTACTCCACTCAAGCAATGAGGTGGACAGAATGGAAATGGAACGCTGGCTCCCGGCTGACAGAGCCCACAAGACCTGCCTTAATGAAGGTGGTTAATGTGGGCTCCAACTCTAGCCTGGGGCTCCAGACTGTCAGCCCTCCAGACTGGGGAGAGGTGGGAAAGAGCAGAGCTGAGCTGGTGAGGGGGACAGTGAGGGAGGGAGGCAGAGAAATCAGAAGAGACTGCCTGGAGGAGAGAAGAAGAGGTCAGGAGGATGAGGTCTTAGGAATATCCATTTATATTGGAAGGGTCCTCAAGGATCCTCTTGTCCCACCTTCTTATTTTGGCAGAGCAGGGATCTGAGTCCCAGAAAGGGTGAGAAAGAGAGTGAGGGTCTGGGAAGGAGAAAGGATGCAGGGCCCTTGTGAGGGAGAGGGGGAAGAAGTTATTGCAAAAAGGTAACGTTATTCATTCATAGATACTTGCCACAGGCTGAGGGAACTGGTCGGTTGTGCATTAGGCAGGATACAAGGGAAGAGAAGGTGACCCCCCCAGTGTCCAATCAGTCCCAGTACATACGACTATTCCATAGCTTAGTGGGGAGGAGTAGACCATGGGTTACAGAAATAGAAAACCCAGTCCCTGTCCTTAAGGACCTTATATTTTAATAGGTGATGGGAAGTATGGTGCAAGAGGAAGGACATTGACCTTGGGGGGTTGAAGACCTAAAATCATAGGATTTTGGAATTTAGAGATGAACAAACCAATTGAAACCATATTTGCAGATGAGGAAACTGAGTTTCCAAGGTGCTGAATTCAGTTGCCTAAGGTTCTGTGGGGTCCCCCCAGAATGAGGCAAATGTGGAAAGAACACCGGGTCTGGAGCCAGAGGGCCTGGCTTCAAATGATGTTTTGACCCTTGCCACCCAACTGGTGGTGTCCTCCTAGGGCTGAGAAGGCCTGTAGGGAATGGAATGGCACAGCTGAGAGGGACCTTAGAAGGGAGAATGACCTGTACAAGGCAGTCTCCATTTCTGAAACTCCATTTTTTTCATCTGTAAAATGAAGAGGCTAGGTTCAATTTAACAAGGATTTATTAAGTGCCTTCTGTGTGCTAGGCCCCAGAGCTATGGATTCGAAAATGAAAGAATCTCTGTTTTCTCAACTGAATTGATTTCTCAGCTTCCTTCTCTAGATCAAGGAACTAAAATAATTGAGCTGAGATTGGAATGTTGGTCGTTGACTCCAAGTTCTGAGCTCTGCTGCTTTCTGCTAAACCAGCCCAGTGAAGGACTAGCCGTGAGGGGCTGGACCAATCACCCCTCCTCCACTCTGGGCTCAGTTTCCTCATCTCTACAATGGGAGGAAGGGCATTCTTCTGACCTTACAGGGCTGTTGTGAGGAAAACACTTTGTAAAGATTTGTCAGAGCTTTATTCTTGCCAAAGAAATGGCAAGAGTCAGCTAATGGGAGGTTGAAGTCATAGGAAGAGCAACGGGTTACCTGATTGTGAGCACATGAATCTGGACTCAGAGGGTCTTTGTGGGGAAACTGTAGGTGAGAAGGAGGGGATATGGGTGGAGCCTTGAATGCCAGGCTACTGCTCTAGGAGCTGCTGGGGGAAGGTGTTTGGCTTTGGGGTTGTTTCCAGTCCAGCTCTACAAATTCCCATTTAGATAAAGAGAAAGGGTACCGAGGAAGCCAAGACACTGGGCCTGGGGCCATGGAGGAAGATTGCCGGGAACTAGCAGATTAGAGAAGTTAATGTAATGAATGGACAATCTAACAAGTCTTATTACCATTAATCTTTCACGGAGCTGGGCTTGGAACGACTGGAGCCACCATTCCCACTTAGCCCGGGGTGCTTCTAGGGAGCCGAGCCAGGCCTGGCCCTGGCCCTGGTCCTGGCTGCCTCTGCTTCCTCGGGGCTTTCAGAGCTCTCCCTGCTGATGCCCAAGGCTCTGCAGCTTTTTGCAGGCCCCGTCACCTCCTGGTCCTGCTCTCACTCAGCCCCTGGGTCTGATTCCCTCTCTCTGTTTGTCACTTCCACCTTCCTGTTTTCTCTTTCTTGTGTTGCTCTGTCTCTTTTAATCTGCTGTTTTCTGTCTTGTCCATTATCACATGCAGCCCCTACCTCCTCTCCCCATCTGGGCACCGAAAATCCACTCACAGAAACCCAGATTCCTTCACTTCCTCAAATAATAAAGAATATACATGGCCTCCTCTCCTCCCCTCTCCTCCTCTATCCTCCCCTTCCCTCCTCTCTCTTTCTCTCTCCCCCTTCCTCCCTCTCTCCTCTCTCTCTCTTCTCTCCTCTCTCTCTCTCTCTCTCTCTCTCTCTCTCTCTCTCTCCCTCTCTCTCCCCCTCTCTCTCCCTATCTCTCTCCTCTGTCTCTGTCTCTGTCTCTCTCCTCTCTGTCTCTGTTTCTCCTCTCTCTCTGTCTCTGTCTCTCTGTTTCTGTCTCTGTCTCTGTCTCTGTCTCTGTCTCTCTCTCTCTCTCTCTCTCACACACACACACACACACACACACTTTCTCATGTGTGAAAGGAAAGAATTTTCTGGGTCTCAATATAGAGATTCCTTTTCTGCAAAATGAAGGAGTTGGGTGAAATGAATGTTTTCTAAGATTCCTCCCAGTTCTGACATTCCATTTTCTAAGATCTTTCCCACCTCTAACATTCCCTGATCTTGGGCCCCTCCTACCTCTGTCATTCCCTGTTTTGAAGCTCCTCCAAGCACTGACACTTGGGCACCGGGAATAGGGAACTTGAGTTGAAGTTGGGAAGAAAAGTTAGAATCCTACCCTAGACACTTGCTGGCCATGTGATCCTGGGCAAGTCACTTAACCTTGATGTACCTCAGTTTTCTCTACTCTAAATTGAAAGAGTTGGACCTAACGGTCTTTGAGGTTCCTTTCAGCCCTAATTCTGTGCTACTGTGTTCTAAGGACCTTCTTCCCTCTCATGTTCACTGTTCTAAGGTCCCTTCTGACTTGGACTGTTCTGTGTTCTAAGGTGCCATCTGAACACAGACATTGTAACAGAGAATTCTCTGGACCTTAACTTCTTCCTCTTTAAAAGTGGGGGTTAAACTAGATGATTGCTAAGGCTCTTTTCATTTCTGGCTTCTTTGCATCTACTGTATATTTACCCACATACACATTTGTATCACAGATTTATAGATCATATACACTACACACTCAACAACCCAGGACATGAGGATATGGACAGATGGCTGCTTGCTCCCTTCCTATATCACTGAGCCTCCCCTGGTCTCAGTTTACTTCTCTGTCAAATGGAGGAGGGGCTGTTGGATTACCCAAGTCTCTGAAGTCCCTTCCATCTTGAAATCCTTTGCTCTAATGACCTTGTCTCCACCCTCCTCCCCAGATGCTTCTATTCCCTCATAACCCTTCAGGCACACACACACACACACACACACACACACACACACACACAGCACTTCCCTGGTCTTCCCCTCCCCCTGCCCGGACGACTTTCCTTCCCTGTTCATCTTTCTCCTCATTCGTCTTTGCCTGTTTTTCACCTCCTCCTCCAATCACACCCACCCAACACTCTCTCACACAAACTCTGCGATTTCTATTAGGTGACTCTTTCTCCTCCCAACCCCTCTGCCACCCCTCAATTACAGCCCCCCTCATCTCACCCTGGGGGCCCCAAAACAGACAGTGGGTGATTCATCAGCTACCCAGGGAGATGGAGGTGGTGGCAGTGGGTGTGATCTCAAGTGTAAACCAGACCAGCATCTTGGTATGATTATAGGTAATAATTTCAGTTCCTATGACCATCTAAAAGGTTTCTTAACAACAACCCTATAAGGTAGGCATTTTGGAGTATCATTGTTCCCATTTTGCAGAAGGTGAAACTGAGAGAAGAGGTCAAGTGATTTACCCAAGATTTGTTTTTGTTCAATTGTTTTTCAGTTGTATCTGACTCTCTGTAACCCCATTTGGGGTTTTCTTGGCAAAGATACTGCAGTGGTTTGCCATTTCCCTCTCTAACTCATTTTACAGATAAGGAAACTGAGGCAAACAGGGTTAAGTGACTTGCCTAGGGCCACACAGCTAGTAAGTGTCTGAGGCTGGATCTGAACCCAGGTATTCCTAACTCCAGGCCCAGAGCTCTATCTACTGCACTACCCAGCTGCCCCAGGGCTACACAGTGACGGAGCTGAGGTATGAACCTTGGTCCCTTGACTTTGAACCCCAAGTCCTGGGCTCTTTCCATAACACTTGGGAATGCCTCCCACCCGTGTCCCAGCTACAGCGAGATGGTGCATCACCAAGCCTGATTTCATCAGCTGTACCCCACCTCCAGCCAGGGGGCCCCTCATGGAATATTTTATGAGATATTCAGATTTGGATTCAAGATTTAAGACAATATCATTTGTATTTGGCCCTCAGACTATAACTGTTGGTGTTTGATCAACTCCCTTTGGTCTTTAAGATAAAGCGCAGAGGCAGCTAGGTGGTTCAGTGGAGTCAGAAGGACCTGAGTTCAAACTAGTTGGGTGACCTTGGGCAAGTCACTTAACCCCAATTGCCCTGCCTTCTCACCCTCCAAAAAGACAAAAAAGATAAACTTCTGTTTAATTTTAAAAGCCCTACCTGTCCCCTGACCTCTCTTCCCAGGTTTCTTGGATCTTAAAAACCCCTCCAGCCAAACTGGCTTACTTTCTTTTCCTTCCATAGGGCCCTTCATCTCCCATCTCCGAGCCTTTGCACTGGAAGTGTGTCTTGTCCCACAGAATCCCTCCCTTCGAGACTCAGCTCAAGAACCAGCTTGGATAGGAAGTCTTTCCTGATCCAGTCAACTGCTGTCCTGGGTTTAACTGCCTTTATTGTTATATATTCATGTATTAACTATATTTACATATGCAATGTATATTTATACATTCAGTTGAATTAGCTAGGTTGCCTAGTGGGAGAGAGCTGGATTTGGAATTAGGAAGAACTGAGTTCAAAATCCGATTCAGACACTTACTAGCTGTGTGACTCTGGGTAAGTCACTTTACTCTATTTGTCTCAGTTTCTTTGTGAAAAGGGTACAATAACAGCACCTACTTCCCAGGGTTGTTACAACGATCAAATGAGATCATATTTGAAAAATACTTTATAAATATTAAAGAGCTGTATTACATTCTAGGTATTGTTAGCTCTTGGGCAGCTAGGTAGTGTGGTGGATGGAGAGACAGGCCTGGGGTCAGGAAGACCTGAATTCAAATTTGGGTCTTGGACACTTATGTGTGATCATGGGCAAGTCACTTCACCCTTTTTCACTCACTTTCCTCGTCTGTCAAATAAGCTGGAGAAGGAAATGGCAAACCAGTATCTCTGCCAAGAAAACCCCAAATGGGGTCACAAAGGACATGATTGAAAAAATGCCTAAACACCATTGCTAGCTGTTATTATACCTCCCAGTTCAGAACGTGAGGGGGCACAGTTCATTCACTGCACTTGTCCTTCTGTCCTGTAGGACACTGGTTGCCACATAATAACACTCAATAAATACTAGTCTAGCGATTGGTGAGGGGCTGGTGAGGTGGGCATCCAGCTTTTCATTTTTTTGTAACCTTTTATGAAGTTACCTTCTTCCTTGTTATGTTTCTACATTTACCTGTCCAAAACCTGTTGCTTGGAAAACTGGAATTTTAGTCTAACAGAGAGGAGGGAGTTGTTTTTTGGGGTTTTTTTGGAGAACTGGTTTGAGATTTAAGGAGAACAGGGACTCTTTGCATCTTTGTATCCCCGAGGCCCTGCTCTCTCCTGTCTCAGAGCTGATCCTGACCAAGCAGAGTGACTTGGGGCTGTACCCTCTTCCCCACATGGTTCCCATTTTCTCTTAAAGGATGGGAGTGGTACTAACATGTCATGGCTGGGTCAATGTCTGCTTTGCCAAAGTGAAAAACAGCTGATGTTTGTGTAGGCTGCCGGCATTCACATTTGTGATCACTTCTCATCTTTATAATAACCCTAGGAGAAAGGTCCTGTTGTTATCCCCATTTTAATGATGAGGAGATTAAGGTTCACATAGGTTACTGGCCTTGCCCATGGGTGTACAGCTAATAAGTGTCTGAAGCAGGATGGAGTCCAATATCTTCCCTACTCTGAGGCCAAAGCTCTCTTCATCGGACCCACTTAGTTGCCTATAGAACAAAGAATGGGAGGGGCCTTAGAACAGAGAATGTCAGAGCTGGGAGGGCCTTAGAACAGAGAATGTCAGAGCTGGGAGGGCCTTAGAACAGGGGATGTCAGAGCTGGGAGGGCCTTAGAACAGGAGATGTCAGAGCTAGGAGGGTCTTAGAACAGGGGATGTCAGAGCTGGGAGGGCCTTAGAACAGGGGATGTCAGAGCTAGGAGGGCCTTAGAACAGAGAATGTCAGAATTGGGAGGGCCTTAGAACAGAGAATGTCAGAACTGGGAGGGCCTTAGAACAGGGGATGTCAGAGCTGGAAGAGCCTCAGAACAGAGAATTTTAGAGCTCTGAGGGCCTTAGAAGAGGGAATGTCAGAGCTGGGAGGGGCCTTGAACAGATGATGTTAGAACTGAAAAGGCCTTAGAGCAGATAATGTCAGATTGTCTATTCCATCCCCCTTATTATACAGAGAAGGACAGGAAGAATCAGAGAGGGATGCTGACGTGCCCGAAGGCACCTAGGGAGTTCCAGAGGTGTTCTAGAACTCAGATCTTCCTAAGCAGCCTGTCCTTGTCTTTTTCCACTGCCACTGCTCCAGCCGGGCAGTCTAGCCCGTCAGCTCAATGCCATTGGGTCCTAGTCTCTTTGTGTATGTGCGCCCACCTGGATGGGGGCCCCAAATGGACAGAGTGGGTGGGGCACCATCTCTCTCAAAGCTCCCACTCTCTGTTTCCTGCCCAGAGCAGGGCTGGGCAGGCAGCAGCTGCCTCCAACGAAGGAGCTCCTGGTGAGCTGGCAGGGGAGAAAGTGAGGGGAGCGAGGTAATTAGAAGCTGGGGCAATATCACAAATCTTCCTGCAGTGCCGGCACCTGGGGAGAGCAATCGCACGCTCAGAGGCTGCACAGACAAGTGTGAACGCTCTTCATTCCATTTCCAACAGGGAAAGGATTACGGGAAGGAGAGGGGGTGGGGTGGAAATGCAGCTTCTAGTAACCGCAGCAGACGTCCCGTGCTGCCACTGAGAATAACCAGGAGCCCCAGAGCCTCTACCTCATCATACTAGGGAGCTACAAGGGTCATCGAGTCCGGCCGCCTGTCCAGTGCCTCCCCCAAGGCTATCCCTAACCCAGGGCTATCTATAGCTAAATGGTAGCCAGGTGGTACAGTGGTTAGAGCCCTAGACCTGCAGTCAGGGAGATCCGAATTCAAATCCAGCCTCAGACACTTTCTAGCTCTGTCACCTGGAGCAAATCACTTAACCTGTTTGCTCCAGTTTCCTCAACCGTATAATGGGGATAATATTCACCTACCCCCAGGATTGTGAATATGAAATGAGATAATATTTGTAAAATGTTTGGCATAGATCCTGGAACAACACTGTAAGCTCTTAATAAATGCTTGTTTCCTCCCTCCCTCCCTTCCTTCCTCCCTCTTTTCCTCCCTTCCTCCTTCCCTTCCTCCTTTCCTCCCTCCCTCCCTCCCTCCCTCCCTTCCTCCCTCCCTCCCTTCCTTCCTTCTTTCCTTCCTTCCTTCCTTCCTTCCTTCTGACTAGGCAATTTTTTAATATCTTCCTACTTAACTTTTATGTTCAATTCCCAGTTAGCCTTTTTCATTTTGTCCTTTCCAGACCAATGATCATTTTCCTTGGCAGAGAAAATATAAGCAACATAAAAGTTGAGCAAGTATTCCTCTTTTCCACTGCTAATACTTTTCTTTTCATCCCATCCAACCCAAGTATTATTTCTATCCCTTCTTTAATCCTCATTTTTAAAAAATCCAATATAACATAAACAATTCCCTTCTTGTTATCCTTACTTTTTCTCAACAGTTCATTCTGAATTTGATCACTCCTGACATGCCTAGTTAAAAAGCTGGGATGGGAAATAGAACACAGAGGTTTCACATCCTATATTCCCTTGAAGATTGGGAGGTTGTAGCTTGGGGAAAAGGTAGTAAGAGCACCCAGCACTTCATTACTATTGTGTCTATGTTGTATACCATTTTAGATGAATTTCTTTTTGCATCTCTCTGATGCTATGCACTTAATTCTGTCTGGTTGGAGGGAGGCTCAGAGGATAACAGAACAAAAAACAAAACCAGAGGATCCTGAGTAGTCCTCGAATAGAGGGTGTCCCAAAGCTAGTTCCTAGAAGCCGACAATGACTTGAGGTAATTATGACAACACATTTCTCTGTTAATCTTCACCCAATTGCTCTCCACTGCTCTTCCTGTCTCTGGTTCCTAGATTTCCTTATATGAATACATCTTCTTAATGTACCATGATACTCTGCTCTACCCACTTTGGTCAGCCTGTTTTTTTTTTTCTGAGTAAGGTATATCTCCAGTGTAGGGTCCTATCCCATCAGATCTCACCAATATGTATGATTTCAAATTGTCCTTTTTCCATTAGCTTTGCTAGTTTCCCCTGCTTGTCACTCATACTTTATTCCTTTCTACACATTTCAGACTAAACATCCTGTAGTCATTTCCAACACATGTCCAAAACAGAACTAATTATCTTCCCCTCCCAGAGCTCTCTCCTCTCTCAAGCTGCCCTATTTGTGTCAAGGGCACCAGCATCCTCGTGGTCTCCCAGGTTTGTAACCTCAGTGCCACCCTCAACTCTCCACTTCTTCAACCCATACATCCAATCAGTCATCAAATCTTGCTAGTTCTACCTCCACAACATCTCTCACATCTGGTCCTTTCTCTCCACTCACATAATTGCCACTATAGTACAGGTTCTCATCACCTCTTTCTTAGATCATTGTAACAGATTCCTAATTGGTCTCCCTGCCTCCAGTCTTTACCCTCTCCAGTCCATTTTACACACTGCTGCCAAAGTCATTTTCCTTAAGTGCAGATCTGCCCATGTCACTCAACCAACTCCAGTGTCTTCCTATTACTTCTAGGATAAAATATAAATTCTTCTGTTTAGCTTTTAAAGCCCTTCATGATCTGGCTCTGACTTATCTTTTTAGCCTCATTGGACAATATATCTCTTCCCAAACTCTATGATTCAATCAAATTGGTCTTCTCTGCATTTCTCACACAAGGCTCTCCATCTCCCAGCCTTTTTACTGGCTGTTCCCCAGGTTTGGAATGTTCTCCCTACCCACCTTTGAATTCTAGCATCCCCCTTTCATTCAAGAACCAACTTAAGAGCAGGTCTCTATGGGAAGCCTTTTGTGACCCCCTTTTGTAACCTCCCTCCAAAACTACCTCATACATAACTACTTTGTATTTATTCTTTTTTTAATTCATTCTGCATATACACATATGTCCTTGTTGTCTCTCCCATTTGAAGGAAAGCTCCTTGAATGAAGGCATTATTTAATTTCTGTTTTTGTATTCACAATGCCTAGCTCACTGCCTTGCACATAATAGGTGACTAATAAATGCTTGGCTGACAAATCAGTTTCCACATAGACATCTATGGCCATGTGTTTTATTGCTGATTCCTTTACTGACTTTTATCTCCCTTAAATTTCTGGACATCTTCATTAATACTTTTCTTCCTAGATTTCAGTTACTATTTAAGAAAGAAATTCTTAACCTGATTTTGTGTCATGACCTTTTTCTGGCTTTTTTGGAGGGGGGAAGCCAAGGTAATTGGTATTAAGTGACTTGCCCAAGATCACCCAGCTAGTTTGAACTCAGGTCCTCCTGACTCCAGGGCCAGTGCTCTATTCATCAAACCACCTACCTGCCCCCCATGTCATAAACTTCTTTGGCAGTCTGGTAAAGTCTACAAAATCCCCCAAATGGTGTTTTTAAATGCATAGAATAAAATACATAGGGACACAAAGGCAATCAATTCTATTGAAATATTATTATAAGGATACACATTAAAAAGCTTATGATCCCTACTTTAAGAACTCCTGCTCTAAGATTATCTGTCTGTCTATCTATCTGTCTGTCTGTCTGTCTATCTATCATCTCTCTCTTTATCTAATCTGTCTGTTGGTGTGTCTATCTATCTATCTGTCCATCTATTTATTTGTCTGTCTATATCTGTCAGTCTGTCTCTCTGTCTGTCTGTCAGTCTATCTCTTTATATACTAAAATTCTTAATATAATTAAATTGTCTCTCTTCCTTATGACTCTATAGTTTTCTTTCTTCTCTTTCTTTTCAGTTTATATTCCTATTGATTATATCTATAAGACTCCAAGAAAATACATTTTATGAGCCCTTTTTATGTAACCTCCATCCAAGCAGAGTAAATCTAGCTTCTTTTTGTTTGCTTTAAAAGTGATGATTTACTAATTTTTTTTACACCATAGTGATTTATGAATCCAACACCACCAAATGTTCCTTACAACAAAGGAAAAAAAGAGGTAAGACAACCAGTGGACTTAGCATGCATATCTTATGTCATATCCAACATCCTGTATCTATAGTCCCCTACCTCTCTAAGGAAAGGAAGAAGGTACATTTCTTTACCTCTTTTTGAGGATCAAGATTGATCATGACATTTACACAGGGTTTGTCTTTGTTTTAGAGCTATTTCCATATGCATCACTACAATCATTTTGTATTGGGTTTTCTTCCCTCTGCTTACTCTATTCTGTATAAGTTCATGTAAGTCTTCCTAAGATTCTCTGAGTTCTTCATAGTCATCATTTCTTATGCGGTAATATACCTGGCAGTCAAAGACTACAATCAACTTCTCTCTACTGGAATCCTCTGTTATCTGGGCTAACCCTTAAAATGACAAACTACTCTTTCCTCTGAATTTCCATCTTAACCTTCCTATAGAGTGAACCCCATTCTAAGATCTTTAACTTATAGGTCAGTACAAGGAGAGATTGGAGGAGGGTAGAGATGAGCCTCAGAGAAGATGGAAAATGCAGAAATAATAGGGATTTTATAGACTAGAGGAAAGAAGGCTGACTTAATTATGGCCTTCAAGTACCATGTCAGTGCATTTTAACCAGCTCTTTTTGCTCTTTAGGACGGCAATATGGATTTGGAATTGGTGATCACATTTCCTGAAGCTGAAATTGGTCACCTCCAAGGGGCATCATCTCTTTTACTATAGATAGGTCTTTATAAAGAGTGGTTCTTGGGGCAGCTAGGTGATGCAATGAATTGAGCACTGGCCCTGGGGTCAGGAGGACCTGAGTTCAAATCTGGCCTCAGACACTTAACACAAAAACTAGCCATGTGATCTCGGGCAAATCACTTCACCCCAATTTCACTACCTTCCCCCCTCCAAAAACCTAAATAAATAAATAAAATAAAATGGGACATTATTTAAAAAAAGAAAAGAAAGGGAGGTTCTCATTCCTCTAGGTCAGCTTAAACATGTTTCTGTTCAGGATGACATGACCTTTTGAAGTCCCTCAGAAGGCCGCAAATATAAACAAAGACAAAAATTACCTGGTTGGAGAGAATATTATATGTTGGGGAGCAATGGGAAATAAAATTAGAAAAGATACAGATAGACTAGATTGTGGAAGACCTTGGAAGCAGGGTTAGACTTGAACTGGTAGGGCACAGGGGACAGTCATTACAGTTTCCTAAGCAGGACATGGCTATGAAGAAAATGCTTCCTAGATAGCAATCTTCACATGTTTTTGTTGTTGTCTGATCATTTCAGTTGTATCTAACTCTTTATGACCCCATTTGGGGTTTTCTTGGTGAAGATAGTGGAGTGTTTTTGCCATTTCCTTATCCAGCTCATTTTACCGATGAGGAAAGTGTGGTAAACAAGGTTAAGTGACTTGCCCAGGGTCACACAGCTAGTAAGTGTCTGAGGCAGGATTTGAAGATCTGTTATTTGGAAAAGGAGAGTTTGCTCTACTTGAGTCCAGAAGGCAGAACTAGAACCAATCAGTGGAAGTTTCAAATAGGCAAACTTAGGCTTGATTTAAGGAAAGGCTTTCTGACAACATGAACTGCTCACTGGTGGAGTACACTGTCTGCAGAAGTAGGGAATGGTGTCCCTCCTGCAGTATGGATCTTCAAGGAAAGACCTGATGGCCACTTGTCAGGTATGTTGTAGAGGGGAGTCTTGGTTAGAGATGGGTTGGATTAAATGGTGACTAAGGTCCTTTCTAGTTCTGAATTCTCTGATTTTGGGAAATTACAGAAATTCCAAGATTTTTAAGTTGAAAGGAGCCTTAGATCGTATAAGGTAACTGCTTTAGGAATATTTTAGTATGCCTTGGGCTAATAGTGGAAAAAGTAAGATTAATACATCATGGGAGGTAGTGGAAAGCCCTCTGTCTGATGCTCACTAGTTGTGTGATCCTGGGTAAGTCACTTAACAAATCTATGCCTAAGTTTTCTTATCTGCAAAGTAGGGGTTATTCTAGTACTTCATTTGGAAGACTGCTGTGAGGAACACGCTATAACACTCTTAAAGTGCTATGCAAAAATATATATAAGATAATTTTGCATGTATTTATACCTATTTGTGTCTAATGGTAGCCATATCTAGGATGGAGGGGAAGAGAAGAAAAAAAAGGAAAAAATTTATTGTATATTTAAAAGGAATAGCAAGTTGTACACAACAGATTTTCAGTTTCAGGCATAATCATATTTTTAAATAAACTGTTACGGAAATGCTTGCTTTATTCCATAAATTAAAAAAATAAATTGGAAAACAACAACAATAAAAGTGCTGTACAAATTATCAATGGACTAAATAATACCAGTTAATATAGTAATTTATTAAGATAATGTCAATTAATAAGTTATTATTAGTCAGTGAACATTTATTAAATTTTTGAAAGTTACTTCTATCTCTTGGGAAGTTTCCTTTCATTGGAGATTTTCAAGTGGTCAAAGGACCACTTGTTAGGTAGACATTGATAGATAGTTCTGGTTAGGACTTGATAATATTAGATCCCACTGTGTTCAGTGAGAGGGTCAGAAGTGCAGCTTTCATAATGGAAATGAGTTTCATTATAACTCCGTATTAGACTGGGTCCATCATGGTGGATATAGAGAATCATAGGAAGATTAATGTGAACTGATTTTGGGGTAAAGTAAGCAGACCCAGGAAACCAATCGATAAACATTTATTAAATGCCTCTTGTGTTGTCAGGTACTGTGCAAAGTTCTGGGGATTTAAAAGGAGGCAAAAGACAGTCTCTACCCTCAAAGAGCTTGCAATCTAATGGGGAAGACAACATGCAAACAAATATATACAAAGCAAGCTATATATGGGATAAATAGGAGATAATTAGCAGAGGGGAAGGACTGGAATAGAAAGTATTGGGGAAGGATTTAAGTTAAACATGAGATTTTGGTTGGGGCCTATAGGAAGCCAGGGAGGTCAGTAGACAGAGCAGAAGAGTTAGGGTGTCCTAGGCATGGAGGATAGGAGAAAAAAGTGCTTGGAGCTGATAGATGGAGTGCTTTGTTTATGAAACAGCCAGGAAGTCAGCTACATAAAGACTACACCATTGCAAAGAGAAAGAACAACAAAAACCTAAACTCATTGTTGTGCAATTATAATGACCCAGTTTTCTCCAAGTAGAGATATGAAAATGTACCTCCCCCCCTCCTTTGTAGAAGTGGGGGACTGTGGGTGTGGAATAATACATAGAGTATCAGATTTGATTTATGTATTAGTTTTGTAGAACTGATTTTGTTTTACCTTCTCTATCCCTTTCTCTTCCTTCCCCCCTTCCCCCTTCCAAGGGATGGCTGGTTCTCTGGGTTAGGAAGTGGAGAGGGAATTTTCTATAACAAAATTGATATATAAAAACAAAATGCAGAAATGAAAAAGCTTCAGTTGACAATTTAGATGTGAAAGAAGTCAAGCTATGGGCAATCTGATGACTGTTATAACCCAAATAAAAGCGGGGAGTAGGTGAGGGGGTGGGGCTGGAGGGATCAGTGAAGCCAGGCTGGCTGGTCCAAAGAGGTTTCCACAGTAGCTCATCTTTAGCCATTCCTCATCTCCATCTCTCTTGGCTCCTGCAGCTAAACTTCCTTGCACCTTGGAGAGCCGGTGTAGCAGGTGCCCATTCCCTAAGAATAGCTGCCTGAGGCTGGCCCCAGGCATCTCCAACCTTCTTGGCTTCCCCCTTCCCCCTTCCCCCTCCTGCAGGTTGCTGAGCTAGGTAACTGTCGCCTGATCCAGTCTGGCTCTGGGGCATTCCCACCAGGTGGGTGGCAATGGGAGGTCCCCATTCTTTGCAGGTGAAAAATCCAACTCTAGTCCTGCTGAGTTCCAACCCATAATACAAAAGAATTCCCTCTAGGCCCTTTGCCTAATCCCCCCCAACTGACCTCCCCCCACCTCTCCCCTGCCTTCCATACAAATGGTCCAGTGGACTTTAGCATGTGTGGAGAAATGGGTTAGGTTGGGTAGTCAGAACTCTTGGCTTCCATTCATTTGATTATAGGTTTGGAGTTGGAAGGAAACTAAGAGGTGACCTATAACTTCTTCATCTTAACAGAAGGAAACTGAGGCCCAGAGGGATCCCATGTCACATATATAGTGTCAAGAAATGGGCTCAAACCCAGATTCTCTGACTCTGTGTTAGGAATGTATCAAATTTCCCAGCTTTCTCTGCCTTCTCTGACTTGGGCCAAGTACTAAATCCCTCTGGGTCTCTTAACCAGGGCATAGAGAACAGGGCAAAAATGGGGAGAGAAAGTCCCAGCCCTCCCACCTCTGGATAAGGGTCAATATAAACATGAAATTAAATTGCTGAACTAGATTAAGTACTCCAAAAATATCAATTTGGGAAGTGGACTGATGATCCCCAAAGATTCCCTCATGGCCACTGTGTGTAAGGCTCTAGACTGTGTGTCGGGCCATGTAAAAGCGAGCAAGCCACAGCCCCGGTTTCTCAAGGAACCCACAATGCATCTGGAGAGAGCAAGGAGCAAGGAACAGAAGATGGTGTGAGCTTTGGATTTATAGCTGGAAGGTATGTGAGAGGCTGTCTAGTCCAGCCCACTCATCTTACACAAGAGAAAGCTGAGGCCAGAGAGGAAAAGTAATTTATTAACAGCCCCCATTTCTATATTGCTTTCAGGATTGCAGAGTACTTTACATATTGATCTCATCTGATCCTCTCTACAACCCTGTGAGGTGGTATTTAATAATTATTTAATACTTATTTTACAGCTGGAGAAATTGAGGCTGAAAGAAACCCTGACTTGCCTGCCTTGTGAGGCAGTTGCTTTGTCATCTATCTCTCTACAAAGTATTAGTATCAACAATCAAACCTCTAGCTATCTGACTCAAATCAAGCCTTCCCTCTTCAAGAAGGAAGCACAAACAACAGCTTTTCAATAATCCATGGTACTTACAAAATTAGGATCAGAGGACTCAGAGCTAGAATGGACCCCAGAGGTCACCTGGGCTCACCACCTCATTGTGCAGTACAGTACAGACTCAGAGAGGTACTGGGGTTCACATAAGAGATTGTTTGCCTGGAGGTGTCATGGAGGAGTTGGCATTCAAGATGAGCCTTGAAAGATGGGTTAAATTTCCATAGGTAGAGGTGGATGAAGAAGGAGGGGGAGGGCAGAGGACGGCAGGAGGTCAAACCAGTTCCAGGGAATGATGTGAACCAAAATGCAGAGGTAGTGGCATTCAAGGCACACTCAGGGAAAACGGAAGGGTCAATTTTAGGCTAGTTTTTAGGTCCTACATGTTAGCTCATATCTACTTTCTAATTTTCCCTTACATAT
>CM053594.1:24375935-24399328 GCA_028646575.1 Pseudocheirus occidentalis | reverse complement strand
CCCCCAGCTTTGGCTCACTGAAAGCACACCCCAGGACCACCACTCAAGACCATGATCCAGATCCAGGCTGCTCAATGCAAGAGCCCTTGGCCCTGATCAATCGCCTCAGCCCCCCTGCTATCTGCAGGCCGAGGGCTCTGAAGCAACCCAGTGGAAGCCGCTGATGCTTTCAGCCATTCCTGCTGCTACAGCCGCCTCCCACTGCTTCCTTGCCCTGGGAGCAGTTTGGCCGGACCCGCTCTTCTCCTCCCTAGTTAGCAAAATCCACTGACCTTTCTCTTAGCCTTTTTGTCTTCTGGCCTGATAAATGTGGTAACTGTGCCTCCAGTGCAGGTGATCGGCTCTCCTATAGACGCGGCACCCCACCCAATGCCTGGGGCCTGAGCCGGCCTGGTTTCCGCAGCTCCCAGACTGCTGAGAAGAGCCCCGTCTGCTGAGCTGCCTGTAGCAACAGATGTGCTCGCTGTCTTTTGGAGAGTTTTGGAGCTTGAAAATCTGTTTAGAGTCCCATTTTATGAGTTTTTTAGTGTGTTTGTGTGGGAGCGGAGGTGCTTTGCTGCTTCTACGTCACCATCTTGGCTCGATGAGCTTGCATTTCAATATTTATATTCAATGACAAGAAGCAGCCATTTTATTCACTTGTTTATGGAACATTTAATAGAAAAGAACAATGGTTAGATATTGCCTTGTTCTAGGACTTTATTTGAATCTCATCAAAAAAGATGAGATGATGACAATGATGATGAAGATGGGATATGAAGAACAAGATTAGGACAACAATAATAGGAATTCCCATTGGAGTATTGTGCTCCAAATCCATTGCAATGTGTACTACACCGAATGTGGGGAACACTGGAACAGGTTTAGAGTCAAGTCAATTAAAGACATATTCAGTAAGTGTCTACCATGTTAGCATCAAAGTCAGCTACCACACTGATGGTATATTCTTCAATTTGAAAAGGCTACAAGCCAAGACCAAAGTGGAGGGAGTGTTGGTGCATGATTTTCTGTTTGCAGATGATTGTACACTCAATGCAGCCTCTGAAGCTGAGATTCAACAGAGTATGAATTAAATTCTTTGCTGCTTGTGCTAATTTTGGCCTAATAATTAATACCAAGAAAACACAGTTATTCCATCAGCCACCTCCACACCATTCATACATGGAACTATGGGTTACAGCAAATGGAGAAGCTTTGAATACTGTGGAGAAATAAGTTCACTTACCTTTGTAGTGTATTTTCCACGGATGGACTCATTAATAATAAGATTGATGCATGCATTGCCAGAGCTAACTCAGTGTTTGAGAGACTCTGAAGTAGAGTATGGGAGAGAAGAGGTATTAGATCACCGACCCAACTGAAAGTCTACAGAGTCGTTGTGCTGACCTCATTGTTGTATGCCTGTGAAACTTGGAGAATCTACCAGCACCATGCTAGGAAACGGAATCCCTTCCATTTGAATTGTCTTAGGAAGATTTTGAAGATCCATTGGAAGGATAAAGTACCAGATAGTGAGAGCCTTACTCCAGCTAATGGCCAAACATTCAAACTCTGCTTCAGAGAGCGCAGCTTTGCAACTCGGACTGGCCATGTGTTTGAATGTAAAACTTCGGCTTGCCAAAAAAGACTTTTTTTGAATTTGAATTTTATGGAGAACTTACACAGGGCAAGCATTCATATGGTGGTCAGAAGAAGTGATACAAGGACACTCTCAAGGTCTCTCTCAAGAACTTTGGAATGGATTGTGTGACATGGGAGACACTGGCACAGGACCACCCAGCATGACATGTCCACATCAGAGAAGGTTCTGTGCTCTATGAGCAATGTAGAATTGAAACAACTCAAAGGAAACATAGGATGAGAAAATTCAGAGAATCCACCCCAAATGTTCCCACAGACTCTTTCTACCCTACCTGCGGTAGAGCATCCTGAGCTCATGTTGCTCTGATCAGCCGTAGTTAAACACATTGAAACTTGACTTTAGCATAGTTGATGTCATTTTGGTCCTCTTTGAGAACCAAGGACAGCATCCAACTAACCACATGTGAGGAACTGTGACTGGGCATACAAAGAAAAGCCAAAACAAACAAAAAACAAAACAAGTTCCAGCTCTCAGGAACTCATAATCTAACAGGGGAAAATAATATTCAAACAACTATATATAAAAGAAATATATAAGGGTCAAAAGGAGTGCAATTTCAGAGGGAAGTTATTAAGATGGATCAAGAGGACAGAAAAAGAGTTCTTGCAGATGGTGGTACTTTAGCTAAGATATGAAGGAAGCCAGGAAATGAGGAGAGGGAGAATTCCAGGCTTGAGGGGATAGCTAGTAAAAACACCCAGATGGAATGTCGGTGTTCGAGAAACAACAAGGAAATTTAGAGGGTCAATGGGATTGGGCATTTGCAAGCATGCCAGCCCCTCTCCCCCACCCTAATCAAAGAATAACAAAGTTGGAAGCAACCACTGAAATCTTTTCCAACGTTTCTTTTTTATATTGGAGAAAACTAATGCCCAGAAAGGAGAAGGGACACACAGCTGGGATGGGATGGGGGGAGGGCTCTCCACAAGGGCATGCTTAATTCATTGATTCTTTGCCCATCTGCCACCTCTACCCAAACAAGGAGAGAGAAGTCCATTTGGAGAGGAGAGAGGGTTAAGCATCTCTCGCTGCTGGTGATATACTTTTAAGCCACAATTCAGATTTGGCCAAGGAAGGGTGACAGAATCATAGAATCTTGAGAGAACAGATCATAGGTAGTTATAAATGGAACCACCTTAGAGCCCACCTAATTAACACTGCTCTCATTTTACAGAGAAGAAAACTTGGGTGCAGAGAGGGTCAGTGATTGATTTGTCCCAGGTCACAAAGGTAATAAGGAACAGTTTAAATTTGAATTTAGATCATTTGATTCTAAAGTCATTGCACTTTCCAACACGTATTGTACCCATTTCCACACATGGTAAATGATCAAAGTCTTCTGGATTGATCGGCAGCTATTATTGTTATTAATTATTTACAGGGTAAGGATTTCACCTTGCCCCTTGGTCATCAAACTCACTGCTTCTCCAGTGGTCTTTAGAATTAGGAAGTTTTCTTCCAAGTCTTATCCAATTTCCTTCTGTTGCAATTTCAAATAGCTCTTCTTTGATGGTGTCTGTGGAAAAGCAGGAGAAACTTGTACTACTACTAACATATTTAATATAGTCCTGCTTCTTTTTGGAGTGGTTTTTTTCATCTTGGGGGCCTTGTACTAGCTGTTCCTTTTTTTCTTTTTTCTTTTTTTAGATTTCTCTCCCTCCACACCTCTAGGTCTTAGTTTCTCTGCCCCTCTTCAAGACGGGACTCAAGAATCACTTTCTTTAAGGGCTATTTTAAAGCATCACCTAAGGCTGCTAACACCTTCCCCCTAAGGTGCCAGAGTAGACAGACAGTTAGGCTTGGGATCAGGAAAACCTCAGTGCCAATCCTGTATCAGACACTTAGCTGTGTGACTCTATGCAAGTCACTCAGCCTCTCTGTTTCCTCATTGTAAACTGGGGAATAATAGCACCCACCTCATTAGGCTGTTGTGAGGATCAAATGAAATCTTTGCAAAAGCACTTTGTAAGCCTTCAAACACTATGAACATCTTAGCTATTCATATTACTAATTTTGTATATACTTGTTTATGTTCAAAACCAGACACCTAATCTTACTGTTAATTATGGGCAAGTCAGTCTCCACTCCTTGGAACATTAGTCCTGCTTCTAGTAGCATGTTGCTTAGTTCTGAAAGACAGTGTTATATAATGACTGTGAGTTTGTAGTCAGAAAGATGTAGGCTCAGTAATAATAATAACATCTATATAGAATTTTAATGTTTGTAAAGGTATATATCTACATCTATCTATAGCTCTATCATCCATCCATCCATCCATCCATCCGTCCATCCGTCCATCCATCCGTCCGTCCGTCTGTCTGTCTGTCTACAACAACTCTGGCATGTGGGTGCTATTATTATTTTACAGGCAGGAACTTGAGGCTGGGCATGGTTAAATGACTTTTCCAGGGCCACATAGGTGGCAAACATCAACTCAGGTCAAGTCTAGTGCCCTTGTCTCTAGTCTGTTTGGCTGTCTGCTGAAAAATCTCACAGTTATTATAGTTAGCATTTCTATGGTACATTAAGATTTGTAAAATTTATAACCCTTCTTAAGTTACATCCTTTCACAGTCTCAGTTTTCTGCTCTGTAAAATGGGAACAGTAGCAGTACCCGCCTCGCAGGATTTTTGTGATGTTCTAATGACACAACAGTCATGAAGGGCTGTATAAACATCAGTTATAATTCCCGAGTTTTCTCCTTTTCCCCATCCCCCTTCCAGGAATTTCCATTTCTGTCAGCCTGCTTGGGAATCCCCTAAGTCCCTTTTCCCTCCTGGGGCACCAGAGGGCTTGCTGGGTGGGGACTATTTGCCAGCAAATAAGAGAGTGTGTGTTAAACACTCTGCCTGCAGCCTCCCCCAACCCCCGCTGTGTTTGCTCAGCAAACAGGACTAATTCTCCAGCTTCCCTGGCTCGATTCAGCCCCCAAGAGCAAATCTTGTTCTTTTCTGTCCTCTTTGACAGCCCCTCAGTCTCCCATCCCCCACATTCAGCCTCCTCCCCCCAGCAGCACTGGGCCCTGGTCAGACCATCTGCCCTCCAAGTCCTTCTCTTCTCTCCTATAACAATGGAAAGAATGGGGGTGTCCTGATGTAGTCAGGAGAGTTTCAGCCTTGGGGACTCTCCAAGGCTTTTTCAACCTACAGTTTAGTTTTTAGATTTTTTTTTCTTTTGGTAGGGGGTTTCCAGTCCTCAAAGAATCCCTGCTACTCAAGATCTTGCTCAGTCCCCAACCATGTTTCTACACTTTCAGGAAATCCTCAAATCTTAGGCCAAGAATGGAAAGGAATGGATGTAAGAGGTCCATTAGCTCTCATCAACCCTATCCCTCCTGGAGCCTGCCCGATGGCTCTCCCTGGTGGGTTCACCAGTGACTGATGAGTAATCACAGGGGGTTGATTCAGAAAAACAAGGCCAGGAGATCCTACTGCTGCTAGCAGACAAGATATCCCATTAATCTTTAACAAACAAGTAGCTCCAAGAGGCCAGCCCCTCAACTAATGAAGCCTAGTTTCCCAAGGATTACCCTCAGGGAAGGGAAATTAACAGCCTATAGCCAGTCCCTGTTGGAGCCAGAGGTCCAGTGAGTGGCAGAAACTTATCCCATAAAGCTGCCTTGAAAAACACCAGCCAGTTAGGTCTGCTTTGGGATAGGAATTCAAGAGAAGACTTGGAGGGCAGGGAGTAGATGGGGGGGGTCAGAGTAAAGAGTGATAGAACGATCCTTCTTTCCATTACCATTACCATCTCTCTATCTATCTAGATAGAGGAAAGTGAGCTATTATTCTTCCATATATAACAATCATTTCCCACCTCTCTGCTTTTGCCCAGTTGGCCTCCCAGACCTGAATATTCTCCCTTCTCATCTTTATAATCTTTCAGATTCCTTCAAAATGTAATTCAGCTGCCCTCTTTTATAAGAAACTTTCCTTGATTCCTACCTCCCACAGTTTTGCACATACATTTTCTTATCTGTTTATATATTATGATCCTCCTTTTCATCATGTTCCTGGTCCCCTCCTCCCAAGATAAACTCATTGAGGGCAGAGAATTTTTTGGTTATGTGGTGGTGTATACAATGACTAGCAAGCCCCTGGCACTATCTATCTATCTATCTATCTATCTATCTATCTATCTATCTATCTATCTATCTGTCTGTCTGTCTGTCTGTCTGTCTGTCTGTCTGTCTGTCTGTCTATCTATCTGTCTATCTGTCTGTCTGTCTGTCTGTCTGTCTATCCACACACACACATATCCACAATACATATCCACACACACACACATATATATAATAGCATTGCTTCAAGCCATTTGACATATATATTTATATATGTTATATATGTATGTAAGTATATATGTATGTATATATATTTGTTGTTGTTGAAATGAATGAATCAGATAACCTAGAGCAAGGCCTTCAGTTATAGTCACAGTTACCCAGACCACCACCATTAACATGTCTTCAACAAATGACTATTATATATGCTAGGGGACTGTTCTTTCTCTGTTCAATAGACTGTCTATTTCTTAACCAAGTACCCTCCTTATATCTTGTATTCCTCTTTCTTTTCTCCTTCATCCTCTCCTATTTTTTCTTTTCCTTCTTGTCTTCTTTTTCTTCATAATCAAAAATGAATATTTATTAAGTACCTGCATGTCTAAGCACTGAGGTTACACATGTAAAAAACATATTCCCTCCCTTGAAAGAGCTCAAAGTCTAAAGGGGAGAAAATATGCAACTATGTGTGTATTATATATACATATGTATGTGCATATATGATATATATATATAAGTATGTGTTTATTTGTATATGTATGTGTATGTGTATGTGTATATGTATATGTATATGAGAGAATGGGAGAGAGAAAGAGGGGATGAGAGGTAAATCTGAGAAGGAAGGCACTAGCATTGTGGGTGGTTGGGAGGGACTGGGGAAAGCCTCCTGCAGAGGATCGGATTTGAACAGTCTTGAAAGAAGCTAGAGAAGCCAGAATGGACTGGTGAGGAAGGAGAGAATTCTTGATGCGGGGGACAGCTAGGGAAAAACACTGAGTTATAAGATAGAGTGTCTTGTTTGAGGAACAATGAGAATGCCAGTGCCCCTGGATTGTAGCATCTGTGACTTTTTCCTTGTACCTTCTTCGGGTTTCACTTCATCTCCTTGCTCCCTTCCCCCTTTATCATTTTTTATGCCTGTCTAGAAACTTTTCATTTCCTAGCTCATTGTTATGTCCCTGCCAGTGACTTCAAAGGTAGGAAATTGAGCAGATTCACCTGTGTAGAACTCTCCCTCCCCTCTCCATAAGATGTATTAGCAGTTCTGATTTCAGAACTTCTATGGTCCCCAAGGTGGGTGAGCTGCTCTGAAGCAGGAGCTTGTATGCTAGACCATCATGGATTTCTTCTTCTCATGTTTCAATGGCCACTATTCCAAGGTTTCCTGTAACATCCCTGATTGTATCTTTTCCCTGTCTCTTCCCACTCCTTCTTTGGAGGGATCAGTCCCAGGCCCAAGGCAAAGGCCTCTTTGGTCTGTCCTAGTGTCTTTCCCTTGTTGTCTCTGCCTTTCACTCCATTGGGTGTTTCTAGTTGGCTATTGTGTATTCTTAAACTCACCAAATAAAGGGAGCCATTGCTTTCAGCATTGACTGGATCACCTGCTTCTCATCTTAAGGTCATTCAGTCTTAACAACTGAGCTTGACAGTTAGGAATTGTCTGGTCAGGGAAGGAGGATAAAAATAATATAAGAAAGATATTGTCCTCCTCATCATCCAGGTTTCCATGTAATTGGGGGAAAAGACGCACATATATACATAATAATACCGATCCATACTTCTTTAGTCTTGAGGTACAAATACATGTCATTCCCCTACTAAAGAAAATCTAGTGGTTCCCTACTTTCTCTAACATAAAACATACACTTTCCTGGTATTTAAAGCCATGGACTGGAAAAAGGAAATCTGGCCAGAGGGACAATCTGAATTAATGTGTGAAGACAGGTTTGGGAGAGTGATCAGACCATTCCATTGAGAGTAGAGCTTTCTTGCGAGAAAGAGGCAGTGGAAGCTAAGGCTTGAGGGGAATAATTGCTGGGGACATTGTGGGAGGGCTTGAATTCTCTCTTTTTAAAAATACTGTTTATTTATGTTTAGTTTTCAACATTCATTTCCACAAGATTTTGAGTTACAAATTTTCTTCCCATCTTTCCCCTACCCCCACCCCAATATGGACAGCCTACTGAATACCTCTTCCCCCAATCTCTTCTCTCTTATACTTTCTGCCACCCTCCCCAACTTTCTGGTAGGGCAAGATGGATTCCTATACTCCAGTGCCTGTATATCTTATTTCCCAGTTGTATGTAACCCCCCCATTTTAAAAACATTTGTTTTTAAAACTGTGATTTCCATATTCTTTCTCTTCTTCCCTCCTCACTCCACCCCCACTGGGAAGACAAGAATTCAATATAGGTTGTACACGTGTAGTTATGCAAAACACTTCCATAGTAGTTATATTGTGAAAAATGAACTATATTTTCTTCCATCCTATCCCACCCCCCTCACTTTTTCTATTTTCTTACCCTGTCCCTTTTCAAAAGTGTTTGCTTCTAACTACTCTCTCCCCCAATTTTCCCTCCCTTCTATCATCTCTCTCTTATCACCTCCTCCCTACTTTCCTGTAGGGTAAGATACCCAACTGAGTGTATATGTTATTCCTTCCTTAGGACTTGAATTCTCTTAAAGAATTCAGATATCTTCCTCTAGATATTGATGAGCCATTGAATCCTGTTGAATAAGACAACAATGTGATGAATTTGTTGTTTTAGGAATAATTCCAAACTATGACTAGAGTCAATGAGGTGATTAGGAATGGGAGTAAGAACCAGTGACTGCCAGTGATTCTTCTCTGGCCACAAAAACGTAGCAGGGCGGAGTCTCAGGCAGTTCTCATGTATGAGGGATAGACAAATAGAAGGAGAGGTAGGTAGATGAGAGATGGAAGGATAGATAAGTAGATGAGAGATGCTAGAAAGACAGATGCTAGATAGAAGCATAGACAGATAGGCTCTGACAGATGGCCAGACAAGTGAATGGATAGACAAATGGAACATTTAGAGAGCACTTTCTTTGCATCAGACACTGTGCTAAGTGCTGTGAATATAAGTATAAGGGAAGAAGACAGTTCCTGCTAATGAGGAACTTATGTTTTGTGGGAAAGACTCTGAATGAAGGCAAAGCTACTGTGGAGAAGGTGGAAAAAGTCAAGAGTGGAGGCAGGAGTGATATCTCTAGGGGAGCTGAATTTAGCTAATGGCCTTCTAGTGGTTCTTCTCCATTCCCATTCCAAGTAGGCCTAAATCTCAGCTCTCTTTAAAATCCCATGTTCATAGACAGCGGGCCACCCATGGGGTGTGGTTTGAGAGACTCCCATATAGAGACCCTTCTCCCAATGGTCTTTCTCAGAGTTGAAAATCCTCCTAACAATGCTTTGGGGTTAAAGCAGCCAAGGCCTCTGTTAAAACAGTGATGTGTTCCATCAGTGGGGTAACACATTAACCCATCAGAATCTATTAACAGTAGCCAAGATGAGTTGCTTCTGTTAGCGGGCTGATTTCTAGCAAAGAACAAGGCCAAGAGTAGAAAAGTGCTTGACCCATATAGGTGCTTAATAAATGTTTACTGGCTGATGTAGAGTAGACAAGTCTATATTGAGTGAAGGGAAGCTGGAATAGCTCTTTTTTTTTTTTAGTTTGGGTTTGCAAGAATTTTATACCCACAATCTCATTAGATCCTCACAAACCTATGAGGTATATACTATTATTTTCCAATTTTACAGATGGGGAAAATGAATTTTCCTGAAGTTAAATTACTTGTCCAGAATTATCCTGCTTAGAATGCTATGAGATGGATTTTGGACACAGGTCTTCCAGACTCCAAATCCACCATTACACCCAATGTATCACATTGCCTTCCAACAAAAGTCAATGAAATGTCAACTTTAGTGTTATAAACCTTGGCTTCTAGTCCCTGATGAGCTGCTTCCCCTTTCTGGGGTCAGTTCTCACATAGGTTAAGTGAATGGGTGGGATTCGACTAGAGCTTACATCCTTTTCCAGTTCTAAATCTGTAACAGCTTAAAAAAATAAAGGTTTGTAGAATTAAAGATGAGTTTTACACAAAGGACAATGAAGTAACATATACTAGACTAAAGGAGGGTTGCAGCATATAATATATAATTCTAAAGAGGAAGAGCAAGTGTAAAAGATACTATTTGGGAAATAGACAGGAGATGATGGGCTGGTTAGAGAAGCTGGCTTAGTGTCATGGCAAGGGTGAGGGATGAAATGTAGATGGACTGAGCTCCCTAGTGGAATCCTTCAGATGTCAGGAGAAATCGAGGAGGTTCTTTAATGCTTTAGACCTTCTCTGACAGCCTTCTCTGTTGACCTAATGGGAAGGCAGGAACAAAGATGGGCAGGCTTGGATCTCCATAGGGAAACAGTGAGTGGCCAGTGCAGAGAGTGCTGAATTTGGAGTCGGAGGAGTTGGCTTTGAATCCCAACTCTATTGGCGTCCTAACCTCTCTTGACCAGTTTTCTCACCTAGAGAATGAAGTAGTTGGCTTTTGAGGTCCCTTCGATGAGATCCCAGATCTCTTTGGGTATGTGCATATTGTAAAGAGCTAGTTTCCTTCCTTTTCCCTGGGACACCCCTCCATCTTTGCTTGGGATGACTCATTTTAAGCTGCACCTCCTTCTGGAGGCCTTTGCTGATGGACCCTGTGGTTAGTAATGTCCTTCCTCCCTCTTTGAAGCTGCTTTTTATTTACCAGCTTAACGTTTTGAATTTCTTTATCTCCGACGTTAGTATTCTTGCCTCCGCCCCCTCCCTGCTGAAGTTACTTTGTATACATGTGGTGTTTTATGTCTCAGTGACTTTCTCCAGGAGAAAGTAAGTTCTTTGAGGACCGGGACTACCTTTGTATCCCCAGGCTTTAGCTCAGTCCCAGTACCAAGCAGGCCATTCAGTGCTGTTGACGCGGAACAGCTTGGTTGAATTGAACTGAACTGAGTGGAGAGCAGTGTAGAGGGCCTCCCAGCCTTGTAGTGCCAGGCGAGGCGATGGATGGGCTTGTTTCTCCCCTCCTTTAAATGCAACTCCCTCAGCCATCCGGGGCCATCCCTGTTGGAAAATCACTTTCACAAAAGCTCCCTCCGCGGTAATTACTTAAATGCGAGCCAGGGAGGGAGGGGAGAACCATTTAGAATCCACTTCATTGCGGGATTAGCTAATTAATTAACGGTTTCACTGACAACTCGTCGGAGAAGAGTGTGTTAAACAGGATCGCAGCGGGGAGTGATGTATAGACTCTGACACCCGCCCTCCCCCCTCTCCTGCCCCCTCCACCAGGGCTCCCCGCCTCCGTCTTCTCCTTTCCTCTCTCGTAAGGGGGAGGGAGATCTTTTTCTTCTCTCTTCCCTTCCCTCCCTCCCTCCGTCCCTCCTGGGAGACTTGGGACCAGGCACTGAAGCCAGAGGACCTCATGGAAATGACAGAAGGGTGTTTGGGGCGGGGGGGGGAGGGGAGAGAGAAGACAATGACGAGATAACAAGGAGAAGAGGAGGGGGTAGCACTAAGCAGCTGAGGCTGGGCAGGATGGCTCCGTCTGGTCCCTGTCCCCAAACCAGAGCTCTTCCTTCTGCCTCCCTCTGCTTGTGTGTGCTGGGCCACTTTGGGCCCCTGGTTCCACAGGACAGACACTGTTCATTGGTGACAGGGTTTCTGGGTCTAAGTGTTTCTTCTTTCCAAATCTGTTTTCTGAAGAATCTCAGAGTTGGGAAGGGGCCTCTCTGGCCGTCTAGTTCAACCCATATCTGAAAGGAATCTCCACTCCAACATTCCCCAAAAGGGATCATTCAGACCCTGCTAGAAGGCCTGCCAGGGGGAGGACTAAAGCAGTCCATTTCACTTTCAGATAGCTTTCCAGTCTCAGTTTACTTCTTTGTAGCTTGTACCCATTACTTGCTAGAACCAATCAGAATAAATCTAAGCCTTCTTTCCGTGTAACACAGACTTGAAAGTTCCCTGAAGTTCATCTTTTCTAGGCCAAACACCCCCATTTTCTTTTAACCTATTCTGGTATGACTTGGGCCCAAAGTTCCAGATCACCCAGGTTGTTCTCTTCTGGCTAATAAATGTTCTTAAACTGTGATGCTCAGAACTGAATACAATACTCTAAATTTGGTCTGAGCAGAGTCAATGACAGAATCATCTCCTCATTTGTAGAAGTTTCTTGTTCTCCTCCTCTTCCTCCTTCCTTTCCTCCCTTCCTCCCCCTCCTCCTCCTCTACTCCCCCTCTTCCCCCTTTTCCCTATCTTTGTCCTCCTCCTCCTCTCCTCCCCCTCCTCCTCCTTTTCCTCCTCCCCCTCCTCCCTTCTTCCCCTCCTCCTCTTCTTCCTCCTCTTTCCCCTCTTTCTCCTCCTCTTCCCTATCCTCCTCCTCCTCCTCCTCCTTGTGCTCCTCCTTCACCATCACCACCGGCAGCCAGCATTTATACAGTGTTTTAAGGTTTGCAAAGCACTTTACAAATATTATCTCATTTGATTCTTACAACAACCCTGAGAAATAAGTGCTATTATTACACCCATTTTGCAGATGGGTAAAGGAGTTGAGCAGAGGTTAAGTGACTTGTTCAATGTTGTGTAGCTGGTAAGTATTGGGTGAACTCGGGTCTTTCTGACTAAAGGTTTAGTTAGCACTGTGCCCTTCAGCTGCCACAACCATTATGCCAAGTCTCTAGTTTCTACTGTACCCAAGAAGGCCAGTGAGAAGGTAGCATGTTTCTTTTTTAGAAATTTAAGTAATTAATTAATTAACTTTTAGTTTACAAGATTCAGTTCCACAAGCTTTTGAGTTGCACATTTTCTCCTCCTCCCTTCCTCACCCCCCCTTTGCCCTCCATGGTGGCATGCAATCCAATATGGGTTCTACAAAGATGAAAGGTAGCATGTTTCACTGGAAAGTCGAGGAGTTAGGAATTCTGGGTTCTTAAATTCTGATTTAGTAACCAGAATGATGTTCACACCAAATGAACAATGGTGGAATAACTAAGGATACTTAGCCTGCATAAGAAAAGGCTGAGGGGCAAGATGGTAGCTATCTTCAAGGTTTTCAAGGATGTCACATGGAAAAGAGATTAGCTTTGTTCTGCTTGGCTCCAGCAAGTAGAAGTAGGAACTATAAATGAAAATAAAAAAGAGGAAAATTTAACCCTGATATGAGAAAAATCTTCCAATTATCAGAGATAACCAACAGTGGAATGGGACTGCCTTGAGAGGTGCTGGGTTTCTCTGGACTGAGATCTTCCAGTAAAAGATCAGGGATGATGTTACTGTTGAACTCCAGTAGAAACTGATCCTTGTGGGATGTATATTGACTTAGAAACCATAAATTAGGGCCAGGTAGGAGGTGTAGTGGGCAGAGTACTGACCCTGGAGTCAAGAGGATTTGAGTTCAAATCCAGTTCCAGACACTTGACACTTAGCTGTGTGATTCTGAGCAATTCACTTACCCTGATTGCCTCACTGAAATAAAGAAACCATAAATTACCATTATCTATATTATATTCTATTTTTATTTATTTTGTGAATCATTTCTCAGTTACATGTTAATTATGATTCTGGGACCATGATGCATTATAGAGAGGATGCTTGTTTGGGTCTGAATTCAGTTGCTGACATCCCTTTCAGCCTGGAGATTCTCCAGTTTCTGAATGAGGAGTAGGGCAACTTGATATATCAACTTGATATAAAAGGGGGCAGGGGAAGATTTCCTAACAAGGCTCATTCTGCCCAAGTAGAATAGGTTGTCTTGGGAGCTAGTGGGTTCCCCCAAATTGAAACACGACCTGGTAACTTCTTATCAGGGATGTTGGGGAGAGGCTTCTGGGAGAGGACTTGGTTGGACTTTGAACCAATCATGACACTTTGAAGTGGTCACAAAGTAGCTAAAGTCACAAAGTGAAAGGTAAAGGACCAGATTGAAAAAAGAAGGGAAAAAAGGAGGAGGATGAATCACTATGTGAGGTATTACTCAATCAGTCTAGGAAGGAGGGAAACAAGCATTTATTAAGTGCCTGCTATGTACCAAACACTTTACAAATAATATTTCATGTGATTCTTACAGCAACCCTGGGAGGAGAGTTGGAGGCAGACTGAGGAGACTGGGGCTGATAAAGGTTAAATGACTTTCCCAGTGTCTCACAGCTAGTGATTGCCTGCATTCAGATTTGAATTCAGATATTTCTGATTCGAGGTCAAGCACTTTGTCCATTGACCTGCCTAAGTTCTACCTACCTTCTAATAACCTCATGTATAAGAGCCCTGGAAGAAGAAAGCAACCATCTCTAGAAACCAGAATAAACAAGGTATATATACATACATACATACATACATATATATATATATATATATACACATATACATATATATATATGAGATGCACTGAGCCTTTTTCTCCAGGTAAAACTATTATTTCATTCAGTAAACCTCAATTAAGCACTTACTGTATGCAGAGCATTGAGAAGGGAATATGGGCAAATGCAGAATTTAGATAAAACACCGTAGTAGTCCCTGTTTCATGAAGCTTACAGTCTGTTAGCATGCTGGGTCTCTGGAGGAAGGATTGGGAGGGAAATTAGCTTCCCAAAGCACAGTTCCGACCATATCACTCACCTGCTCACACACCTCCAGTGGCTCCCAATTGAGAAAGTATGACAGGAGAAGATATAAACTCTTCATCTTGGTATTCAGGGTCTGTACATACAGAAATGAAGATGGAAAAGTCGGTTGGAGTTATATTGCTTTAACTGAGGTTTGCTTTGCTCCAGCCGCACTGCACTACTTCCGGTCTGTATGACTGACAAAATAAAGCCCCTTTGCCCATCTTCCCTCATCTCCCCCTGCCTTCTCTTACCTCTGTACATTTGCACAACTTGTCAATAAGTGTCTAGTCATCGTTGTTGGTGTTTAGTCCTGTCTGACTCTTTGTAATTCCATGGACCATAACTATCCATTGGGTTTTCTTGGCAAAGATACTGGAGTATTTTGCCATTTCCTTCTCCAGGGGATCCTCTTGCCAGGCAATCAGAGGTTAAATGAATTGCCCAGGGCCACACAACTAGAAAGCATCTGAGGCTGGATTTGAACTCAGGTCTTCCTGACTCCAATTCCAGTGCTCTAACCACTGAGCAACCAGATGCCTCTTGTCCATACCCGAAAGACAATTATTCCCCTTCTCTGACCGTTGAAAGCCTTCTTCATGGCCCAGTTCATGTGCCCGTTCATTCTCCTGATGTTATCTCTCCCACTTGAGGGTTCTCAGAACCCTGTGCCTGTCATTCTCCTGCCCTTATCACTTTTTGACCCCCCCACCCCACCTAATCGCAAACTTTATGTCCCCAACTAGACTCTAATTCTTTGATGGTAGATGCTGAGTTATTTTTGTTCATGAATTTTCATTGTTGTGAGCTATTAATTAATATTTTGTAGAATTGAATTGAAGGGGATAACCCTCCTTAACAAAGAAGGAACAAGGCATGGAGAGGGAACTGAGCTCTGAAGCGGGGGTTTAAGACCCTTAGCAGGCATTTCTAGGGTCCTTTAAGGTTTGCAAAGCACTTTATATTCATTATTGCATTTGGACCTCACAAACCTTGGGAGGTTGGTGCTCTGATAGTTACATTTTATAGATATAGATAATTATATATATGTTGTGTGTGTGTGTGTAATTCTATACATTCGACATTCTATCTATGAATGAAGGAACTAGGGCTGAGAGAGGGGATTTGTCTAGGGCCACATAGGCAGTAAATGTCAGAGGGGAGATCTGAACCCAGGTCTTCTGGACTGTAAGCTGAGCACTCTATTTCTTAGGTTATACTAACTTTCTGCCTTTACCTTAAAGTGTTCAGTCAAGTGCTCTGCCCACAGCAGGTGCCAACCTGGTGCCCCGTGCATGGAACATAGTGAGGGCTTCATAATTGTTTGTTGATAGAATAACATCATGGTATCCATGGCAATTGGATTTAAGTATGAGATAGAAAACTCAAGTTCTTTCCTTGGATTGACTGGTAAGGTCCAGAGTAGCCAAATTCTCAGTCACTGGGATGTGTTCCTCTGGTTCCAAAGTTATTTTGCACATTCCACCTATATGAAATACAAAGACTCTGGAGCCTAATTGCAAAGAGGGAGGCAGGCAGGGACTAGGGTCTAGATAACTCCATGTCTTGGAGGCATTACAGCCTGGTGGAAAGATCATTGGATGAGGAGTCAGGAAACTAAAATTCTAGTCATATGAGTCTGGGTAACTCACTCCCCACCCTCTGAGTCTCATTTTCTTTACCTATAAAATAAAGGGCTTGGTTTGGCAAAAAACATGCTGAGCTGGTCTGGAATTGGTAATCAGAGCATAGAATGTTAAAGCGGGGAGGAAATGATGATGTATTTCCAGCCCTGATATTCTGTTCCAAGGCTCCTCCCAGGTCTGACATTCCATGTTCTAAGGCCTCTCTCAGCTCTAACAATCTAAAGCCCTCCCAGCTCTGACATCCCCTTTTCTAAGGTCCCTCCCAGCCCTGACATCCTCTGTTCTGAGGTTCCTCACAGCCTTGACATCCCCTGTTATAAGGCCCCTCCCTGCTCTGATATCCGCTGTTCTAAGGTCCCTCTCAGCTCTAACAATCTAAAGCCCTGACACTCCCTGTTCTAAGGCCTCTCCCAGCCCTGAGCTTCTAGGCATCTGTGAGCCCTTTTCTTGCTTCTGGCCTAGTCCAATACCCGGTCAAGAGGTGCTATTTCTTGTCATTTGGATGAAGTGTTGGAGAGAGTGTGTTAAAACCAAATAAAATGTTAAATACACAAGAGCAACAGGGTGTACACATGTGCGTGTGCGTGTGCGTGTGTGTGTGTGTGTGTGTGCATGTGTGTGTGTGTGTGTGTATGTGTGTGTGTGTGTGTGTGTATTTGTGTGTGTGTGTGTTTCCCTTCTTCTCCCTCTGGCTCCTCCAGTGCCCACATAGCTCCCCTCCCCTTCCTCCTGTCGGTTTCTAAACAGAGTGGTCCTGATCGCATCTGGGAACGAAATGGAACAGATTTCATTTCTCACACAGGGCACAAAGGCTGTGGTGACAAAGGCGGGCGGCCTCCATTGTTCAGGCCTGCCTTCCTCACATCCTACCCCTGTACCGCGAATTAACCCCCCTCACCTCGGCCATTGTGGGCACACCACTTCTGAGCTACTGAATAAAAGGGGAAGAAAGCCCACCCCGTGTCGGGAAAGTTGAAGGGGGGAGGAAAGTGGTGCTGATGGGGGGGAACAGCCATGGAAAGGCGGGAGGACAGCCGGGATGGAGATGGGGACCCGGAAGCCTGTGTCTGCTCATCTCAGCCCCTGTCCTCTTGGCCCGCCTCTTCTAACCTTACCTAGAGAATGAGAGGCGGGGAGGGAGACAAAGAGGACCCATGTCTCTCCCCAGCTGCTTCCTGGATCATGCCTCCTTTGCCAGAGAGACTTCCCTAGTCCTCTACCTGCCTGCCTTATGTCTTCTTTTCTCATCCTGGAAGCTTCAGTGTCCTTAATCATAGCAGTAGGCTATGTAGGGGGTGTGTGTGTGTGTGTGTGTGTGTGTGTGTGTGTGTGTGTGTGTGTGGTGTGTATTGATGGGGATGGATTGAGGAAGAGTACTTGGAGCCTGAGATGTCTCAGGGAATGGAGGAAAAGCTGAATGTCCCTCCCCACTCCTTACCTGCCGTCCATAGGATGTTGGCCAGTACAAATGCTCAAGTATCTTCTAAAAAGTTGTCCCTGCCTTCTAGGCATTAAGGACAACAACAATAGTGATGATGATGATGAACAGTTGGCATCATGGAAACCAAGGTTTGCAAAAGGTCTTGGAATGTGTTGTCTCACCCTATCTTCACAATAAGGGAAGTTAAGTATCGTTAATGGCCCATTTGATAGATGAGGACATAGAGACCGAGAGAACTAAAGTGACTGGCCCAAGGTCATGCAAATGGTAAACATCTGAGACAGGATTTGAAGTGACATCTTGAGGAAATCCATGTGCCCACGGGGAGTCACATTTCACATCACCTATGGATAAGACCATCAAATCTAACCAGCCCATACCCAATCAAGAATCTCTTCAAGAGGGTCCCCAAGTGCCCTATCACATCCCCAATGGATGGTCATTCTTATGGGGGATTGGTACATACAAAGCAAGCACAGACCAGATGGAAAGCAATGACAGGAGAAGGTAGTAGTAGCTGGGGATGGGCTGGGAGTAGGACAGGGAAAGGGCTGCAGGAGGTGACTCTTGAACCAGGACTTGAAGAATGTTGGGAGGCAGAGCTATTACTATTCTTGCTTTACCCATTAAGCAATTAAAGACTCTTGTAAAAGTTCTGGTGTGTGTGTGTGTGTGTGTGCGTGTATATGTGAAGCTGGGGTGAGTTGATCAATTAATCAATGAGCATTTTTTAAAAAGTGACTTGCCCAGGGTCACATGGCTACTAAGTGTTTGAGTTCAGATTTGAACTCAGATCCTCCTGACTCCAGGGTTTGTGCTCTATTTGCTGCACCACCTACCTATGCAACAACAACCATTTATTAAGCACCTACTGTGTGCTAGGTTCTGAGGATACAAACACAATGAATAAAACCGTCCCTACTTTTAAAGACTTTGCATTCTAATGGGGGAAGAAAACAAAGATCTGTCTGTCTGTTTATCTATCTATCTATCTATCTATCTATCTATCTATCTATCTATCATCATCATCATCTATCTATCTATCATCTATCTATCTATCTTTCTATCTATCTATCTATCTATCTATCTATCTATCTATCTATCTATCTATCTATCTATCCATCTGTCCATCCATCTCTGTTTGCTTCTCTGTCTCTGTACCTACTTCAATATCTGTATGAATATTTAATTGAATAAGAAGAAAATCATCTTAAATAACCACCAACTCCAGGCAGCTTGGTGAATGAAAATATTTGTTAAAATGAGCAGTCTGGTATGATATAGAAAAGTTATGTCCTCCCCCACCCCCAACACACACACAGTGTTAGATTTGGCAAATTGCCTTGGAGTCCAGAAGTCCTGGGTTCACATTCTGATTCACTCTTACTGGCTTTGTGACCCCAGGGCAAATCACAGCAATTTTTCCCTTTAGGTTCCTCATCTGTAAAATGGGAACAATAATAGTACTCCCTTACCAGGGTTGCTGTGGGGATCACAGTAGGCACTTAATAAATGCTTGGGTCACTGCACTGGGTAGAGTTCTGAAGTTTTTCTGTCTTGTCTTCCTTTTCATTATTGCATTCATCACATAAATTGTTCTCTTCTTGCATGTTTTATCTGCATCAAATCATAGGAGTGGTCTCAAGTTTCTCTGAATTTTGTCTTTATCATTTTTATAATCCTCCAGCTCTTCTTGTAGGTCACCAGAACTGAGTGTTGGGCCAGTCATGTTCTCCAGACCCTATTGACTTCCCCGTGGGCGATTCTCTAGGAATGTTTCAGGGTGAGAACAAGTCTCTGTGTGGACTGTGGCTTTCTGTGCTCTCCCCCCTGTCTCTGGGGCTCAGAACTTCCCATCATCTTCTAGTATTTTCTCCTACCACTTCTATAGCTGTTCAGGATCCTCCCTTCCCAGGGATGTTGCCTGGCCTTACCCTCCCTGTTCCCAGTCTTCACTGGGAACCATAACTTGCCTTCACTGACATGAGGTTCATAAATTACATTCAACTTTGTAATACACTTTCCTCAAAACAACCCTGTAGGATAGGTCATGTAGGAATTATTATGGCTTCTGATCTTAATAAGGGGCATTTATATAGTGTTTTTAAGGTTTTCAGATTGTTTTGCCTACAGTGTTCTGAATCACCCAATCACCACCATCTAGATACAAGGTGGTTCAGTGGAAAGTAATCTGATTGTAATTGGAGTACTTGAATCCCACCCCAGGCACTTTTTGGCTGTGTGACCTTGGGCAAGTAAGTCACCTAAACTCTCTGGGCTTATGGTTCTTGATCTGTAGAATGAAGGGTTATGATTGAATGGTTTCTGAGGTCCCTTCTAGCTCCAAATCAACCATTTCTTAACCATTCTGAGTTTGCTCATCTGTTAAATGGGGTTGGACTGAACAGCCTCTGAGGTCCCTTTCAGTTCTCATGTTGTGCATGCTGTCAGGTAGCTCCACAGATTTGTGGGTTTAGGGCTCAATAGTGTTCTTGAGGCCATATGGTCCAATCTTTCCATTTTACAGATGAAGAAACAGAGTCCCAGAGAGGAGGAGTGACTTAACTGTACTTACACAGCTAGAAAGTGTCTGACTCAGAGTTTACATGAGTCTCCTGACTCCAAGCCTGGAGTGTCACTCACTTCACCACGCTCCCTGACCGCAGCTGACATTCGTGTGTTCCTTGGTAGAGAGCACCAGAGCTAGAGTTAGAAGACCTGAGTTCCAATCTGGTACCAGATGAGTTGTGTGACCTCGGACAAGTCACTTGACCTGTCTATCTCAGTTAGCTCCTCTGTAAAGTGAGGATAATAGTACCTTCTGCCTCCCAGGGTTATTGTGAGAATCAAATGAGGGCCCTTAGCCCAGTGACTGGTAAAGCAGAAGAAAATGAAGCCCCTAAAGGCAAAGTGATTGATCCAGGCGGTCGGTGATAGAGCCCAGGTTCAGACCCAGATTTTCTGTCTCCAGATCCGGGATCCAGGTCGACCCCTGAGCCTCAGGGCTATCAGAGTCTCCCCCCCCCATTCTCTCTACTGTACTCCCAGATTTTGATTGTAGCCCCCCTGCTCCATCCTCACAAGCACCCTGGGACAGCCATTCATTCCATGGGTTGACTCCTCCGAGTTCATTCAGTGTCTCACCCGACTGGAAGATAGAATCCTGGCTCTCCTGGGGTCCAGAGTTACTTAAAGAGAAGGCAGGGCCTGGGCAGCTCTCTGTAGGGGATGCTGGAGTTGCTAACAAAGATAGGCTGGAGCAGCTGATTCCCTTTGGAGAGCTGAAGCCCCAGCTAGGGCCTGCACAGGGTTAGATAAGGGGATCCAAGCCACAGGCCGACTCTCTCTCTTTTTTCCCCCTATCTTGCTTCCCCCCGCCCCTACTCCCTCTCTCTTTTTTTTATTATCATCCTCTTATGGCTTTAGAATTATCTTCACAGACACCACATTCATTTAGTAAGGGCAGTTGAGGTCACGCTCAGACAACTTCCTCATATTTATATATATTCACCCCAGAAGATAAATGTGGGCAAAGGGGAAGGAGCAGATGGAGTTGGGGTGGGTGTGGGTGTAGGAGGGGACAGGGGAGAGAAGGGAACAGCAAACTCAGAACGGGACAGAGCTTCGGAGCTCAGACACCAAGCAGAGTCAGAGGGGTAGCAGATGGTATCCAGACATAGTGTAGGGGAAAGGGCCTTGGAAATGAACCCAGGGCTCCTGGCTTCCAGGGCTGCCTCTGACACTGCAGTATGATGTGGAAAGTGTATGCCGAAAATTCACCCCCACATGCCCTCCTGGGATGCTGTGGGAAGGAGGTTTCTTTGTAAGCCTTCGTGTGCCACAGAAATGGGAGGTAATAGGGAAGATCAGGGACCCATAGATGAATGAATGGAGCATGAAGAAAACATCAATAAGTGCTTACTAGGTACTAAGTACTAGAGTTACGAATAGAAAAGGGAGCTCACATTCTAGCTGGATGAAACATCACGCAGAGGAGTGGCCAATGGAAGGGTGGATGGAAAGGCGCAGCGAGCCGTAGGGTACATGCACATGGCAGGTATTAGGGGTGGCAATGCAGTCAATCAGCATTTATTAAGTACCTACTCTGTGTCAGGCTCTATGCTGAGCACTGGGGGCTACAAAGAAAGGCAAAAGCCAAGAATCTGATCTTTTTGTTTTACAGATGGGAAAATAGAATGAATGGTAAAGCATTGATGAAGCATTTACTATATTTGTGTTAAGTGATGCAGATGCTCTGTCTTTCCTGTGCCCTTGTGAAGAGCGATGGGCAGGATCTTGACCATGGTGGGCAAAGAGGATGGACTTGGAGAGTATTATCAAGTGGTGAACGAGTCCTGCAATCAACTAGCTCGTGGGTGAGCCAGAAGTACCAGTTAGGATGTGGAATGAGGGGCCTCAGAACAGGGATGGCAGGGCTGGGAGGGACCTTAGAAAAGGGAATGTCAGAGTCTGGCTGGGAAGGCGTAGCCTTAGGCCATAGAATATCAGAACTGAGAGTGACTTAGAATGTCAAAGACAGAAAGAGTCTTAGAAACCGTTTAGTCTAAAATCTCTCATTTTATGTAAGAGAAAACTTCAGCTCTGAGAAGGGAAGAGAATATCCCATTTCCTGACTTTCAGGTCAGCTCTCTTCACCTGGGGGCACCAGGTCAGCAGATCCACCTGAGAATTGCCTGAGGTACCATCTGGAGAGATTAGGTCCCACACCCTGGCAATGTGGGTGAGACTATAGGGATAGGAGAATGCTGGAATCAGGAAATGCCCCCAAATCTTCTGTAGTCCCAGCGTCCCCACCAAATGACTCACTCTTTCCCCATTTCCCAAGGCTAATTAGCTGGGGCTTGGGTCAGAGTCCTGAGTGGGTCAGAGGTAGAAAGCTTCATCCAACTCTAAGCAACTGTCTTATACAGAACCCCTGGGGATGGTGGCAGAGGCTGGGGGCTGGTGAGTGGGGATAGGGGTAGGCACAGGGACAGTAGGGTGTGTGTGGGGGGACTAAATATCCCATAATTGCCCTGGCAGTTCTGTGAAATTTGTTTCGGGACACATTAGTTCCGGTGAATTTATTTGCCCAGCAGGGTGTCCTGAGAAATGATTTGCAATTAGACGGAACCCCAGTACCTCCCGCTGTGCTGGAAGGCAGAGACTGGCTTGAGAACACAGAAGGGGAGGACAGCCAAGGGGGAGCAGTGCGGTTGGAGGGTTGTTAGGCACCTCAGGCCACAACAGGACCAGGGACTCCATCCAATGCCTGCTGGCATCGACAGCTGAACTCAAGGGCCAGTCACAGACCAGGTGCTGGCAGCCAAAGGAAATTTCTCCCCTTTGGATGTAGGATTAATCTTTTAGAACCTAGTCTTGCTCTTCTTGCAGGGAAATAAGGGTTCACTTTTCCACAAGATTTGGATGGAGCATTGGACTTGTAGTCTGGAAATCCCAGGGTTCTAATCCTGCCTCTTACACTTCTGCTTTTTCTTACATAAAACGGGGGTGGTAACTGTAGACCTTACTCACGGGATTGTTGTGAGGAGGAAATGATGTAACAAATATAAAGTGTTCTGCAGAGCTTAGAGGTCACCACCATCATCATCATCATCATTACAGAACCATAGACTGCTGGAGCTGGAAGGGCCATTAGAGATCATCTAATTCACCTTCCTTCGTTTTAGAAATAAGGAGGTCATCCTCCTGCTCCATATGAAATATAGGTGGCTGTTTGCCTCAGACCCGGCTCTTCTGAAGTTCATGATCCTCCCTAGATGCTCTAGGGTACTCTAAGGCATCTATCTGCTCTGACTTTGTGATCTCATGGTGTATGATGTGTATCTGTTGACTTTCTTTCTTTCTTTCTTTCTTTCTTTCTTTCTTTCTTTCTTTCTTTCTTTCTTTCTTTCTTTCTTTCTTTCTTTCTTTCTTTCTT
>CM053594.1:24362051-24375435 GCA_028646575.1 Pseudocheirus occidentalis | reverse complement strand
TCTCTCCCTCCCTCTCTCTCTCCCTCCCTCTCCCCCCTCTCTCTCATAGTTATATACACACATACATATCTAACTATGTACATATAAGATCTATGTGATCTCAAAATAATCTCAAAGGCACGGCACCAGCAGTGGGGTAGGAGTAGATGGGGGAGTGGTGCTGGGGAAAGGAGCTGCTAAAGACCTCTCACAAAAGGTGAGATTTGAGCAGAATCTTGAAGGAGACCAGGGGAATCATGATATGATAGGAATACCTAATATTTATATAGCAATTTAAAGCTTTGAAAAGAGCCTTAGATGGGTTATTTTTTGTGATACTCACAACTACCCTGTGAGGTAGGTGCTTTTATTATCTCTATTTTGCAGATATGAAAACTGAGTTCTGTGGGCAGCTGGATGAACCTGCCTTGGAGTCAGGAGGAAATGAGTTCAAATGTGGCCTCAGACACTAGCTGTGTGACCCTGGGTAAGTCACTTAACCCCAGTTGCCCAAAAATAATAATAACAAAAAAGGAACTGCATTCCAAGAAGGCTAACTGTCTGACCTAAGATCATTTAACTATACAGTGTCAGAGCCAGGATTCAAACTCAGGTTTTCTGAGCCCAAGTTCAATTAGGAGAACTAATATCATAAGGCCAAATAAATAGTGTTTATAATAATTGCCACAGGAACTCAGAGGAGGGAGAGATCAACTTTGGTTGGAGTGGTCTAGGAAGCTATCCTGGAGGAGGTAGGACTTTAGCTGGGATGTGAAGGATAGGATTATGATAGAGAAAGAGGTGAGGGAAGGGCATTCTGGACAGGGAAATGGACTTGGCATTCCTGGAAGAATGAATGGGTCAGTCTGATTGGAATACATACAGAAACCAGTCTTGACCCTTAAGCTTCTCTCTAATGCTACTATTATTTCTCTTGGTCTAGATCTCTTTCCTTAAAAAAAAAACAGCAAAAAGCCTATAGCTTGAGAAAACAAAATAGCTTGGAAGACAATCCAAGAGTTGATTGACCACCCCCAGGGAGGCAGCATAAAGTATTGGAAAGACCAGGGGTGGCTAGGTGGTGAAGTGAATAGAGCACCAGCCCTGGAGTCAGGAGGACCTGAGTTCAAATTTGGCCTCAGACACTTGACACACAAACTAGCCATGTGACCTTGGGCAAGTCACTTAACCCCAACTGCCCTCAAAAAAAGCAAAAAAAAAAATAAAGTATTGGAAAGACCATCGGCCAGAAGCCCTGATTGCTATCTCTGACTTGGAAAAATGTACAGAGTGTGCTCATTGAATTTGTAGATGACACAAAGCTTGGAGGGACAATGAAAACCATTGATGGCTTTTAGAGATTAAATTTAGAGATTAGAATTAAAATAATTTAGATTTAAGTAAATAAAATTTAAATTACATTTTAATAAAAACCTCAGTAGTCTAGAAGTCTGGGCTGAATTGAATAAGATGAAACTTGGTATGAATAAATGCAAAATCTAATGCTTGGGTTCAAAAAATCAATATCACAAAAATAAGATGAGGAAAGCATGGCTGAAATTATGGCCGACTTCAAGATCTTAATCTATCAATCAACAAGGTTTTATCAAGAGATTAGTATATGCTGGACAGAGTGCTAAGAATACAAAGAGAAAGAAAAAACAGATACTGCCCTCAAGGTACTTATATTCTAATGGTGGTGAGAATACTTACATACATACATATATATGTATATGTATACACACACATATAATGTTACTGTAAAATAAATACAGATTAGATGCTAGGAAGGGAAGGATGGGTATATGGCACTTACAGTGTTCCAGGTACTGTTCTAAGTGCTTTACAAATACTGTCTCACTTGATCTTTATGACAACATTGGGAATTAGGTGCTGTTGTCATCCCCATTTTATAGATGAGGACACTGAGGCAAACAGAGGCTAAGTGATTTGTCCAGAGTCACAGAGCTAGGAAGTGTCTGAGGCTGGAACTTAGGTCTTCCTGACCCCAAGCACAGCTCTCTATCTGGAGGTTTTCAGAGGGGGAGATATTGGGAGCTTCAGAGAAGGAGAAAGGATTCCTGGAGAAGGTATCATTTGAGCTAAGTATTGAAGAAAACAGAATTCTAAGGGGGCAGTAATTGTAATTTGATAGATAGCATCTCACAAGTCAGTGTGACATCAGGCTGTCCTCAGTAATGCTGACTTCTAAGCAGGAGGAGGTAACAGTCCTCTATCTTTTGCCCCAGTCAGACTACATCTGGACTATGGGGTGTAGGTCTGGGTGACATATTTAGGAAGCACATTGGTGAGCTAGAGAATGTCCAGAGGAGGGTGACAATGCTCCAGTTCATGCCATAGGAGGACCAGCTGAAATAAGAGGAATTGTTTCAGCCTAGATAAGACAGGGGAAACATGATAACTCTCTTGTAGAAGATGGAATACATTTATTCTGCTTGGTCCCAGACCTAGAGGGAAGAAACAAGAGCAATGGTGGGGGGAAGGTACAAGAGGAAGATGCAGGCTCTCACCAGTAGAGAGCTCCCAAAATACCTTGGACTGTTCTATATTCCTGCTCTCTGGAGGTTTTCAGGTAGAGGCTTGTCAGGGATATTGTGAAGGGGATGCTTGTCTAGGCTTGAGTTGTATTCACTAGCCAGTGAGATCCCTCCCAAATCTGAAATTCTGTGATTTACTATCCATGTGACCTTAGACAAGTCCCTACCTTTTTCTTGGCTGTACTTTCCTATTCTATAAAAGGAGTGGGTTGGAGTAGATGCCCAGAAGATCTTTTCAATCTCTAAATCCTAAATTACCCATCATACATACTTTGGTGGGAAAAAACCTAACACTTCAACATATATGTCAAAAGGGGCTAATGTTAACTACAGTATTTAATCTTGTAGCATGAGAACTAGCCTTGGAGCCAACACCTGATTTCAAGTCCAACTTCTGATATATGCTGGCAGTATGACCTTAGAAAGGTCATTCTAGGCAGCCCTCTGAGACTAAGTCAGTGGTTCTCAACCTTCCTAATGCCGTGACCCTTTAATACTCATATGTGGGTATATCTGCATGTGGGTGGACCTGCCTGGAGAGGGATAGAGGAGCGGTGTCTTGGTTCCTAAGACCATGGGAAATATGTGTTTTCTAATGGTCTTAGGTGACCCCTGGGACCCCTGTGAAAGGGTCATTGCACCCCCAAAGGGGTCACAATCCACAGGTTGAGAACTGCTGCTCTAAGTGGAAGAACATGAGCCAACATACAGTGGTGGAAGGGGCTTCCTCACCTGGGAATTGCCTCTATTAATGAAATCACAATCCTAGTCACCATACCCTACTTTACCTTGAAGGATTATCACAAGGATGAAATGAGATGACAGTTATAACAGGTTCTACAGTGTTTATAGCATCACAGAGACCTTAGTTTACTGTTGTTTTAAAAAAAATTATCGAAATTGACCACCTTTTTGACTTGTATGATCTAAATGATCAGCTGAGGTGGGAGACTTTCCCTATGCCAGTCACAGTTGGGTCATATGCACTTTGTTGAAGTGAGACCCTAAAAACCCCCATCCCATTAAATTAAATTAAATTTCAAGTCAAATCGACAAGTCAAAACCTAAATTAAAACACACACACACAGATACTCACATACACACACACACACACACACACACACCATATCCAAGGAAGCTTCCTTCAAGATGGAGCACAGAATGCCGATCATATATTATATTATGTTGTGAGCAGATGTCAGGATATTATATGATAAAATATTATGAGCAGATGATATGCTATTTATTATGAGCAGGTGATCTATGATGCCATATTACGATTATGGATGATGATATATTATATATCAGAGCATATTGCATCAGATTATATATGCACAGATGCACGCTGAGAAATTCTGATTTAAGAACTCGCCTCAAGTTGGCTGCCTAGATCCTGCCAATCAAGAGCCCTTTGGCAGAGTCAGGCAAGAGGATCAAAATCCTCAATCCCTGGAACTCAGCGATGTGTGGATTGAGGATTCTGTGGATTTCAGACCTATGGCCTCCAAACCGTGCTCTTAAACGTGCCGTGACCTTAACAGAGCACTGTGTACAGGAGGTAGGGTTCTCATTGTTGTCTCTTTAGAATATGAAGTGTGAGTCTGTCCATCTGCTGACAAGCATTAATTAAACTCCTATCAAGTGTCAGGTTTGGGTGATGGAAATACAAAGAATGACACAGTCACCACTCTTAAGGAATCTGCCTCCTAGATTTAGAGCTGGAAAGCACTTTATGGGGCTATTTAGTTCAACCTCTCTCATTTTATATGTGGGGAAACTGAGGCCCAGACTGGTCAAATGGCCAGATTACAGAAGTAGGAGGTATAAGAGATGAGACTCAAAGCTAGAACCTCTGACTGAAGTTCAGCCCTCCTTCCACTGAGCCATGTTAGCTCCCCAAGTTCATAGCTTTTGGCCAGAGGTTATGTTTAGATAAAGGGTTTTCTCCAGTTTAGCCTTCCTATATCTTGTTTATACATCCATGTTTGCATGTTGTCTCCTCTGTTACACTGAATTCCTTGAGAATAGGGACTGTCTTTTCCCCTTCTTCACATCTCCACTCTTTACCCCAGCACTTGGCATGTAGTAGGCACTTAACAAATGGGTGTTGCCTGACTGTCACTGGCAAGGATAATCTGTGCTATCATTTTTGAAATGAATGTTAAGGATCAATAGAGAACAAGGAATATGTTTCTGAGGGTAAGTAGATGTAATATTTTAGAGAAAATTTCAGAAAAGGCGTCATTGGATTGGTGTAAAAATAAATACAGAAATGTAAAATTATTCTTATATAAATCCAGTATACATTTATTAAGCACTTACAATGTGCCAGGCATTATTGTTGCTTGTCCCTTATTTTCAGAGAAGACCAATTACAGCATGATATTTGTTGAGTGATGTCTTGACTTGCTCATGAACTGGATATAAGTGAGGCAGAGTTGCACAGAGTAATCAGCCTCACTCTCTCTTTCAGAGTTATCAAAATCCAGCAGCAAGAAAAAAGTCAAAGCAATGGGTGATGGACCAGGATGCAGTAGGCAACTCTGGTTCTTTGATGTCTAACCAAACTCTAAGGGATCCATAGTGCTTGCTTCAGCTGCTCCTGTGGCCTTTCAAACAAATTGTTCTTGTCTGCCCATTCTGACAGGAGAAGTCTTCCAGTGATTTGGGGTAGGCATTCCTCTAGCTCATCAGCGGGTTTGAAACTTGTCAGCTCCCCTCAACCTGGTTATCTCATCTGCCAAAATAATTTATTTTTACCACGGCATGGCCACTATACATGCTACAGTTTCTTGAGGTCACAGGTGAATGTTGGCTGAGAGGTGGACACCAAAAGTGGCTGAGCAGCCCTGGAAAGGACTTGGTAAGTCCTCATACCAGAGGTGCTAGTCCTCCCTGAACACCTTCTATTTGCATGGTGGGGATAAAAAGACAAAAAAACAGGGAGCTTACATTGTCCTCAGGGAGCTTACATTCTACTGTGTGGGGAGACAATACATACACAGATAAGTCAACACAAAATGGATAGCAAAGTGAATACAAAGCCACATTGGGGGTGGGAATGAGAACATTAACTAGGAGGAAGTGCTTCATGTGAGCTTTGAATGGAGCCAGGGAACCCAAAAGGCACAGGGGAAGGAACATGGAGTCAACCTGTGAGTAAAGCAGAAACAGCATAACACAGGAGACTCGGAATCAAGAAGACGGAAATTCTTCCTGTCACTTGTTGTATGACAACTTATCTAACCCTAAAGGAAATTTTCTAAGCCCACAAATCGTAGATGCTTTGTGACATGCATATAGAGAATCTATGTTGGTGTTGTTAAGTCATTTTTCAGTCATGTCTGACTCTCCATGACCCCATTTGGAGTTTTCTTGGCAGAGATACTGAAGTGGTTTGTCAATCCTTCTCCAGATCATTTTACAGATGAGGAAACTGAGTCAAACAGGGTTGAGTGACTTGCCAGGATCAGGCAGCTAGTAAGTGCCTGAGGCTGGATTTGAATTCATGAAGAAGAGTCTTCTTGACTTTAGATCCAGTGCTCTATCCACTGAACCATCTAGCTGCCTAAAGAATCCATAGGTGTATATATAGCATGGATCTAGCGTCCTGGAATACCAAGTCCATGCTCTTTTCTCCCCTCCCTCTATACTATTTGACTAGGTGATAGTCCTGTAGATTCAACCATCATCATGAGGCAGATGATTCTCAGCTCTATTATCCACTCCTAAACCCTTTACTGACTTCTAGTCTCACATCTCCAACTGCCTGTTGGACATCTTGAGCTGGATGTTTCATAGACATCTTATGCCCAAACTGTACTCATTGTCTGTCCCTCCAAGCCTTCCCCTCTTTCTAATTTTCCTATTATTGTCAAGCGTACCATCATACTACCAAGCACACAAGTTCATGACCTAGATATCATCCTCAGCTCCTCACTTTCTCTCATACCCCATATCAAAATCCTTCTTAAACTGCTCTATGGCTTGTAATAAGTCTACATTTTTCTTGGAAGCTTTTGGTGTGGGAGTTCTGACTATGTTGTCTTCTTCCTGTTCCATGCTTTGATCTTTTTTGTCCCCCCAAAAGTAATCTAAAGTTGCACTGCTGGGTTTGCTTTGCTTCCTTTGCCTTATGTTGCCAGTCAATTACTTGACTTTTGGGCTCATTAGAATTCTGCTTCCAGAGGGGAAAGCTTTGTCCCAAATCACTGGAGTTTTCACAACTGCCAGGGCTATTGGAAGGCTGCTTCAGCCCCCACCAGCTTTCACTCACTGAAAACACATCCCAGGACCACTACCCAAGACCAGTATCTGGATCCAGGCAGCTCAAGGCCAGAGTACTTAGCCTCTGAATGTTTGCTTGACCCCCCTGCAGTCTGAAGGCTGGGAGCTTCTGAAGCAGTTATGTGGAAGCAGCTGCAGGGCTTTGGCGTCTGCTGTTTCCTTGCCCTGGGGGCAGTTTGGTTGGCCCTGCTTTTCTCTCCCAAATTTAGCTTTTCTCCCCCAAATTTAGCTGAGTTCCATTGACCTTTCACTTAGTCCTTGTTTCTTATGGGTTGATAATTCTTTTTTTTTTTTTTTGCTTTTTTTTGGAGGGCAGTTGGGGTTAAGTGACTTGCCCAAGGTCACATGGCTAGTTTTTTTGTGTGTGTGTTAAGTGTCTGAGGCCGGATTTGAACTCAGGTACTCCTGACTCCAAGGCCAGTGCTCTATCCACTGCGCCACCTAGCCGCCCCAGGGTTGATAATTCTGGAAATTGCCACAGCTGCTGCTGATCCACTCTCCTTTAGGCTTCAGCCAAGGCTTGTCCTGGCACCCCAGGGCCAAGCCACAGTTTCAGGCCAGGCTGGTATTAGCTTCCAATGCATTGCAATGAGCCCTTCCTTTCCTGCCTGCTGAGCTGCCTTCAGCAAGAGATGTGTTTTTCTGTAATTTTGTGAGTTCTGGAGCTCTAAAATTTGTTTAGAGTCATATTTTATAGGTATTCGGAGTGGCTGTGGGGGAACTGCAGAATTTTCCTGCTTCTATGCTGCTGTCTTGACTCTGCCCTCCCACCCCATATCTAATCAACTCCCAACTGCTATCACTTCTACCTTTGTGGCATTTCACCCCTTTCCTCTAACACTGACACCATGCTATTAAATGAGTTCATCAGCTCACACTTGGGGGCTGTAGCAATAGATTAGGCAGGTAGGTGGCCCAATGGATAGAATATTGGCCCTGGAGTCAGAAAGATTCATCTTCATGGGTTCAAATCTGGCCTCAGACATGTGCTAGCTGTGTGACCCTGAACAAGTCACTTAACCCTGTTTGTTTCAGTTTCCTCATCTGTCAAATGAGTTGGAGAAGGACAGGGCAAACCACTTCAGTATATCTGGCAAGAAAATTCTAAGTAGGGTCACAAAGAGTCAGACATGATTGAAACCACTGAACAACAGCAAAAGTGTGCTATTTGTATTCCTGTCGTAAGTCTCCCTCTATTTCAGTTCATCCTCTACTGTGCTGTCAAATTACTCTTCATAAAGCACAAATTGGACTATGTTATATGCCCTCCCCATTCAATAAATTCCAGTGGCTCCCTATTGGCTTCAGGGCAATATAAAATCCCCTGAGTGAATTTTAAAGTCCTTCATAACCTATGCCCTTCCTACCTTTCTAGACTTCTCTTACTTAAGAAGTCCATATACTCTGCCTTTCAGTGAAACTAGACAATTTTCTGTTCCTCAAACCAGATACACCATCTCTTGACTTGGGGCATTTTTTACTACCCATCACCCATGTCTGGAATTCTCTCATTTTCTCCTGATTTCCTTCAAGTATTAGCATAAATTTTACTTTCTACAGGAAGTTTTCCCCAATCCTCCTTAATCTTAGCACCTACCCTTTGAAATCACTCCCAATTTATCCTGTCTCCCTCATTAGACTGGAAGCTCCTTGAGGGCAGGTATTTTGCTTTTCTTTGTATCCCTAGTGTTTAGCACAGTGCCTGGCATATAGTAGGTACTTAAAAAGTGACTTGTGATTGACTTGGCTTATTGAGGATACCCTCAGATGTTATGTGACCTTCCTGGAATGAGACAAATAGCCTCTGAAGGGGGATATGAGCCCAGATTTTGAACTAATCTGGAAACAATCTCTGCCCCCACCCCAACTGGCTAATATAGGAGAGACCAGTTCCCTCTTTAACTTCTATAAATTCCATTATTTGATCTTTCCTTTAAGCCTCAGTTCATGTGTTTTCCCTTATCACAAATCCTTCTTCCATCTCCTCAGTTATTAGTACTCTCTTCTCCAAGTTATGCCATATATGTTTAGACTGTAAGCCCTCTGAGGGCAAAATTGTAGCCCCAACAACAAGCACAACGCTCAACACATCGTTAGTACTTAATAAATTGTTGATTAATTTATTGATTCCTTCATTCACTGTATTTGTATTTCCTGTGGTGGCACATAGTAGGTGCTCAATATTTTTTTTATGGATTAAATTGGGAATTTGCTGATCAATCTATTCACTTCTATGGGACAAATGTCTGAATGCAAGCATATCCTGAAAAATCAGAGGCTAGGGGTATTTTCCTGGTTTGGGGATATTTCTTCTTCTCCTTCTCCTCCTTCTCCTTCTCCTTCTCCTTCTCCTCCTCCTTCTCCTCCTTTTCTTCCTCCTCCTCCTCCTCCTCCTTTTTAAATAGAGGAATGACAAATGTTACACAAATTACACAATTAGTGCAGAATGTAGTTTTTGCCCCCAAACAACACTTGAAGAAAACAAAACAAACAACCCCCCCCCACAACCCAACAGCCAAGTGAAGAACAATTTCATTTAGTAGATAATTTAGAATCCTGTAATTATTTTCTTGGTTTTCTTAAAACCAGAAAATGCTAACAGTATTTCAAGGATCTTATTGCCAGCACTAACTAGGAAATGCTTTGCATAATTAGCAATACAGCTCATCACAAGAATAAGACTTTCATTCTATTTGAAATGAGAGGAATGAATGCTCTGTGATGGGTGGTGTGGGTGGGTTTTTTTTGTTGCTGTTGTTTGTTTGTTCTAAGTGTCATCACTAATATATTTTTGGACTTCAGCCAAGTGGTGTCATGTTTGGCTGGCTTATGGTAGGAGAGAGCCCTGGGGATTTAGACTGATTTTCTGTCACTCCTACTGCTGCTTGGCTGTGTGGCCCTTGGTGAGTCATGCTCTCTCTTCCCCTTGGCTAGCCTACTTCTCTTCCTCTCCTCTCCTCTCCAGTTTCCCAGCTTCTGCTTGCCATTGGAATGAGGATCCAGACTGAGATTCTGGAAGGGCATTAGGACACTCTGAGATGCTAGCAGGGTTTTGAAGATGTAATGCTGGGCTTGCAGTAAGTCTGAGATATTTACAGGCAGTGAAAACCTAAGTCATCTTTTTAACCTCAGTTTCCTCATCTGTAAAATGGAGACAATAATATCTGAATCATGTCCTTTCCAGGATTATTTTGCAGATGGAATGAGATAGTGGATATAAAGGTTCTGCTAACTCTGATTCAATTCATTAACCATTTATTATGTGCTTCTTGAAAGATACAGAGAGGCTGAAAGAATGAAAATGGTTTTTATTAAATATCTCCTATGTGCCAAGTGCTGAGCTAGGTGCTGAGGCTCTAAAGACAAAGACAGCTGTAGATGGAAGACATCAATAATCCAGACTGGAGAGCCAAACAGAATCTGTAGTCTTCTGCCGTGGAAGCGCGGGTGTGAGAGTCCTCTTCAGTTTTCAGTGTGAGTGTGAGCATTGGAAACTCACACCCATTTCCAATGTTTCCAAAGTTTCCAAGCCTTGGAAACCCACAAAGGCTACAATTCAGGACTTCATTTACTGTTTTATTGATTGTCTAGACTAAAGAAAGTGATAGAGAAAATGTGAATTATATTCTGGATATGTATTTTTTTTCTTTAGAGAGCTGGTCATTAAATATCTCCCAGTATACTCCCGTATAGGTGTAAATTAAGTGTGCATGGGCGGGGGGGGTGGGTAGCTGAGAGATAAGAAGTTGGTGAGGTTCTTAAATTCAGTTTTTCATGGGTAGGGTTAAGAATGTGGGCTTGGGACTAGAAGAGTTATTTACTTCCTAGGTCTTGGGACAACCGCCAAGGATTTGTCTTCAAAATTATAGATTCTGAGAATGAAAAGAGATTTCAATGACCATCTATTCCAACCTATACATGAAAGGAATCCCTGCTTTCTTGCATGGTCCACTCTAAAGTAACTCATTATCTTTTATCCCCAAAGTCTCCTCCTTTCCAAACTTCCATATTACTATCGAAGGCACCAACATTCCCCCAAGTCCACCATCTTGAAACCTAGACTCCTCACTATCTCATTGCCATTCCTGTCCCCATATCCGATTTTATTGCCAAGGCCTGTCATTTCTACCCTCATACCATCTTTCATTTATACCCTTCCTTCTCTCCTCTGACACTGAGAGCCCTCATTACCTCACATCCAGATTGCTGCCGTTGATGACTAGTTGGGTCTACCTACAAGCCTCTTTTCATTCCAGTCCCTCCTCCACTCAGAAGTCAAAGTGATCTCGAAGCATTTATCATTGTTCAGTCATTTCAGTCATGTCCAACTCTTTGTAACTCCATTTAGGGTTTTCTTGGCAAAGATCCTGGAATGGTTTGCCATTTCCTTCTCCAACTTATTTGACAGATGAGGAAACTGAGGTAAACAAAATTAAATGACTTGCCCAAGGTCACACAGCTAGCAAGTGGCAAGTCAGGTTAGATTTGACCTCAGGAAGATGAGTTCAATACTCTGTCTATCTACTGTCCCACCTGGCTGCTCTCTAAAAGCATAGATCTAACCATTTGACTTCTCTGCTCAATAAACTCCAGTGGTTATCACCTCCAGGATCAAATATAGTATCCTCTGTCATTCAAAGCTTGTCATTTCCTGTTCCTCCTTACTAGTCTTCTTACACCTTACACCTCCCACACCCCACTCATAAATCTTTGCTGAAGTGATACTGTCCTCTTTGTGGTTCTTCCAACAAGACCTGCCATCTTCCAAGTCTGGACATTTTCACCGGCTGTTTTCTTATGCCTTGAATGCGCTCCCTCCTCATCTTTACCTCTTGTTTTCCCTAGCTTCCTTTAAATCTCACCTTCTAGGAGTCTTTCCCAACCTCTTAATTCTATGGTCTTTTCTCTGCTGATGTTTCCTATTTTTCTTGCATGTAGTTTGGAAATCAATTTTTGCATGTTGTCTTCCCCTGTAGAGTATAAACACCTCAAAGGCAGGAACTGTCTTTTGCCTTTCTTTGTATCCACCCCGGCTTAATACAGTACCTGACAACTAGGTGCATAGTGAGTAGACTGCTGGACCTTTAGTCAGGGAGACCTGAGTTCAAATGCAGCCTCAGACATTTACTGTGTGGCTCTGGGCAAGTCACTTAACATCTTTCTGATTCAGTTTCCTCAAATGAAAAATGAAAATAATAAGAGCACGTGCCTCCCTCGTGGTGAGGACCAACTGAGATAATATTGTTAAGTACTTAGACCAATGTCTAGCACCAAGTAAGTACTTAATAAATGCATAGTTCCTTCTTGGTACACAGTAGATACTTAATGATTGTTTATTGACTTGGTACACAGTGGACAGTTAATAGATGCTTAGTGATTCACTGAAAAAAAATGGGTTTCAACTTAATCTTCATTGTGATGGTTATGTTCAGTACCAGAGGGACCAAGGGATATTTTAGGATCCAATACTTTCTAGGAGTCAGGATTCTGCAGACATGGCCACCCCCTGGAGTCTGAAGAAAACATTTTGCCCTCCCTGGGACAGACTTAATCCAGGTGGACCACATTAGGAGTTAAACCTGATATATAAACATAAAGGTTTACAAAGAAAGAGAAGTTAGGAGGCGATTCTTATTGTAGAATATCAGAGGTGGGAGAGGCTTTAGAACAAGGAATGTCAGAGCTAGGAAGGGCCTTAGAACAAGGAATGTCAGAGCTGGGAGAGGCTTTAGAACAAGGAATGTCAGAGCTGGGAGAGGCTTTAGAACAAGGAATGTCAGAGCTAGGAAGGGCCTTAGAACAGGGGATGTTGGAGCTGGGGAGGGCTTTTTGCAGCACCAAGTCCAAACTTCTTCCAAGTCCAAACTTCTTATTTAACGGAAGAAGAATAAGATCACATCAACATGGCTAATCAGACATGAGATTGGATCCCAGGTTTCCAGACTCCTAATCCCATGATCCAATGTTGTTCAGCCTCAGAAGATCAGAGGATTTAGTCTAGGAAGGGGGTTTTAGATAGTTTTGAGTCTAGTTCTTTTCATTTTGTTATTTTGGCAGATGAGGGAACTGAGCTCCAGAGAGGGGCATAGGGGGCATAGCCACATAGCTCACATCTGGCAGAAGCTGGTCTGGGGTTTAAATTCTTCCCCTTAGACTCATTATCATGCAGTCTTCCTGGGTCCTTTTCATCCCAACTCAGACCAAGCCTATCAGGAATGGGGTCACCCTTTCTGGGGTCCCCTTAGACACTCCATGCCCTTCCTCCAATCATCTTCCCCTTCCTCCCCAGGAGAAACCTCAGGGCTTTTTTGGTTCTGATCTAATGCCAAGCATAGTTCTGAGTCAGAACCCAGCCTTAAAGAGTACTCAACCTGCCACACTTCCAGCAAGCCTAGGGAGGGAGGTGGGGGTGGGTGGGAGGAATAGAGAGAACAGATCCTGGGTTAACCCAGAAAGCATCTGGGCTGCTCCAACTTTGCTGTTTTCCCACCTTTCTGGAGTAAGTTCCTCCCCTACACATCCCAAGCAGCTTGCACTAGTAGGGGGTTGAAGGTGGAAGG
>CM053594.1:24348660-24361951 GCA_028646575.1 Pseudocheirus occidentalis | reverse complement strand
TTAGGGAGATAGGAAAGAGAAACCAGGATTTGGGAGGGTGAGTTGGGAGGGAGGTTGTTGGGGGTGGGGGGAGAGATTTTCCCATCAATTAACACGAGCTTCATAGAAACGGAAAGTATTTCTGGCAATCTTGGCCTCTTAATACATCATATCTCTAATCCCCGCTGGCCTCTGACCTTACCCATAATCCCTGCTCCTTTGTGCTGTGGCCTAAAGTCTTCCTCACCCAGAATCGAGTATTACATACATGGTGGGGTTTGAACAGAAGAAAGGGAAGGGGTCGGGAATAGCGGGGGAGGGATGGGGGGTATGATGGGGCGGGGGGAGGGGGAAGAATAGACATGCCTAAGTGTTTGACCAACAAAACCTAGCTAAATTCCCGGGGGCTCTGAGAGCTGGGAGGCTCACCCCTCCCTCGGTGCTGTTCCTCAGTCCCCCGCCCCCTCCCGTCCCCCCTCGGCCCCCAGCTCCCTCCTTGCTCCCGCTGCCGCTTCGGAGCATACAAAGCTGGGCCTTGGATTATCTTCATTTCCATATGGAGAGCTGTGTAAGCCAGTGCAATGCACGGCCGGTCATTTTGTTCGCAACTTTCCAGAAAGTCGGGACCGAAAGCCGCTGGGAAATTAGCCATTCATCTCATCTCACCTTGTGTGCGCATGCATAGATCAGTAAATACATCAACTGGGAGGAAATAAAGTCCCCTTTGTTAATTACTGCAAAGAGGCCCCCTCATTTTCCAGGGCCCTTGCCTCCTCCCCATCCTTCTCCAGTGCCCGGAGATTTCTGCCCTTGGACAGCATGGGGAGGGGGGAGGTATTTATTCATGTGGGGGGGGTGGGTGAGGAGGAGAAGGAATGAGAAGGGGAGGGGGCTTGAGGTCCATGCCCTAGGGGTCTGACACCCCCTGGAGGAAGGGATGGCGGTGGTGGGTGGTGATGCCTCCATCCCGATCCACACTGAACCCTTCGCCCAACTGCCTTTCCCTCTAAACTCCTTTCATTGATGGCAGCACCCCTCTCCCATTCCCCTGGAGGGCCCCCCAGGATTCTTTCCTTTTTCCAAATCTACCCTCCTCTATTAGTGAATGGTCCTCAATACCAGCTGGCCCAGGCCCCAGCCTCCAGGCCTGCCTTGTAGCACCCCCTGCTGTTCGCAGGGTTTCCTGCATCAGGGTTCACTACTGTCAGGTTTTTTTTTGGGGGGGGGGAAGGGTGCCCTAATCAGAGAATAACAGGATTATAACTTTAGAGCTGGAAGGGACCTCAGAAGCCATCTAGCCCAACCCCTTATTTTGCAGATGAGAAAACTGAGGCCCAGAAAATTGTGACTTACCCAAGGTCACACAGGGTAGCAGAATTTGAATTCAATTCCTTTGACTCCAGAACCAGAGGTCTTTCCCCATTAGAACCATGCCTAGAAGAATCACAAATGGAAGAGTCATTAAAGGCAGTCTAGGTCACAGATGACCCTATTGCCCCCCCAATAGTCATGGGAATGAAGGCACCTCATTGAGATGAGTTTCTGACTGGAGGTAACAGCATGCAGCCAGTTGAGATTCTTATTACTTAGGCACTAAGGGCTTTAGGAAGGCAGCTCAACGAAATTGGAGGGCAAAGAATTAGTCCTGCCTTTCACTGGTTATTGTAAAATGCAACATGGTGTTAAAATAACCTGCTCTAATTTTCTCCCAATTGAACTGTCAGGGAGTGAGGACAATTGGAAAAGCCAAAAAGAAATAAAAAACAAACAAGAATTCAATTTGTTTCCTTCATAGAATGTAAGCTTCTAGAGGTTAGAGACTTTCATTTCTGTCTTTACCTCTCCTTCAGGGTCCAGCACAATGCCTGCCTTAATAACAGATGCTTAATAAATGCTTATTGATTGATTACAGATGAGAAAATGGGTTACTTGATGGCAACCACCTTCTGAGTATTGCCAGCACGCTGCTCCCAACTCCCTAGAGGGCCCCCTAGGATTCTTTCCTGTTGTCCAGACCTGACATGTGCTGCTAAGTGGTCCTCAGTACCAGCTCTCCCAGGCCCCAGCCTCCATGACTGCCTTGCTGAGGGTTTTATGACTTGTACCAAGTCTTAGGGGTTGGCTTTGGACCCAAGCCTTTGGATTCTAGATCCAGTCTTCTTTCCACTGGATTGTGAAGGTTCCAGGTTTATCGGACCCAGATCTAGAACTGGAAGGAGAACTCAGAGGCCATCTAGTCAAACCCTTTTATTTCACAGATGAGGAAAATAAAGCCAGATGACTTGTCTGAGGTTTACAGGTAACCAGTCAGTGATCTGGGATTGGGTGCTCTGGTCCAATCAGTGTAGTTACAGGTCTCTCTGAGGTTTCCAGGAAGCCCAAAGCCTTTACCAATGGGATCCACACCTTGCAAGTAGAAGGAGTAAGGGAGAAGTTGAGGGGATTCAGCTAGCAGAATGATGATAAAGAAGAGAAAGTTAAAAAAGTAATCCCCCCAAAACAAAACAAAAAAGCAACCTTACCAGGAAATAAGGAATGAACAATTGTGGTAGAAAGGCAGAGAAAAGGGAGGAGAGACATTAAGACAATGTAGAGACAGAAAACACGAGGGTAGAAGGTGAGCTTATCTTTATTCTGAATTAGCTATCTGTGTGACCTTGGATTAATCATTTCACTTCCATGAAACTTAGTAGTCTCATCTGTAAAATAAGGAGAGTAATAGGAAAAGATTGGATTAAAAGGTCTCTCTTACAGCTCTAAAATCCTATCAGATTTTCCTCTTCAAAATAGGAGCACTATTTTGATGAGGGACAAGAGAGAGGGATCCCTGCCTTCCAGAGGACAGGCAGTGGGGCAGATCTCTTGGCACATCCAGAAGAAATACCAAAGCCAGATCCTCTTGTGAAGTTAAGAGAGGGGAGAATCACTGTAGTGTCAACAAACTTAGCGGTACAACTTGGACACCAGAGAGGAAGGGAAGAAGAGCCAGTGAGAAGAATCCAAAGCTGGGGAAAACAAGAGGCGTCTCCTAATGGTACTGGTAGCACTTAGCTTCAGAAATGGGTCAAGATCCTGGCTCTGCCATTCACTAGATGAATAAGCTCAGTTATTATTTTGATGTAATTATAAATAATTTAGATATGATTTTATTATACAAAATTATATTATAATATACATTAGTGCTTATAAACAGCATATAATCAATAATATATAAACTATGTAAATATATTAAAAGGTACATTTTAAATTATAATGTGCATGTATTTTATAGAAAAATTTCATGTGTATACATTGTATAGAAAATATAGCATAATGTAATTTGTCATATATTACATATAAATAATATACATATGTATATATTATATAGGAAACAATATGGTGCATGTTAATAGATTATATATACAATAATATATTTATTTATATTTATGGATAAAATATACACTAGATAAATATTTATATGTTATGTATATTTTATGATTTAAAATTTAAAAATAATTTAAAATTTTAAAATAATTATAAAACAATATGGGAAGGGAATGAAGAAAAGAGTCTTATACAATAAAATATTTAAACTGAATCTTTAAAGGATAAGTGGCTCCCAGAATATAGGGAACAGTGTACGAAGGGGCAGAGGGTGGAGATGTTAGTCCCCTTTGCCAGGAACAGAGGGTGTGTATCATAGAGTAATCTGTGATTGGTTTGGAAAGGCAGAGTGTGGTCAAACTGTGGAAGATTTTCAATGTCAAACCGAAGTGTTTGCGTTTTATCCTATCTCGTAGGGAGACAAAGTTGCTTCTTGAGGACAGGAGGGATTGGGTCAGAACTGCACTTTACAAATATCCCTTTGGTGGCTGTGTCAAGGATGGGCTGGAGAAAGAAGAAACTAGAAACAGAGAGATTAATTCGAGTTTTGTGAATTGTGGAGACCCAGATACAAAGTCTCACACTGAGGCTGGTGCTGAAGAGCAGCCCCATGTACTAGAAAGAAGGGTTGATCTTGACAGTTTCTGCTTGGGATCCCCTGAGTTTGAGTTGGACCCTGAGTCTGAATCCCATTTCTGCCACCCACATGACCTTGGCCAAGTTATTTAAACTCTGGGCCTTTGTTTTTCATCCATAAAATGAGGGAAGTTGAACTAGATCAGAGGTTCTTGGTCCTGGGGACTGTAAACTTTTTTTTTAATAGTTTGATTATATTTCAGTATAATTGATTTCCTTTGTAATCCTATGTTTATTTTATGCTTTTAAATATATTCTTTAAAAACATTTGATTTCATCAGATTGCCATGATATTAAAAATAAAAAGGATGAACAACCCCTACCCTAAGGCAATTTGTGTTTGGCTTGCTCCCTAGTACATCTCTCTCCCCAAAACTGCTTTCTATCCAAACTGGTTCATGATTCAGTTGCTCAGCAAAACACAGTCCAAAACCTCCTCTTAGATTCTGGGTCACTTTTTTGAGCTCACCGGCACATCTGGGAATGTCTCTGAGTTGCTTATAGGGATTCCTAACACACTATTTTGATCATACCCATCACATACTCAAACATCTTCAATAACTCCCAACTACCTTGAGGATAAAGTTTAAACTCCTGACCCTGGCATTGAAAGCTTTCTGTAATGTGTCCCTCACCTACCTTTCCAGTTTTGTCTCCCACCACTCCCCAGTGTGAACCCTTTAATTCAACCAGACTGGATTGGATAGTAAGTCCATCAACAAGAATTTATTAAATACCTATTCTGCAACAATCCCTATGCTAAAGGCTGGGAGTAGAAAGGAAGACAAAAACAGTCCCTGCCCTTGGGCAGCTCAGTTCTAATAGGGGAGATGATGTGCACAAAAGCAGACAAATAGTTGTTTTATTGTTGTTCTTCAGTTGTGTCCAATTCTTCATGACCACATTTGAGGCTTTCTTGGCAAAGATACTAGAGTGGTTTGTCGTTTCTTCCTCTAGCTCATTTGACAGATGAAGAAACTGAGGCAAACAGGTGACTTGCCCAGGGTCATTCAGTTGGTAAGTGATTTCAGATTTCAACTCAGGTTAGATAAGTCTTCCTGGTTCTTGTCCCAGTGTTCTACCCACTGAGTCACCTAGCTACGATAGGCAAATTATTATACAAGATAAAAGTAGATGACGGAGGCAGCTAGGTGGCACAGTAAATAGGGCACTGGCCCTGGAGTCGGGAGGACCTGAGTTCAAATTTGACCTTAGACACTTGACACAAAACTAGCCATGTGACCCTGGGCAAGTCACTTAACCCCAATTGCCTTGCGGGTAGATGGAAGGGCATTTGAGGAAGAAGCTGCTAATAATGGGAGAGACTGAGGAAAAACCTTCTGTAGAAGGTGGGATTTGGGCTCCTGAAAGGAGCCAGGAAGGCTAAGAGGCTGGATATCTTCCTCCTCTCTGGTAATTGACATATTTCCTATTTTTAATTAGCCATTCAGTCAACAAACATTCATTAAGCACCTACTGTGTGTCATTGTACTGGGTACTGAGGATGCAAAGTCAAAACAATGGAATAGGCCTTGTTCTCCTTGAGTTTACTTTCTGTTGGGGGAAATAACACAAAAGACACATGTAAACATATACATAACACACACATGTAAATATACACACAACAGACACCACACACATAAACATAATATACACATATACATGTAAAATAAAAAAACACAAGTATAATTGATTAATAATTTTAATTTACACGTTAGCAGGGAGAGCATTATGGCATGGGGTCAGCCTATGTAAAGACCTGGAGGTGAGAGATGTCGAGTTTGAGGGAAGCAAGAAGGCCAGTTTGACTAAACCTTCAAGGTCAGAAGTGGAGCTAAGACCCAGGTTAAATGCTATCTGAGCTAGGAAGCCTTCCCTAGCCACTTCGGCTGGAAGCAATGCTTCTCTATACTCTGGCTTCTGATAGCATTAATTGTCTATACCACAAATAACATACGTCCAATAAAATGTACCCTTTTGAGAAGCATGTTGTTCTTGTCTTTGTTGTCTCTGTCTCCTAGCATAAGGACCATCCCATTATAAATGCTTATCATTCAGTCTGTCAGCCAATAAACGCTGATTAAGTACCTACTACGTGCTTGCCTCCAATTGTTAGTTATCTGTGTGTATGACTTGTCACCCTTCGTAGACTGAATGTGTGCTACTGAAAGGTGTAGACTTTCGGAGACAGCCAAGGTGATGCGGAAAGAGCTCTGGATTGGGAGACAGAGGACCTGCTTCCAATCCTGCTGCTTATTAGCTCTGTGATTGTAGGCGAATCACTTCACTTTTCTGGATCTCAGTGTCCACCTTTGTAAAAGGAGGGGACTGGACCAAATGGTCTCTAAGGTTTGGTCCAATGTTCATTTTGTCTAACTCTCACAATCAACGGATCCATTCACAAGCATTTGTTAAGTATATCTATGTACCATCAGGCATGATGCCACGTCATTTATGTAAGAGACACGATGCTATATATGGTCATCTATATATTAAATAGCATCTCTGTAACAGCCATGATGCTATGTATGATCATCTATGTTATTAAATATCACCTACGTGGCAAGCCTGGTGCCATGCACGTGCATGGGTAGATGTGGGGTGCAGGGGTTCAAAGACCAACAAAACCCATGCCCTTTAGAGCCTTGCATTCTGCCGGGGGTGATAGCATTCACATGGAGCTACCCACAGAACCAACACAAAGTAAGCTGGCATGAGATGGGGGAGGAGTTGGGGGGGTGGTCTCCTGAAGAAGATGGTGTTCTAACTGAGTTTTGAAGGAATCCAGACCTTCTAAGAGACTGATATCAGGAGGAGGAGCATTCCAGATATAGGACACAGTCATCTCAAAGAAAGTGAAGATGACTAACATGGCTGGGTACCCTAAGTACCTATTCTGTGCTACGTGCTGTGTTGAGCCTACAGAGACAAAAATGGAGGAGTCACACATAGCATATGCTTACAAAAATGTCCAAAGCCTGAGGTCTGTGGCTTTGTTGCTTCTATAGGATTCTCTGTTTAATAAGTAGGAGTGTATTCTGTTCATAAATATATCTCCTTATTTATGATTATTTCCTTGGTCTCATTTGGTGGTAGGCTCAGAGAGACAGTAAGAGAATGTTAACTTCTTTCATTCTCTTCTCCTGGTGCCTAAGATGGTGCAAAGCGCAACCACTTAATGTTGTTGACTAAATAGAAGACCTCATGTTCCTGTATCCTACGAACATTAGAACGGAGCAAGGAAGTCCTTCATGTGCCAAAGGCCTGGAATTTGGTCTTTCTGGTGAGGGTGGAGGACAGAGCCAGTCGGGATGGGGGTGGGCTGTATAAGATAGTCCCCACCTCAGGCACACACGCACAAAAGCAAGTGAATAAATAGCCCCCTTCCCCCCTTAGGTCTAGCTGGGGGCAAGGAGGAAGGATATGAGGGGGTGGGCGACCGAGGCATCAGCCCCCCCTGGGGATGCTGGGGAGCTGAGATTTGCAATCTGGCTGTGTGTATGCATGTTTTCTTGCTTCATCCCCATCCCCACCTGGGTGTCAGCGCCGCCCGGGTGATAGGACACGGTGATAGATCTGCCTCGGACACAGTCTACAATAGCTCTCAGACAGTCTATTAGCTTGTGATTGTCTGCTAGGCAGCCCTGCCGGCCCGTGCACCGGCACAGATAATGGGAGAGAACAAAGATGGCAGCTGCTTTGTAGGAGAACAGATTTGTGGCAAGTTGAGATAAAATAAAGAGGAAAGAGAAAGGCTAGAGGAGAGGGAAACTAACAAAAAAGAGAGAGAGAAGAAGAAAGACCAGAGAGAGAAAGAGAGAAAGCAGGGGATTGGATGAGAGATGTCAGTGGCGGGCTGAGTCTCAGAGCTGGGGAAAGAGAAAAGACAGGGGAAGAGGAGGCTTTGTTACAAATAATCAGAACCATTTTCAGGGCTTTGGGGTCAGGGGTGGAGATAAGCCTCAACAGAGAGGCTGTGGGGAATTTGAGTGGAAGGAGCTATATCTTTGGCTATATCTGGATCACGCTGCATGTTTTCTCTCTGTTGCCTTTTATTCTGGGTTCACTGATACCAGGCTGGACGGGAGCTGGGAGCACATATAGGGCCAGTGGCAGAAATGGATCTAGGGTGGGCAACTGGGGCCTTTGCCCCAGGCGCTGGCCTGTGATGCTAAGATGATATACTTTCTCCTGGGGGTGGGAGTGGGACATGGAGGCAACCCTGAACCTTACAGCTTATTGGCTCTTGGTCCTTTATAGCAGGGATTGCAAATAAAAAGGTGGGCCCTGGGCTCACAGAGTCATAGGTTTAGATCTGGAAGGGACTTGGAGGTTAGTTAATTATCTCCTAATTAACTAATAGAAGTTAGTTAATTAACTAATTAATTAGTTAGAAGACCAATGGGAGCAAGGAAGGGGAAAGGGACTTGCCCAAACTTCCTCCAACAGTAAGTGCCAGGGCCAGGATTCAAACCCAGATCTTTTGATTCAAAATCCAGTACTTTTCTTCTGTGTGACCCTGGGCAAGTTACTTAACTGCTGTCTGCCTCAGTCTCCTTATCTGTAAAAGGGAGGGAATAAGCGCACCTACCTCCCAGGGTTGTGGGGAAGATCAAATGAGAATATTTGCAAAGCTCTTTTCAAAGAATAAAATGTTATCTAAATTCTAGCTATTATTGTATCAAGTTAGTCCAGAGGGTAAGGGAGTGGGTAGTGTGGAGGGCCTGTGGAGAGTGAGCATAGAGGGTAGTGCCCTCTCCTGGAACACCCTTGGTTAGAATGTCCTCCACACATACTTCCTACTCCAACCAGATTGTTCTCTGCACCACTTTCCTCTAGTAAACCCTTCCCCAGCCCCAGCCCTCCAGCCACCCCTTCCTCTACCATTCCACCACCTGTTTTAGTCCCAGGTGAAAAAGGCCAGTAATGCCTCAGGTAAATGAGGGTCCTTTAGTGCAGGACTTTTTCAGCACCTGGGACAGGGGAGGCTGAATTGAATTTGTCCCTGGATGTTGCTCTTGATCTTGAGATCCTTTTGAAGAATGAATTTCCTGTTTCTTCCCAAGAACCTGGATGAATGGAAAATGCTGCTATTATCCTAATGAAGTTGTAGTGGGGGTGGGAAGATTGGGAGTGAGTGAGCCCCATGGCTTCAGTAGACTGGAATTTAGGGTCAACTCCCAGGCCGCCACTTAGGGGAAGAACCAACACAGATATGAACCACATTTCAGTTCCAATCAACAAACATTAGTTATGTACCTACTATGTGCCAGATGTTCAGCTAGACTGTGGACATACAGAGTTAAAAATGAAACAATGTCTGTCCTCAAGTAGCTTCTAGTTTACTGAGGTGATATAATGTGTCCATGATCATTCAACAAATATATTAATTACTTACTATATTCCCTGTGCTGGGAATACAAAGTGAATCAGCCTTTGCCTTCAGGGAGCTTACATTCTATCAGGAGAGTCAATAGATGCACATATAGGTATATACAAAATGGATGGATACAAGGTGATGGGGTGTGCTAGCAGTTGAGAGGATCAGGGAAGATTTCATGGAGATAAATTTAGGATATACACAAAAGAAATAAACATATATAGAAATTAAACAATTTTTTAAAATGTACATGCACTTTCTGTCAGGCACTGAATTTGGAGGAAGGAAGACCTGATTTCAAATCTTTCATCAATATTTACTTACTATGACAAGCCACTCTGCTGCCTCAGTTTCTCCAACTATAAAATGAAGATAATAATAGCACCTACTTTTCAGGAATGTTGTGAAAATCACATGAAATAATGCGGGCCAAGTACTTTGCAAATCTTAAAGTTTAAGTCACAATACCCGTGTGAGGTAGGCAGCCTAGATGACATTTTCCCCATTGTACAGATGAGAAAACTATGACCTGCAGAGACAAAATTGTGGAGTCACAGACTCTCAGAGTTGGGAGGGACTTCAGGGTCCATCAAGTCCAACTTAAAACCCTCCTAGAATCTCTTTTCTTTTTTGGAGGAGTTTCTCCCCCTCCAGGGAAATTGGGGTTAAGTGACTTGCTCAAGGTCACAAGGCTAGTAAGTGTTAAGTGTCTGAGGCTGGATTTGAACTCAGGTCCTCCTGACTCCAGGGCCGGTGCTCTACTCACTGTGCTACATAGCTGCCCCTAGAATCTCTTCTACAGCATCCCAGACAAGTGGACATCCAGGTAGTGGACTTGCAGTTAGAAAGATCTGAATTTGAATCCTGCCTTAGCCATTTACCAACTATCTAACTCTGGATACATCTCTTAACGTCAGTATCTAATAATATATGTAAAAGTTCTTAGCAAACCTTAAAGTCTTATGCAAAGATGCTAGCTATTATTATTTGAAGACCTCTGGTGAGGGAAAGTCTGGAATCCCCAGGGGGTGACCTATTCCACTTAGGCAACTCTAATTGTTAGGAAGATTTCCTGACATCAAACTGAAATTTGTCTCAGGTCTAACTAGCCAGAGGAGGGGGCCTGACCATTCTGTCTGACCTGAGAAAAGCCCTGGTCTGTGGCACCTTCAGGAGACTTGTCCATTTCCAAGAGAGGCCAGTGAACCAGACATGCTTTCTACCCCTGTGGCCCCATCCCTGAAAGACACCTTTCTATGGTTTTTAGCCATTACAGTTTCATCTTGTGAAGAAAATTTAAAAACAAAACTGCTATGGAAACATGAATTATTATTGCTATGATTATCATTGTTTCTGAGAATGACCTTTCCTCTTCCTTATCTAATAAGATCATATTACTGTATCTAATGAAATCATATTACAGTACTGGGATTAGAACCAGGAGGCTGATGATTCCCAGAAAGTTAATCAGTCAATCCACAAGGATTTATTAGGCATCCATTATATGATAATGTTTAGCAGTGGGCATGAGAACACCAAACTGAAATGGTTCCTGCCCTCAAGGAAGCTTATATTCAATACAAAATCAATTCATTCAGCAAACATTTATCAAGCACCTACTAGTACTGGGTACTAGAAATATGAGTAAACCATCCTTGACCTTAATAAGGTGACATTTTAACAAAGGAGATACCATTGTATGTTGATATATATTATTATATATAGACTGAACATAAAATGAATACAAGCTAGGATGAGGGGAATAGTGGTAGCAGCTGAAGAAATCAGGTAAGGCTTCATGAAGAAGAGAGAAAGTGTTGCTGGGATGGGGCAAATCCAGTGAAAAGGTATGCAGATGGGAAATGCAGCATGCCATGAGTGTGGGTATGGATGGGTAGGTGGGGAAATAACAAATCAGATTTTTCAAGCACTGCTGGTCAGATGTAGCAATCGCTTTCTCTTATACATCTCCCTGTCTCCCTATATACCATTAAGCCCTCCTTACTTCTTTCTTTCCAGCTCTCCTTATGGAGTGACTTCCTCCATTAGAATGTGAGCCTCCTGAAAGCAGGGACTCTGGCTTGTGTTTGTTATCGACAATGCTTAGCTCTCTCTCTTGTACACACTCACTCGCTCACTTTACTCACTCTGCCTGCTTTAGCTAGTTGTGGTATAATGGGAAAATAGTTAAAGAGAACTTGAGATAGCCTTGGAACAGTGTTTGATAAAGAAATCTTCAAAATGCATGAGCATCATTCTGCTCCTCAGTCCCCAACTCTTCCCTCTGGTCAATGCCAGTGATACCCTGACAGCTCCTGGATTTTTAGATGGTTTTAGACCACAGACATTCTAATCCTGCTACCAATTTTCCATCACCACTTCCCATGCTGTGCAGGGAACAGCTGGAAGAAGCATGGTGCCACATCTGGATTCCAGACTGGATTCTCAGTTTCTTTTAACTGAGGGTTAAACTGACAGGTTGAAAACCTGCCCCTTCAGGGTCACTCCAGTTGATTGAATGGATATGTTATTTCCCTTTGGCATCTACCTCTTAAGCTCTTGGAGTGGCAGTAGTAGCAGGAAGTAGTCTTCATTCTTTTTGATCATCTCTTTCCCCCAAGTATCTAGCATTCGTCTCAGCATCCAGTGGGTTTTGACTAAGTTCATTCTGACAGATGGACAGACTGATCTCTCCAAGCTGAACCCTCTCCTCTAGACCTGCCTCAAAGTAGGATAAATGGAAAGTTATGCTTGGGTTCAAACCCAAACCCAAACGAACTTCACTTGTAAAAGATGGGAAAGGCACAGCCTTGTCTCCCAGAGCATGCTGCTCTCCAGATAACAGTTCATTTGAAAAGGACCTAGGCATTTGAGTGGACTTCAGTCTCTATATGGGGAGGCTACAGCAGCCAAAAACACTGATGTGATCTTAGGCTCCATTAAGAAAGGTAGTTTCCAAGACGAAGGAGATGATGGTCTCATTTTTCTCTGCCCTCCTGGACAAAGCACATGTGGAGCACTGTGCACATCTGGGCACCACATTTAGGAAGGATATTAATGTACTGACCATTACCCAAAGGAGGGTGATTAACATGGCGAAGGGCCTGAAATTCATACCATGTGAGATTAATCCTTCCCCCCATCCCACTCTTAGTTACGCTCTCTGTGAGTGAAATGAAACAAAGGATAATCCTTGAAGCTAGCTACTACATGTGTGTCTCCCTTCCTCCCTCACCCCTCCAAAATCTTTTTTTCTCTAGGTTAAATATTTCCTGATTCCAAATCCAGCCTCACAAACGTACTAGCTGTATGACCCTGGGAAAGTCACTTAGCTGTTGCCTGCCTCAGTTTACCCAACTATTAAATGGGGATAATAATAGCCCCTAACTCTGAGGATGGCATCTTGAGGATCAGCTTGTAAAGATGCTATTTGTGAAACTCTCAGCATAGTGTCTGACACAGAAGTGCTTTTTTGTTAGTTTCTCCTTCCTTCCTTCCTTTCTTCCTTCCTTCCTTCCTTCCCTCCTTCCTTCCCTCCTTCCTTCCTTCCTTCCTTCCTTCCTTCCTTCCTTCCTTCCTTCCTTCCTTCCTTCCTTCCTTTCTTCCTCCCTTCCTCCCTCCTCTTCCCTTCCTCCCTCCCCTCCCTTTCTCCTTCCCTCCTTCCTTCTTTCTTTTCCTTCTTTCCTTTATTCCTTCTTTCTTTTCTTTTTCTACTCCTTTTCACCCCTCCCCTTTCTTTTCTTCTTTATTCCTCCTCCACTCCCTCCTTTCTCTTTATTTTCTTCCTTTCTGCTCTTTCTTTTCTCCCTTTCTCCCTCCTTCCTTCCTTTCTTTCTTTCTTTTTCTCTCTCTTTCTTTCCTCCTCCTCCTCCTCCTCCTCCTCCTCCTCCTCCTCCTCCTCCTCCTCCTCCTCCTCCTCCTCCTCCTCCTCCT
>CM053594.1:24317379-24348560 GCA_028646575.1 Pseudocheirus occidentalis | reverse complement strand
TGCTCACCAGAGGTCAGATTAGAAAATCAGAGATCTAGATCTGGAAGTGACCCAAAAGGCATTTGAATCCAGGTCATTCAGACTCGAAGGCAGGCAGTCCTCTGTCCATTCTACCATGTGCCTCATTATAGTGTGTCCCAAAAATCTTAGTGCGCTTTTCAGCTTTAAGAGCTAAGAAAGTCTCTATGCCAGACCATATGTGATATAATAATTTTGGAAACTACCAAACCAGAACCAGACCAGGGTAAGGCAACATTCTCCAAACCTTCCCTAAACAGAAAGCCTGATCCCTTCATTTCCAGCCACAGGTTTTGAGACAGAGGCAGGCAGGCCCAATTCAAAGGGAACCCAGGCATCCCTCATGTCCCCTCCTCCCCAGCCCTAAGTCCCTAGGGCACTGGCTCCCCTTCGGAAGAGTGAGCTGTATAATGGGGAGGGCTGTGAAATTTGCTTCTCCGCTGTGAGAACAGCTAATTCTTCACACCCAAGCGGACTGGCTGGGTTTGTTAAAACCCAGGATAATCAAATAATCATTATAACTCATCGGTCTCCCTCCTGTCTCTCCCTCTTTGTACCATTAATGCCCCAGCGGGGAGCAGCTCTGGGTTAGTTCAAGTCTAGCCTATTTAGATAACCTTCTGGTTGGTCTACAGAGAGCAAAATGTCTCTCCTCGAGGATCTTACAACAAATGAAGCAATCCGCTCTAATCTTCTTATCGTTGTAGGCCCCAGCCTTGAGGCCTGGTTATCTACCCGGATTGGAGAAAGAAATAGATATATTTATGTGTGTGTGCTTGTGTGTGCGTGTTCGTGTGTGTGCATTTGCACACGTGTGTATGTGTAATTAAAAGAGCACCCTGGGAACACCCATCCTGGCTGAGACGCCTCCCCCTTGGAACCTAGCAAGCCTCTTTCTTCTTTTATTTCTTTCTCCCCCCACCCCCAGCCACTGAAAGCCCTTGGGGAGGAGTTGCCCTCCCTCCCTCCCCCAGTCCCAATCCTCTTCTCCCTGGTCCATTCATGCCTGGCCAGGGAGCAGAAGAGATGCAGCTGGCCTGAACAAGCCGGGCCAACACCCGGAGTGTGAAAAGGAAAAGAAAAGGGGGGGGTATTCCTGCCGCCCCACTGCTGTATTCCCCTCCCCCCAGCCAGGAGAGTTCCCTCTGCAGACCTGACCACTACCAAGATGAATACCTAGCTCTGGGCAAACGGCTGTGAGTCGCTGAACAAGTGAGGCGGCTAGCTGTCTGTCTCTGTCTCTGTCTCTCCCATTCTGATTTCTCCCTCTCCCATCTCTCCCTTTTCCTCTCTCTTAGCGCCTTCTCTTCCCTCCTTTTCTCTATCTCTCACTCCTCACCCTTAGCTGTTTCTTTTCTTTCTTCACTTCCACATCCCTCACTATCAGTCCTCCCCACCCCCACTCCATCCCTTTGCCTGCTCTTACCTCCCTCTCTTTTCATAATTGCTGACATGGATTTCTCTCTCCCCAGATCTCTTAACAGAAGCTCTGTTCTCTTCCTTGGCATCGTGGTTCTGTCTCACTCAATTCTTGCTGAACTTTCCATCCTCTTTGCCATCCCCGTTCTATTGCATAAGGACTTTATTCTGTCTTTTCATTCTCTCTGTCTCCTCTTTTCTTTTTCTCACTCCTTTTTCTCTCTTTCTTTTTCTCTCCTTTCTCTTTTTCTCCACATCTCTCTTCGGCATTTCTCCCACTTGCTCTGTTTTCCTCTTTCTCTCTCTCTCCTTCTCCATTTACTTTCTTTCTCTGTTCTTCCTTAGTTTTTCTCTCTTCTGTTCTCTACATTTTCCATTCTTCCTTTCCCTTTTCTGCCCTCCTCCCAATTCCTCTCTCCTTCCTCTCTCCTTCCCCCTTTCCACCCTCATTTTTGTCTTCTCTTTCTACCACTAGCTGTTCTACTTTTCCTTTCTCTTTCTTTGTTCCTCTTTTCTCCTTCCCTGTCTCATCCTCTCTTCCTCTGCCCCTCCCTCCTCTTTTCTCCCTCTTTCTTTCTTGTCACCTCTTTCCCTCCTTTCTTTTTTCACTCTCTTCTCTTCTTCACCTATCTCTCTCCTTTCCCCCTCTATCTTTCCATTACTTACTTTACCTCTTTTCTTCCCCCTTTCCTTTTGTTAATCATTCTTCCTTCATCCCTCACTCAGCCTTAATTTCTGATTAATATGTTCTTAGCCAAGGAATAAAAAAAGGGAAGGAATCTTCTAAATAAATCATTTAGTCATGTGAAGAGGTAATCTCCAAATGACGGCCTGTGTTTATCTAGTTTTTAGCAGTGCATGTTAAATAGTGATATGGGGACTAAATTTTTTTTTAAACATTGAAGCTGCTGTGAAGGGATTTTTAACTTCATTTCCCAGAAAGAAAAATGGGGAAAGCCAAGATAAGACCTGTGAGCAGCTTTCCTCCTGAACTGTTAGCCTGCACAATTAAACAACGTGAGGAAGAAAGGGCTGGATAATTCTGGCTGCCAATTATGGACAATTCACTGGCTAAAAGAGACCTGAGACTCTTCTCTCTCCAATGGCCAAATGGACGCGGCTCCGATGCATCACCCACTTCTATTCCTGCTCACTTAGCTTTCCCCTGGAATGCCTTATTACTCTATCTCCACCCACAGCACCTTGGTTTACCCCATTCTTTGAGTTTCAAAGCCTGCCCATCCCCCACCTTCACTTACGTAGCAGCATCAATTTAGAGCTGGTACAAATCTTAGTATATGAAATGTTGGTGCTGAGAGGATCCTAGAACAGAAAATGCCAAAGTTGGGAGAGGCTTAGAACACAAAATGTCAGATGAAAAGGAACACAGAGTGTCAGAACTGGAAGGGAGCTTAGGAAATAGAATGTCAGAGCTGGGAAGGGCCTTAGAACAGAGAGTATCAGAGGTAGGCAGGGCCTTAGAACATAGAATGCTAAAAAGTAGAATACAGAATATCAGAACTGTATAACCACTGAATCCAACGCTGTCATTTCAACTAAGTGGAACTAGATGGACTTCCTTAAGACCAGAGAGGAGACTTTTTCATCCATGGTCTTAGTGACAGAACATTTGGATCTCAGCCCTCCAACTCCATTTCCAACTTTCTTTTCCTTTCTCTGAACTATCCCAGGAAACTCTTCATCCTTCTTCTATGAATTTATCCCCCCAATCAAATTGTGACCCCCCTAGTGATGAATAATTATTGATATTTATGTTAGCACAAAACTTTTAAGGTGAGAGGGATTGTATGTCACAGAATCAGACTATGGGACCATTGGTTTAAGTCCTATGCTTTGGAGAGCTTGGAGTTCACCTGGATGAAAGGTCATAGTATTCAGAGTCAAAAGGGACATTAGAGGGTATTTAATCTAAATTTCAAATTTTACATCCGAGGAAATTAAGGCCCAGAAAAAAGAAAATCACACAGGCCCTCTGATTCCACATCCAGCATTCTTTTCACTACACCTTATTGCCTCTTAGCAAAGCATTACATTTGGTGCCAGAGATAGATGAAAGATAGATAGAGAGATTCATATATGTATATATCTGGTAGATAGATGAATGATATGTAGGTGATAGATGAGAAATGGGTGTGTAATAGAGGATAAATGATAGATGACAGGTGATAGATAGATAGCTAGACAGACGGACGTACAGAGACAGATAGATAGATAGGTAGATAGACGGGCAGAGACAGACAGACAGATAGATAGATAGATAGATAGATAGATAGATAGATAGATAGATAGATAGATAGATGATGGAATGGATGGATTGATAAATAAATCAAAGAATAGATAGAAAGATACATAGGAGAGATTGTTTATTAAATGCTTACTACATTCCAGGTAGTATGTTAAACGTTGGGAATAAAAATACAAGCAGAAGGAAAGACAATCCCTCGCCCTAAAGAAGCTTTCATTCTAATGGGGCTAAAGAAGATATCTCCAGGGTTAAAAAGGATGCTGAGGCACAGATAGAAATGACTGGAGATTGAGGTGTGGAGCTGGGGGAAGACCTGTCCTCAAATCCTGTCTTTGTCACTTACTCCCTCTATGACTTTAGACAAATCACTTGGGTCTCAGTTTACCCATTTGTAAAGCTGTGGAATCTGTGCCAACTTTGGAATCTGTCCATGGATGCCAGCTTTGCTAACTTACTACCTGAGTGATCTTGGACAAGTCACTTCTTTAGTCCTTAGTTACTTAACCATAAAACAAGCAGGTTGGGCTTGACAGCCCCTAAGGTCTCTTCCATCTATGTGCCAATGATCCAATGACTAGATGACCTCTAACTTTCATTCCATCTTGAAATATATAATGCTTTATGATGCTGTATTAAAACATGAGCTGTTCTCATTATTGTTATTATCTTAATATTTTAACATTCTTTCCTGACCAGTTTTTTTTAAAGCAACCAAATGGTCATATTAGAATTTTACCTTCCTATGCCTAAAGCCTTTGGGGAAAACAATATGAAAACCGAAAAAAAAGAATAGAATAAAAGATCTGGAAAAATCCATATTTTGGCTCGTCAGCCCTTAAACAGTCCAAATCTGGAGACACTACTTTAGTGGTTGGAACAGAGTCCCTAGAAATAACCGTGTGTGGATGAGAAATTCCAGCTAAGCAGGCTTGCTTGCCCTGCCTCAAACTCTATTGGCTACCTTCAATTCCTATTACTGCAATAAAATTTGTTTTTATAAAAAAAAAATCAAGGACAGCCCCTCAAGGTCTTTCCTAAGTCTTCAAGCTATTTGCTGTCCATTAGATTGTAAACTTCTTGAGGACAGAGATTGTCTTTGGACTCTTTGTATCTCTAGCACATAGTAAGTGCTTAACAAATGCGTGGTTGTGGTTTGTCCTTGTTCTCGAAGAGCACCATGATATTAGGAAGCTGATGCTATAACTTGCAGATGAATTGAATTTAAGTGAGGGAGGGCTATGCAAAGTCACTTTCTCTTCCAGAGCCATCTGGGTCCAGTGGCCAGATATAGATCAGGACAACTGATGGCCCAGTGCTTAATAAATGCTTATTTATTGATTGATAGATAATGCCCTTTCAAAATTACCTAGTATTTATTTTAATATACTCATGTGTGCGCACCTTTTCCTTTGTAAAGTATGAGCTCTTTGAGAGCAGGGATTGTCTCTTTTTTTGCGTTTGGATCTTTATCCATTAGCACAGTGCTTGGCATACAATAGGTGCGTAATAAATGTTTATTGGCTGATTGATAGCCTGGTACTTTCCTTTCCCATATAATCTTGCAGTTACTAGAATCTAAGCTTCTTTAGGACAGGAATGGTTTCATTCTAATGACAAGCACATTACTATAGGTGCTTACTAAATGATTGTTACCTGCATGATCTGAGAAAATGCTGCCCCCTCCCTCTTTCCCCTAGATTGTGGGCTCCTTGAAAGCAGGAACTGTTTTTTGTATCTCCATCATCTGGCTCAAATTTTGCCATATGATATTCTGTTGTTAGTTGATTTTTTTTAAAGTTTTGTCCAATTCTTAGTGACCCTATTTGGGGTTTTCTAGGCAAAGATACTGGAGTGTTTTCCATTTCCTTCTCTAGCTCATTTGACAGATGAGAAAACTGAAGCCAACAGGGTTAAATGACTTGCCCAGTGTCACACAGCTAGTAAGTGTCTGAGGCTGGATTTGAACTCAGGAAGATGAGTCTTTCTGACTCTAGCCCTGGCACAATGGCATCCCCTAGACACCTTGAGGTTAGATTGGATGACTGCTATGGTCCCTTCCAATTTCAATTCAATTTAAAACCTTCCCCATCTTTTCAAGCCCAGAGAAGATTCTCCCCTACATGATCCCTCTTCTATTCATGCTAGCACTCGCCAATCTCTCTTCTCTGAATTTATTTAGCACTTAACCGTTCTTATCACACAGTGTCCTGTCTAACGCTGTTTCACAGAATCACAGAATTTCATAGTTAGAGGGACTTCAGCCACCATTCAGTCCTACTCATACCTTAAGATGAATTCGCACTCTAAAATCCACCAAGTGCTCATCCAGAATGTCTAGACATCTCCACGGGGTTGGGAGTGTGGTGCAGGGAGCCATTCTTTTCCAAGGCTGTCCATTTTGTTTCAGGACATTGTTGAGGAGTTCTTTCTTAAAGTAAGCTTAAACTTTCCTATTTAAAACATTGATCTGTTCCTTCTAACTCTGTCCTTTAATATTAGACAGAGATAGTCTGATGATTCTACTTCCACAAGGTGGCCCTTCAGAGGCTGGAACCCAGAGTCTTCTCTCCTCTGGGGTAAATATTCCAACTCTTTACATATCATCTCAATGTCCTTTGCATTCTGGTTTCCCCATTCTGGACTCTTTCCAATGCATTTGTTTCTTTCTTCAACTGTGGCACCAAGAACTGAATCCAGGACTCCAGATGTGGTTTGATCGGGGCAAAGCATAGCAGGGTCCTCAACTCTGCACTCTTGGCAGCTCTGCCTCTTAATGCAATCTAAGATGGGGTTAGGTTTTTTTTTTGAATGTGTAGTCGCACCACATTCTTACCTCTGATTGAGCTTACAGTCCCCTAGAACTCTCAGATCATTTTTCATTGTATATATTTCTTTGCATGTCTCCTCTAATAACTCCTTGAAGGGAGGGACTGTCTTTTACCTCTTTTTGTATCCTCAGCACTTAATACAGTACCTGTCACATAGTAGGTGCTTAATAAATGCTTAGTGGTTGATTGGGAGTAATAGGACCTGAGTTCAAATCCCACCTTTGGCAATGCTATCTCTGTGACCACTTACTCTCTCTAGACCTCAGTTTTCTCATCTGTAAAATGAAGGGATTGAACTAGATCACTGTTAAAGGTTCCTTCCACCCCTAAGTCCATAATTCTATGACATTTCATATAAACAATTTTTGGCTGCATGTCAGGAAAATGTTCATAACAATTATCTGTCTAGCTCTAGAATGAGTTCTCTCAAGAGGTGGTTAGCTTCTTATTACTGAAAGTATTCAAAGAGGAAGACTGGATGAACTCTTGTCAGGGATTTTGAAGAAGAAATTTGTGTTCCGGTAGAGATTCCTTCTACCTTGGAGATTCTGTGATTAAGAGGAAAGGGAATAGAGGAGGAAGAGCAGAGAGCAAAGGAAAGGGAGAACAAGGAGGTAGAAGAGGAAGTTTAAGAGATCTCTAGGTCTTGATCAGTCCTAAAATCCTCTAATCCTGTGGGAAGGGGAAGGGCAGTCAGGACTTCATAACTCTAATCTCTGTCCTCTTATCAGCCTCCATTAGGGGTTCCAAGAAGAGGGAGAAAACTAAGTTCTTCAGGGACCATGTGGGACTTGAGTCTGATCTTGAATCCTAGAATGATTTACCTGGGCAGAAAGGGGAGAGGAGAACATTGTCAAACCCTTGATCTTCGTTCAGTCCAATAGAGCCCAGCCTGGATGTTCAGTGTTGTGTTAATCTGCAAAGTATGACTAGTTTTTTTTTTTGTTTTAATAATAGTTAACCTTTACATAGAAAATTTGCAAATATAAACAAATATGTATATATATATATATATACGCATGCATATGTGTATGTGCATGTGTGCATGTATGAATTTTCAATTGATTTTTAGAAAAGACCTAGCTGGTAGGTACTAGTATTATCCCCATTTTACTAATGAGGAAACTGGGGCAAACATTGGTTAAGTGATTTGCCCAGGGTCACACAGCTGGTAAGTGTTCTAGGCATGATTCAAACTCAGGTCTTCCTGATTACAAGTCCAGTGCTTTATTTGCCTTTGGGGCCAGCCATCTGAGGAAGGAGAATGTTCAGTTCACACCAATAATAATAAATGTCTATATTTTAGAGCACAAAACCATTTGCTAAATACTTTTCTCCCAGTAGACCAGTGAGGGTGGTGGTATTAATGAAGTAGTCTGACTATGGAATCATAAGCAACTTGGTGGTGTAGTGAATAGAACACTGCTAACATGACCTGAGTGCAAATCCTACCTTGGGACACCTCCCAGTTGTGTGACCCTGGCAAATCACTTAAACCTGTTTGCCTCTATTTTCTCATCTGCAAAATGGGAATAATGCTAGTAAAGTCCCTTAAGCTCTATTTGCTTCAGTCCTCCCATTTGTAAAATGGGTATAATTAGAAAAAAATGAAATAATATTTGTAAAGTATTTTGAAAACCTTAAACTGTCATGTACACATTAGCTATTACTATTGGGAAGAGAACTGGCTCTAGAGAGAGGGAACTTGCCATGATGCTCACTATCTCTGTGACCTTGGACAAGTCATAGTCTTCCTAGAAATCAATTTTTTTTCATCTGCATAAAGAGGAACCTTACTAGATTGCCTCCTAGACCCTTTCTAGACCTAGGATCAGCTACCAGGGGTCATGATAGAGTGTGGAATTTAGAGTCAGGAAATGTTGAATTCAAATTCAACCTCAGATGCTTACTAGCTTTGTGACCCTAAGGCTAGACATTTAACCTTTCTCAGTTCCCATTTCCTGTTCTATAAAAGGGGATAATAATAGCTTAATAATGCCTTTAAAAGATTGTCACAAAAATTAAATGAGATAATATGTGTGTAGTGCTTTGCCAACCATAAAGTGATATATAGAGGCTAGCTTTTATCATCTGTTCCATTTTACAGATGGAGGTTTATAATATTAGAATTTAGAACATTGCCCACAAATTGTCTCTAGGGAGATGAGCAAGATGGCATCCCAGGTATCTGGTGCTGGTACTTAGGCTGGTGGTACTGATGGATTTTTATTCTGCAGGATACAGTGGGAAAGGCTGGCTTGGGAGCTGGAGGATTGGGCTCAAATCCTGCCTGGCTCTGCCACATACTTCCTGTGTGACCTTGGACAAGTCTTCAATTTCCTCATCAGTAAATCAAGGAAGTCAGGTTAGACAGCATCAGTTTTTTTATTCCTCTAGTTTCTTCTCTTTTAGGCACTCAGATGGTGTTTCTTATATTTTTGGACCAAGTTGGGCCAACAGGGTGGCCCAATTATACCATCTTCAAGTATAGTAAGAAAATTCACATCTATTTGTTCCTATAAGCCAAGTCTGATACAATTCCAATTCCATAAGCCTTTATTAATCACCTACTGTGTACAATTTGCCGTGTTAGGTGTTGCAGATACAAAGAAAAGAAAAGCTTCCCCATGCTGTCAAGGAATAAAGAATACCTCTGTCTCAGGGGAGAGGTACTGAGAAAGGCACTGTTAATGAAGGGAAACACCACTATATTTGAACTCAGAAGACATGGGTTTGAGTCCAGAATTTGGCAATAAATTGCAGTGTGACTTTGAGAAAGTCACTCCCACTCTCTGGATTTCAGTTTTCTTGTCTGTAAAATGGAAGAGTTAAACTAGATGGTCTTTAAGGTTCCTTCCAGTATTGGCATTTGGTATTGACTTTCTGGAGACCATTCTCCTCTGAATTCTATATTCTAAGTGTAGGAAGGCTTTTTGTTAGCTTTCCTACCTTTTGATAGCCATGCATGCATAACAAAGACAGCAATTTTGAATAAAAGGCTGAGGTGAAGGCAATACCTCAAGAAGCTCCAAATTATCTTTTTTTTTTTTGCCTTCTGACCTTCTGATCCCCTTTATTTGGGAAGATTTTGGGAGGAGGGAAGAGGAGGAAAACCTGTTGACCTCATACTCAAATAGCTAATTTCTGATTGTTGAAAGGCCACCCCTAAAATGAATGAAATAAGAAGCAGTTTGGCAAGCAAGAATTAAACAAAAGTCCCAAGAACTTTCTAAACCTAAATCAGATATATACTTGGTACAGAGGTACTGATCCTTGGAAGTAAAAGTAAGTTGATCCCACAAAAGACTAACTGCTAGCTTGCTCTGCTTAATTAACTGTTCTACACTCCATAATAATTTTGCCCTTGGAAACTAAGACTCCGGGAACTCATAGATTCCTCAGAGGGAGAAAACAGATGATGCTTGGGTATGTAGAGGTCTTGTCTCTTTGGTGAAAACATATGGTATATAAGCTAAAAGTAATAGATGAACTGATCTCTCTCTTGGGGAAAAGTTAGAACTTCTTCTGAGGACCATAATTGAAGCCAGTAACTCTTAGCCAAGGGAAATTTTGCAACTGTGGAGAAGTCACAATAGTGGATACCCAACATTGATGATGAGACTAATGGGTCAGTGCCCAGTGGAAACTGTATACCAGGAATGACTATGAGATTAGAATGAGAAATGCAATAACCAGAAGGCTATAGCCCTGCATCAGACTTTCTATGCTTACCTCCTAACCTTTTGAGTTCTATATGTATATGCACTTATACACATGTTGACTAGATATGTCCACTCATCCCACTGATAGGGCACTATTTGTGGGAGAACATGCCCCAGGGGTGTGTGTGTGTGTGTGTGTGTGTGTGTGAATATTCTATTATGACATTTTTTATACTTTTTCTATCAACTAATGTCGCCCTTGGGAAGAACAGTAAAAATGAACACAGTAGTGGGGGCTCATGAGCTTTGGTTTCAAATGGAAGTGGACAGAGTAGCTCAAGCCTGGAGTTGCTTTTCTGGGTCCCACATGTAAGAAGAGTATGTCTCAGCTGCTTTGTATCTTCTGATACTCTATTTTTCAAGATGTCTCTTTTCTCTGACAATCTGTGTGCTGAAGGTCCCCATAGCTCTGACATTCTGTTTTTAGAGGACCCCTTTCAGCTCCAAAATTCTCTTTTACAGTCCCTCCCAGCACCTAGCACAATGACTGGAACATAGTAGGTATTTAATAAATGCTTTGTAAACTGACTCTTAGGATTTATGACCTGTGATTCCTGGTCCTTAATCTTTCAATATCTCAGTTTCCTTATCCTCCAGTTTGGTGTAATGGTACCTGCTCTCCTATCTCCCTTTGATGTCAGGAGGATTATTTGATAGCAGTTATGGAACTGCTTAGCAGGTTAATGACAATCACTCTCCCCATGTATCCCAAATATCCTTCCCCATGTTGGTAGATTGGAATGTTAGGGATCCGCTCTCCTTTCCCCTTTATTTTCTTCTCTGCTACCCTTCCCCATTCCTCCCCTGTCCAGAGCTCCTCTTTCTGCTCTGCCTGGCAGCATGATGGCCCAGCCCTAGGCTGTGAAAGGGGCACGTGGCAGCAATGGCCAGATAATAAGTGGGCAGGAAAGCTTGGCTAATTTCCACAAGAGCTCCCGGGTAAAGGCTGTGGTGATGGCAATTAAGCCAGGAGCATTAAAAACATGGTAATAAGGGGCTAGAGTGAGGGGAGGCAGAACAGTAATTTAAATGATATCCAGCTCAAATATGGAGTGTCTAAATGTTCTTTCAGAGAGATTTATATCCACATAGACCTACCTAATTCATTTATTTAGCTAACTAGCTACTTATTGGTATGTCCTTTCAGCCTCCCTTCTGTTTTGACAGCTAGATCAGAAGACAGAAGACCTGATCAAGCAGCCCGAGGAAGCCTGGCTATCAAAAGGAAATGGTTATCAGCCTCATTGAATATTAGTGTCTTGGGGAGGCGTATGTGTCAGGATTTGAGCCTGGCATTCAAGGCCCTCTATAATGCGATACCTGCCTCAGTTCCCAAATTTTATCTCTTGCTACCATTGCACAGGTGAGGCAGCTAGATTGCTTTGGAAGCATTGCAAAGTTCCTTTAATGATCTGGAGGATTTTTCTTGAATTAAAGGATTCATTTTTTCATACCCATATCCTTACAGCTTATGGCTGGGGATCATGAAACGCTATAGTTTTTGCTGGATTTAAAGATGTACATCACAACAGATGGTAATGGAGAAGTACATGGGAGGGGGCATGAACAGGCAGCAGTAAATTAGAAATGAAGAATTATGATGAGACTAGGAGTAAAAGATGCTATCAGCGTAATGTTAATACTAAAAAAAGGTGGGAGCCTCATGTCACAAGAAGGAAGGACAGTTGATGCTTTAATCTCATTCTAGAGATAACAAGAGAAATGGAGGAAGGCCCCCAACATGTTGGATGACCCCCTTTTGATGGACTCATCAGTAAACAGACAAAAATCATGAAACACGGGTAGACACAGATGGATCGCAATCTGCAATTTCCCTCACTGGAAGGAAGATTGTCTTCAAGGAGGTGACAGATTCTTTGGAGAATTAGAATTTGAGTTGCCTTTTACAAACCTGCTCCTACAATGGCACTGGGATCCTGGTAGCTCCCCTCCCATTCCTGACCATGTATTTTCTCATCTAATGCTATGTGATTTGGAGCAACATTTCAGAATGTTGGCTTGGAATACCCTCTTTTCCCTTTCCTCTTTGACTATCTGAAGCCTAGTCAGATTTCAAGGCTAGGCTTGAAGCTCACTTCTTCCACAAAGCCAGACACCTCAGTTCTGAAAGCTGTTGCCCCCCACCCCTATTTCCTCTCTATCTTCTTTTTTAAATAAAATTTTATATAAATCACTGGGATCACAAATTCCATAATAATTAGACCAAGCTCCTTGAGTGCAAGGAATGGTTTTTTTAAAAAAAAACTTTCTTTGTATCCCCATACCTTAGACTAAAACCTGGCACATAGTAGGTACTAATAACTGCATATTGACTTGGCCCAACCTGACTGTAGAATTTACCATTTTCACTCCATCCTTAGGCAGATAGGTCATATTCTCACACACCCTCACATAATAAAAACTAATCAACAATCAGTTAATCAATAAAGTTTTATTAAGTGGCATGCACTCTATTATGGCAGCTAGGTAGCACAGTCTATAGAACACTGGATCTGGAGTCAGGAAGACCTGAGTTCAAATCTAGCTTCAGACAGACACCTACTAGCTATGTGACCTTGGGCAGGTCACTTAACCCTCTTTGCCTCAATTTCCTCATCTGTCATGTGAGCTGGAGAAGGAAATGACAAACCATTCTATTATCTCTGTCAAGAAAACTTCAAATGAGGTCAGAAGAGTCAGACAGGACTGAAACAACTCGACAACAGCAATGAAGACACTCTGTTAGGGTGCCAGGAATATAAAAAGAAAAGAGAGAAAGTCTTACCCTCAGGGAGCTTACACACTAATGGGGGAGACTTCATATAGGGTAGTGTGTATTTATGTTTATGTGTGCGTGTGTGCACGTGTGTAGTAGTCAGACACTGTATTTATACTTACACTTATATGCAGAGGAAATACAAGACAGTCTGTAATAGGTCACTCAAGAGCAAGATTTATGCTATACAATATTTTAAAAATAATAGTAACTCCTTTTAAGGTTGACAAAGTAGTTCCCTTTCCAGTGAGATGGGATGGAAAAATATCCTTCTCTCCATTCGAAGATGAGTCAACTTGGGCTTTGAGAAAGGATTCTTACAAGATCACATGACCACCAAGTATCAGAGTTGGGATTTGAACCCAGGTCTCCTTACTTCAAGTCCAGCATGCTTCTGATTCCTTTAAACTGTGCCTTATTACATAGTAGGATGCTTTCTTGTGAAGTGTTTGCTGCTCCTGCTGAAATGATTGATGATGAGAGTGACCCCTTACTCAAGAACCTTCAGGGATTCCCTATTACTATTAGAATAAAGTAGAAAGTTCTATTTGACCTTTAAAGACCCCCTCTTTGTTCCCCCCCCCACTTTCATGTCACCTGATATTCCCAAGTTTATTTCGCATTCTAAACCTATAGGCGCTGTAGGCTCCAGCTGCTGTCCTAACCTGCGTGCTGCTCCCCAAACTCAATATTTGGTTTCCTGCGTCCATTCCTATGAACAGGTTGTGCCCCATGCCTACAAATTAAACCTGTTCCTCATCATTACCTCCTAGAATCCCTGGCTTCCTTTGAGACAAAGCTAATGTAGCATTTCCTACAGGTAGCTCTTTCTGATTCCCTTAGCTATTAATAATCTATCCCAACCTCAGATCATCACATAGATACCTAGGCATTGCTTCTCCCCAAAAGAGACTGGGTTCCTTGTGGGCAGAGACTGTTTTCCTTTTTATTCCTTTTCTTTGAGTCCCTAATACTGAAGCAGAGTATTTGACACAGAGAAGTTACTTCAGGAGAGAAGACCTGTTGATTTGAATTAAACTGAATGTGAACAATGTTTTGTACATAGTCCACATTCCAAAAACATTTGAATGGATAAACACGTGAATTAATTTAGACTGGTACCTACTGGGTAGGGGCAGGCAGGACAAAAGTATGGGAAGAAATTAGTGTATAGGATAGGACCTGGCAAATAGTAAGTGCTTAATAAATGCTGTATTTATACCTCTCATCAGTGTACAGGACAGGACCTGGTAAATAGTAAGTGCTTAATAAATGCTGTATTTATACCTATCCATTCATCCTTCAATCCATCAGAGGGGTCCAATCAATACAAAAGATTGGCTCTCAGCCTAATCTGATGTCAGACTGGATAATTTGATTTGGTTAAATTCAGCTTGACAAAGAGTTTGCTACCATTTTCTATTTTTAGGTAATGTTCAATAAACTATAAAAACAAAATATTTTTTTACTATAAGATAAACATTTTTTGCTTTCATTCAGGTAATAAAGTAATTTTCCTGAAGTGCAAGTCCAATTATGTCAACCCTAACCCCACTCTCCCCACTCAATAAACTCCAGTGGCTCCCTATTGCCTTCAGGATCAAATACAAAATGCTCTGTCATTCAAAGTCCTTCATAAATTAACCTGCTCCTACCTTTCCTGTCTTCTTACCTTACTCCCCCAAACATACTCTTCTTGGCTTCCCCACTGTTCCACAAATAAGATGCCTCACCTCTCTGCTCCAGGCATTTTCTCTGGCTTCCCCCATGCCTGGAACCCTCTTCCTCCTCTGCCCCAATCACTGATCTCCCCAGCTTCCTTTAAATGCCAAATAAAATCCCACCTCCAGTAGGAAACCTTCCCCAACCCCTTTTAATTCCATTTCCTTCTCTCTGTTAACTATTTCCTACTTATCCTAGATATAGCTTACTTTGAATATATATTTGTTTCTCATTAAAACATTTGCTCCCCAGTTAGAATGTAAGCTCCTTGAGGGCAGGGATTATCTTTTGCCTGTTTTTATAATCTTAGAATTTAGAGCTTTTTCAATCATGTCCCATTCTTTGTGACCCCATTTGGAATTCTCTTGGCAATGATACTGGAGTGGTTCACCATTTCTGTCTCTAGCTCATTTTACAGATGAGGAAACTGAGGCAAACAGGGAAAAGTGACTTGCCCAGGGTCACACAGCGAGTGTCTGAGGTCAGATCTGAACTCACAAAAATGAGTCTTCCTGACTCCATGTGGCACTTCCTGGCACTGTACATACAGTAGGTGCTTATTAAATGCTTATCAGTTGATTGAATTAAGACGAACACTTATTAAGCACCTGCTCTGTGCCTGTCACCATGCTAGTTGTTGAGGACAGAAAGACAAAACAAAATAAGCCCTGTCCTTGTCCTCAGGAGCTTACATTCTTACTTACAGAAAAGTAGCACTAAGTAGATACCAATTTCAAGGAGAGATAGAGTGTTACCCATTGGTGGGATCCAGAGAGGTCTGATATAGAAGGCAGATCTTGGAAGGAAGATAAGGAGTCTTCCAAGCCTGGAGGCAGAAGAATGCATGTCTTGTAGGAGGAGCCAGGACTATCTGACCAGAACAGAAAGTATAAGGAAGTACAGTATATAATACTGCTGAGTATGCTGAGCTGGGTGACCTTGGGCAAGTTCACTTAACATTGTTTGCCTCAGTTTCCTCATCTGTAAAATGAGTTGGAGAAGGAAATGGCAAACCACTCCAGTGTCTCTGCCAAGAAAAATCCAAATGGGATCATGAAGAGTCAGATACAACTGAACAACAAACATCTTGTTTGTATACCGTTGTTTCTAAGTTGTCTCCTTAAAATAGTAGGCACTTAATGAATAATAAGACTGAGAAGGGTGTTAGGGGACCAGATAGCAGGGCATTTTAACAAGACCAGTGATGTTATATTCTCTTAGAGTGGCGATAGAAAGGCCCTGAAAATTGTTCATCTCTATTATGCCCAATTCAACAGGAACTCATGGAGTGCTTATATATGTGAAGCACCATCCTAGGCACAAAGGATACAAAGATGAAAGTGAAAATCCTGTGCCTCAAAGAACTTACATTACAATGGGGGAGTAGAGTGATATGGTCAGATCCATGTTATGGGAATACTACCTTGGTGGCTGTGTAGATGGTAGGTTAGAGAGAGGAGAAACCAAAAGCCAAGACACTCATGTGGTGGTGGGTGTGGTGGGCAGAGGGAGCCATGTACATCACACTGGATTTTCTGAGTACATCCCCCAAATTTCTGAGTTTTCCTTGATTTCTGTGCCCCTGAGTTCTCAGTTAGAATTGGGACTGAGCCCCTGAGAACAAATGGGTCAGCGAATGAATGAGTTCCCCAGGCTATAACCCCAGTAACTACACAGTCCAGATATTGGCTTTGATCTTAAACACACACACACAAACACACGTGTGCACGCATGCACATACACACACGACTCATTTTGTCAACCTTGTTGTATGTTATTCTCTTTCATGTGTATTCTACCATCCCAACCAAACTCCTGCTTCCTGTTTCTCCCCCACCTCCCCATCATCCCATCTCCATTCTCTGAGTCTTTGCATAGACTCTCCCATGCCTACCGTGCCCTCCTTCTTCACCTCTGTCTGGCAGAATCTTTAGTTCCCTTGAAAGCTTCTCCTACATGAGGTCCATCCAGGTTGTGAGAATCTTCCCCTTTTTCTCTTTTTATTTAGTTTATGAATTGTTTCTTTCTGGGAAATTATTAAGTTTCTTGAGAGCAGAAACTGTGTTGCATTTTTGGTTTTGTATCCTTAGCATCTGGCACAGCCAACTTATGATACATATTGCTTGTCACTTCTATTAGAGTTTAAGCTCTTTGAGGGCAGGGACTGTATCATTTTTCATCTTTAAATCAAAGAGCATAGCTCCCTGCACATAAATGCTTGTTGAATGGATGAGTGAGTGAGTGAATTAATGAATCTGGGACTGGCCTGGCCCATTTCTAGTCCACAGTCATGAAATCATTAGATCCAAATATACACACCTTTACCTGCAGGATCATTGGACCATAAATCTTGAGCTGAGAGGGACCTCAGAAGTCATCCAGTGCAATCCCTTCATTTTGAAGTGAAGTGATTTACCTAAGGCAATAGGACTACAGCTCTAAAACCCAAAGGCACTTCCAAGGCCCCATAGTTCAGCCCTCTAAGCCCAGTCTGTCTTGAGTATTCCCATACCAGAGGCAGGGTCTGAAAAAGTCCTTCTGAAGAGCTCAAGCTTCAATTCCATCCAGAAAATCTTTCTTTCACATCTGTTCTGTTTAAAGTTCTATCTTGGTACCCTCTGGGTGTCCAAGGTCTTCCCCCTTGATGGGTGGGTACATGGAGTGGGGCTAGCCAATGACTACTCTGACTTGGGGATGAGTTCTTGTAGGCAATCAACAAACCCTGGCAGCTCTACAGCCCATCACCCTGGCCCCTTACATCCTTTTCTTCTTAAATGCTGGCCTCTCACTAAGAAGCATTCATTTCAAGTCAAGTCAACAAATATTCATTAAGTGCCTACTATTTTAAGGAGACAACATGGAAAAAAGGATGTACTAACAAGATATTTGTTGTTCAGTTGTATCCAACTCTTCATGATCCTATTTGGGGTTTTCTTGGCAGAGACACTGGAGTGGTTTGCCATTTCCTTCTCCAACTCATTTTACAGGTGAGGAAGAAGAAACCGAGGCAAACAGTGTTAAGTGAACTTGTTGCCCAAGGTCATCCAGCTCATAAATGTCTGAGGCCAGATTTGAACTCAGAAAGATGAGTCTTCCAAACTTCAGGTCCAGTGCTCTATCCACTGCTCCACCCAACTGCCCATACTACCAGGTATACAGGATATATACCCATACTACACAGGATAAATTGGAGATAATCAACAGAGGAAGGCACTAGAATTAGGGGAAGCTGGGGAAGGCTTCTTGGAAAAGGTGGGATTTTAGCTGGGACTTGAAGGAAGCTAGGGGAGCCAGGGGGCAGAAACAATTATGAAGAGAATTTCAGCCATGGTGGATAGCTGTGAAAATGCCTGGAGTCAGAAGGCGGGTTCAGGTCCCAGCTCCAACCCTTGGGTGCCATGAGGTAATCTCTCTGGAAGGCCTCATTTTCTTCACCTGTAAAACAAGGAGGTGGCCCTAGATGGCCTCTGAAGTCCCTTCCAATCTAGGACCCTTTGATTCCATTATGAATTTCCCAAGCACCTCAAAGAGATGGTAACAGTGTCTGTCATCTGTAGGAAGGGCCCCAGCATGACAGATATAATAAGTATCAGACTTATCTGTGAGGACATTTTACACGTGGTACAAAGTAGAATCTGATAAGGATGTTGGATATGTATTCAAATGCTCTGGGAAAGTCTGAGGAAGGAGAGTTCCCTTTCACTGGGAGGAAGGAGTGGAGGACTCAGGGAAAGCTTCCTTGTAGGAAATCTTGCTTGAGGCGAGCATTGAAGGGTGAAAAAAAATTATGTCCTAAGGAGATGGGGAGGGAGTACCTGGCAGGCATGGCAAATGTGTGGCACAAAATGTATGGAGGCAAGAGACAGTGGGGCAAGCTCAGGGAAAAGGGAACACTCTGGTTTTCCTGGAATGAAAAACATCTTGAAAGGAAGTACAGGAAAATCAATGATTGGGGCCAGATTGTGGAGGGCTTTGAATGCCAGGCTAAGGAAAGGGGGTTCCTTGTCTCCTGGCATCCCTCCAGTTGTCCCCCCCCCATTGCTCTTGCTGCTCCCCAGCTTTGTCTGGCCTCTCTTCCATCCTTCCAACTGCCCCTGCCCACCCCCTTTGCCAATGGATTCCTTGGGTGGGTTTGAATGAACAGCTGTCAGTGAGCTGAGAGCTAATGACTGCCTGGAGAGTAGTTAGCGGATAATTAATATTTGCAGCACAGAGTCGGGATTGCTGTGTCTGTGTGTCTCCCTCCTGACAGCTGAGCATAGACTCGGCCAAGGGGAATCACATGGGCGAAGCACACACACTTTTCTTGGGCCACTGGACTGGAACGAGGGTGGGGGACCAGGAGTATTGGCCATCCTCCTCCTCCCCATTCCCACCTCCCCATGGCAGTAATCACATCCTTCCAGGGATCAACATAGCTGTGGATGCCACAGAAGGAATGGTCTGTGGGGGCCACAGGCCTGCCGCCTTGCTGGGATGGGAACCAGGCATTCTGATTCATGAGGGTGCCAGCACAGAGACTCTCCCAGCTGGTGGTGGGACAGGTCTGCTGCTCCCTGTGAGTTCTTGGGGCTAATGGCTTCTGTGGGAGAGTGTGGTCTTCCCAAGCCTGGGGACCAACCTCCTTTGGTGGTTACCATGGTGATGTTCCCCCCAGCAGTTGGATAAGGACAATTTCTGGTGTGTGTATGTGTGTGTGTGGGGTGTGTGTGTGTGTGTGTGTGTGTGTCAGTATGTGTCTGTGTGCATGGTGTGTATGGTGTGTGTGTGAATGTGTGTGTATGGTGTGTGTGTGTGTGTGTGTGGTGTGTGTGTGTCAGTATGTGTCTGTGTGCATGGTGTGTATGGTGTGTGTGTGAATGTGTGTGTATGGTGTGTGTGAGTGTGTGTGTGTGTGTGTGTGTGTGTTTGCTTATAGATGTTTAGGTGGGTAGCTCCTGGCTTCAATCTCTGTTCCCCTCTGGCTACCTCCCTGTGACACACCAGCCCCCATTCTTGATCTCTCCTTTTCAGACAGAAAGAACATTATCAACCCAGGAAAAAGTCTGCTGTAGGTTCCCTGCCCCTGAACTCTAACCTCTCAAAATTTAGGTAAAAAATGATGTAGTGCAGGATAAAGACCCCTGAGAACTCAGAGACCTGGGTTCTAATTCTGATTCTGCTACTTTCATCTCTCCAGGCCTCAGTTTACCTATCTGTGAAAGAATTCAGTTAGACTACCTGATGTCTAATTCACCTTTTGAAGTCAGTGAGAAGCAGAATAAATACAGTCAGGGTGAGTGGGGAAACACAATACTAGCTATGGAGTAAGAAGGGTCCCCTTCTAACTCTGATTTTTCCTAGCTCTCTAATTTCCTTATCTGTCATATAATGGGCTTGACTTGGTGTACTCTAAGGTTTCCTGTAGCTTTAAAGTTGTGATTCTATGACTGTGGGAATGGAATTGAACTCTCAGAGCTTGTTTTATCATCTGTAAAATGGGACTGGAGTCAGGAAGACCTGAGTTCAAATCAAACCTCAATTACTTTGTAGCTGTGTGACTCTGAGTCACTTCACCTCTGCCGGCCTCAGCTTTCTCATCTGTCAAATGGGGATAATGGAAGCCCCTACCTCCCAGGATTGTTGTGAGGATGAAATGAGATAATAATTATTAGGAACACTTGGCATAGTGCTCAACACGAAGCAGGTGTTATAAGAATGCCTCTCGGAGTGGAGGTCAGTAAAGCACCTTCTAAATCTCTAAGTGTTATAGGAAGGGAAGTTTTGGCTGATGCCGACTTCAGGGGCTGGCTCTCATCTGCCTTCAGAATAAAATAGAAACTCCTTTGTCTGGCCTTGACAGCTCCACATAGACCGGCTTCCACCGGCCTTTTCAGCCTGATTAGGCATTAATTCCTTTCATGTGTTTTATGGTCCAGCTAACCTGGACTCCATGCTGTTCCTCACACACGAGATGCCATCGCCTATCTCTGTTCTTTGGACGGGTTGCTCCCTGTGCCTGGAACAGACTCTTCTTATCTCCTCTGTCTCTTCAAACCCCTGGTTGCCTTCGAAACTCAACTCAATCCCAGCCATTTGAAACTTTTCCTGTTCTCCCTTCCTTGTCTTTCCTACCCTCAGCATCTCCCTGCCTCTTCACCTTGCTGCAAATTACCTTGTAATTAAATGCGGATGTTTTGTGTCTACTTAGATGTGTACATGTCGTCTGCCCCAACAGAATGTGAGACATTTTTGTCTTTGTATACTCAACACTAAGCCTGGTGCTTTGGACCTAGACACTTAATAAACACTCCTTTTCCTCCTTCTCCTCCTCTTCCTCCTCTGCTTCTTCCTCTTCCTCCTCTTCCTTTTCCTCTTCCTCTTACTCCTTCTCATTCTCCTCTACCTTCTCTACCTCTTCCTCGTCTTCCTCCTCCTCTTCCTCCTCCTCCTCTTCCTTCTCATTCTCCTTCCTTTTCCTCCTTCTCCTCTTCCTCCTCTTTCTCTTCTTCTTCCTTCTTCTTATCCTCTTCCTTTTCTTCCTCCTCTTCTTCCTTCTCCTTCTCCTCCTCCTCCTCTTCCTTCTCTTCCTCCTGTTCCACTTGACTTGATAAAGAAAAGTCACTTGATTCTGGTTTAGTGAAAGAGCACTGTCTCTGCAATAAAGTGTAAGAAGATTGGCAAGTTAGGAAGGGACAAAGTGGTGAAGAATTTTAAATGTCTGAGGCCACGGTCACTCAGCCAGCAAGTGGCAGTTGGGGTTTCACAGCTGGTCTCTTGACTTCCAGTCTGTTGCTCCCCTGTGTAGATCCCTGCAATCATATTGGGATTTTAGAACTGGGAGGGACCTCAGGTCACGGAGCTCACCTGCACAGAAAACTCACCTATGCCATCTATCTACCAATTGCCCTGCAACCTCCATGTGAACTCAAGAAAAGTTCTTGGGAAAAAAATCACAAAAACCATCTCCCAGCAGACTGATGCCTTTGGAGGAGCAATGTGAAGTGCCCTCACACTGCTGCACTTAGCCCTGATGTCTGGTACTTCCTACTGGTCTGGTCTTGATCCCCATGTGGCCAGTGGGACCAGTCTCCATTCTGCCTGAGCCAGTGACAATAACTGGAATTTTCTTATCTCACTTGATTCTTACTATGGTTCCAACAGGTAGTTATACAGGGTATTTTTCTGAGGTAACTTGCTAGGATCACACATCTAATAAGTGGAAAAATCAGATCTTCTGATGCTAAGTTTACCTTTGTGCCCATTTTGCATATAGGTAGGTAAGATCATACACAGAGATTTGAAAGGGAATTTAGAGCTCAATACACTCCCTAATTTTACAGATAAGGAAACTGAGTCACAGAGGAGGTAAATAACTTGATTAAGGTTACCTGGACAGAATTTGAATGTAGATCCTATGACTTCAAATCTATCATTGTTTCCATGCACCATAAGAGGAAAGTCAAATAATGGTGGACACCCAAGGAGTGTGCTTTAGTTAAACGGGTGGGGTATGACAGAGAGGAGACAAGCTCTATGATCAGGGTTAAAGCATCCCTTTTCTTTTTTCTTTAAATGAACCTATACACGAACATCACATTTCTTTGCCCACTTTTTCAGAGTTTCACAACAGCTCTGGGAGATAGGAGATAAATGCTACAAGCATGTTCAACCCCATTTTAGAGATGAGGAAACTGAGACCCGGAGAGGGCTAACTTCCAAAGTGTGGTATTAGAAGAGAGGGCTGAAGCATGAATATTTATATTGATATTCACTATGGAGTTTTTAGTAAAATATTTAAGTTAAAAAAAGTAATCATTATTCAGTGCCCATCTGTGACATTGCTGTCCCCAGGAATGAAGCATTACCGCCCAAAGATAGATCTGAGCTGTCCCTTGGGAGGAATCTAAAGCAGGTAGATTAAAAGGCATCATAGCACTGTCGAGGGAAGAATCACCTTTGGTAGGAGTGGACAGAGATGTGCTTCTAGAAAATTCTGGACAAAAGGGGAAAATGAAATTTCATGTTCTGGCAAATGAGAGAATACAAGTCCTTCCCAGGGCAGCGCTTGTACATAGTGCCTGGCACCTGGAGGCCCTTAATGAAAGTCTGTTGATTGATTACCCAGAAAGAATCTTTGCAATGGATACCATCCCAAGGACATCTGCAAACCTGCTACCCTCTAAATGGGACCAGACCTCAGAATGGCTCCCCCCGGCCTGACTCTCCTAAACAGACTTTGCCCCACAGAGAACAGCAGCATGCTAGGGTCAGACATACCTTAAATTAGGAATTAGAAAACCTGAATTCCAATCCCAGTATTCCCCTTTAAAGCTGTAGGGAACAAATTATCTCACTTTTCTTGGTTTCCTCTGTGATGATAATATTGATTATAGCAAATGATAATGACATTCCTACAATTCCTAGCACTTTCTTCCACCAAAAATAAAACTGCTTTGCTTATATTTTGGGTCCATATATGTGTTGTGTCCCCCAAGAGAAGGTAAGCAGTTTGAAGACAGGAGCTCTTGTTTCTATTACTGAATACACATTGCCTAGCACGGTGCCTGATGTACAGTAGGTGCTTAATAAATGTTTCTTGCTGAATGACTGATTCAGAGTTTGAGATGAACAAAGACTCAGTGAGACAGGTTTTTTGTTTGTTTCTTTATTAGTTGTGTCTGATTTTCCATGGCCCCATTTGGGGTTTTCTTGGCAAAGATATTGGAGTGGTTTTCCATTTCCTTCTCCAATTTACTTTACAGATTAGGAAACTGAGGCAAATGGGGTTAAATGACTTGCCCAGGGTCACACAGCTAGTAAATGTCTGAGTCTGGATCTGAACTTAGGTTCTCCTCACCTAAGGCTGACAATCTATTCACTGTACCATGTGAGGAAGGTACTGGAGAGATTATTATTTTCATTTTACAGGAGAAGAAACTGCTACCTAGAAAGATTAAGCAGATTGTCAAAAGTCACACAGATAGCAAGTGGCAAAGTAGGGCTCCTTGCCTCTGAGTGGAAGACTTTTTCTCTTATGCCATCCTGTCCCTCAAAATGACCAGCTGGGAGAGGGAAATGAAAAGGTTAAAAATCACTCCCTTTCATATAATACTATACGATTTTCACAATATTTTACAAATATTATCTCTGTGAGGTGGGTGCTATTATCATCCTCATTTGACAGATAAACTGAGGCACAGGGAAGTTAAGTCTCTCTCCCTCTCTCTCCCTCTCTCTCCCTCTCTCCCCCCCACCTCTCTCTCTCTCTCTCTCTCTCTCTCTCTCTCTCTCTCTCTCTCTCTCTCTCTCTCTCTCTCTCTCACACACACACACACACACACACACACACACACACAGAGTAAATTCCTGAAGTGTGACTTAAACCCAAGACTTGCTGATTCCCAGGTCAGTGTTTATCCACTACAGGGCACTGAAGTCTGGGGGCAGGTGTCAATGTATGAATTAGGTGGTCTGTAAGTAAGATCTCTTCCGGCTTTTCAATCTCAGGGATTACTAGGAAACGTCCTAGAAGTGGCTGCATTTTAGTGATGGGGATGGGGACGTGGCGTGTGCCTTGGATTGGAAGGAATGTCAGTCTCCCAGAAAGCATTTACTAAATGCTCAGCTCAACACGGCAGGAGCGCTGGATTCTGACAGCAGCCTTATCATCAGTGATTAATGGTGAATGTGTATTCTTCTCGGTTCTATCCTTCCAGGCCGCGAGGATCAAACATTCCACTGGAGATGAGAGGCATATAATGTTTCCGTCTTTTTGTTTTAAAAGTCTAAGGTTGATGGATTTTGAGTAAGAGAATCTGAGTTCAAATCCTAACCTGTTTCACCCTGGGTAAGTAACTTCATTTTCTCTGTAAAATGAAGGAATTGGATTTGGTTTCCAGGGTCTCATTCGGCTTTTAAGCAGAGCCAGAAGGCACCGGAACAGTCATCTAAGCTAGTAGTTCTCCAAGTGTGGTCCAGGCACATCTGTGGGTCGTTGAGACCCTTTTAGGTCATCTGAGAGGTCAAAGCTATTTTTATAATAAAACAACTTAGGTGTGGGGTTTTTAATAATTGTTTAGTGTAAAAGAGTCCAGAGACCAAAATATTCAAGAAACACTGATCTAATCCCCTCCCTGTTTTACAGATGGGGAAATAGAAGCCCCAAAAGGTTGAGGGGCTGTCTAAATCAAGATCATACAGAGGCCAAATGGGGATTCAAACTCAGGTTCAATGACTCCAACTTCATCCATCTCTCCATAGCTCGAATTTATATAGAGTTTAAAGATGTGGTAATTGATTTATGGGAACATTCTCATTTGCTCCATCCTAATTCTCTCCTATAAAGCCAAGTAGAATAAATCCAGGCCTTCTTCCCTTTCACTCACCTATTTTAAACTTGGTTATAGCATACTATAAATATTTGGGTACACAGAGTAATAGGTAGCATTTATATAGCACTTGAAAGTTTATAAAGCACTTTATGAACATTATCTCACTGTATCCTTACAACAGCTCTGAGGGGTAGGTGCCATTATAATCTCCAATGTCTGGCTGGGGAAACTGAGGCAGGTGGAGGATTCGCCTAGGGTTACACAGCTAGTAATTGTCCAAGGCTGGATTTGAATTCAGGTCTTCCTGATTTCAGGATTGGGCCTCTACCCACTGAGTCACCTAGCTACCTCCTCAAGATTCCTTTCTCCTTTGATCTCTTAGAGATAGATGCCTAATGGAGAGATTGCTGAGCCAAAGGGCATGTACACTTTAGTCACTTTTGGAGGACAGTTCCTAAGTGCTTTCCAAAATGGCTGTGCCAATTCACAGCTCCAACAATAGGGCATTAAGATACCCGCTCATAGCAAGAACAACTGTGAAAACCAAACTTCATCAGAAGTCACTTAACCTCTGTTTCCTCATCTGTAAAATGGGAATAATCATGGTACCTGCTGCCATGAGGATCTAATAAGCTAATATCCAAAGGTGCCAGAAGTAAACCTTCAAGGCCTTATATATGAATACATGAGCCATTGTTATTATTATCAATTGTGATTTATCATTTGTGTCCCCTTTTAGCTCTGACAATCTATGTATTGCATGCTTTCAGAGACCAAAACATCTAGTTTCATTTTAATTTTTTTTTTTGGCTTTTTGGAGGGGGGAGGGCAGGGAAATTGGGGTTAAGTGATTTGCCCAAGGTCACGTGGCTAGTAAGTCCTCTTAAAACCTGGGAGGTTTTGAAAAATTCATCTCCTCCATCCAGTCTTTAGTCATGTCTGACTTGAGTTTTCTCGGTGTAGATACTGGAGTGGCTTGCCACTCCCTTCTCCAGCTCATTTTACAGATGGGGAAACCAAGGCAAAGAGGGTGAAGTAAATTGCCCAGGGTGACATAGCTACAGAAGACTGGATTTGAACTCATGAAGCAGAGTCTTCCTGACTCCAGGGCTGGCTCTCTATTCATGGAGCTGCCCTAGCCTTCAGCTAACCACTCTGTAAAATGAGGGAGTTGGACTGGTGCCTCCAAGACTCTTCTGGCTCTAAATCTATAATCTAATCGTTTAACCTTTGTGACCTCCGACAAGGAAATCCTCATCTCTGGGTCTTACTTTCCTCTTCTTTAAAATAAGGAGCTTGGATTAGATGCTCTTCAAGGTCCTTTCCAGTTCTCCTGGAACTGTATGTTCCTGATACTATTTTGTGTGACCTTGGGCAAGTCATTTCCCCCTATTCGGACCTTCATTCGGGGTTTTGGCAGGATCGCCTCCGAGGTCCTTGCCAGCTCTGGCCCTGGGGTCCTCCGATCTTGCGACTCACGTCCCCTGGTCCCAGTTAACCCCCCCTGGCAGCCCTCGGCTGTCTTGCTTCTGGAAGGTACCTGAGGGTTGAACGAACCTCCGTGCCTCTCTTGGGTCGTGTCTCCTGATTCCTCGGCTGTTTTCCTCGCTGTTCTAGCCACGCAGCATTAAGCAGAGTATGGCAGCGCAGGGTGGGGAGGGGGGAGCGGGAAGAGGAGGGGGAGCCGGGCTGCATTCTCCCCGTGAGCGTGCCTTCTGTCTCTGGGTAAACAAACACATAGCACCCAATCTAGCATTGAAATGGAGCGATTCTTTAAATACAAACAAACAGTACTGGCGGCGGCTGGGGGCGGGCGGGGGGAGGCAGGCCCGGCAGCAGCAGCTGCTCCCCAGTCCAATCACGTCTCCCCTTGCCTGCAGGCCGCTGCCTGGTGCTGACCCAGAGGCCTTCTGGGCAGCTCTGCCGGAGCGCTATTATTCAGACTTGCAGGGCTGGCATCTGCCGTTTCCAAAAAGGTCTTCCACCCAAGGGCCGGGCTAGGTGGGGAGGGACTTTAGGAGGTCAGAGAGTCCAGCCCCCTGCCCCTTGGTGGGATGCGCTTTGACTGGACCAGCCAGATGTGTCCGCATCTGTGTCCTTCTGGAAAGAGAAGCCAGAGGCTCCTTTGGAGGCAAGAGTTTTTGTCTCACTGGTCTCCATACATTTATGTATATATTATGGCTAATGGAGAGAATGTGTATTTGGAGTCAAGGGACGTGGGTTTGAATTTCCACTCTACTACTTACTGTGGGTCTATGGGATTGTCACTGAGCCTTTCTACCTGTCTGACCTCTAAGGAACCTTCTAGATCTTGGATTCCTGTTTGATTTAATTATTTAACCATACTGAAGTCTGATACGTATGTTTGTGTGTATATACATATATAGACACACATATAGGCATAAGCATAATACATACATACACATGCATATATGCACAACACACATATATACACATGTACACACATGTATGTATATACAAATATACACATATAAATATATATGTATATATATCCATCTATAGCTATCTATATATTTATATCTATCTGTCTCGGTCTCTGTCTATCTATCTATCTGTCCATCTATCTATCCATCTATCTACTGTCTACCTATCAATCATCTATCTATCTGTCAATCATCTGTCTGTCATCTATTATCTACCTATTTCTCCATCTGTCTATCTATCTGTCTCTCTCTCTCTCTCTCTCTCTCTCTCTCTCTCTCTCTCTCTCTCTCTCTCTATCTACCACACCTCAGCATAGCTGGAGAATTGCAGAATTGCAGAATTTCAGTTGGCTGAGACCTTAGGGATCACCTACTTTGACTTTTGACCCATAGTGAAAGAGGAATCCTTTCTACAATGGCCCTGACAAGAGGTAAATCAGCCTCTGCTTGGCTCTCTCCAGGGAAGGGGATCCTGCAGTCTCTCAAGGCAACCCGGTTTGCTTTGAGAGAGCCCTAAGCCTTCAGGGACTCTTCCCTAACTTCTAGTCAAAATCTGCCTCTGTAGTTTCCACCCACTGCATCTGGCTCTGTCTTCTGAAGCTTAGCAGAACAAGGCTAGTCTTTCTCCTGAAGCAGAGGCACCAAAGGCCCAGCCCACAACACTCCTCAGTACAGCCCAAACTGGATTAAAATGTAATTGGGAAATATATTTTTTAAAATTCAATAAAGGATAGATGATATTAATGCTTAATTAATTACATTTAACTAAGTAATTAAAGTCAATATGTGGCCCACAGGATTCTTTATGTAAAGTTTAGTGACTCTTTGTTTTTTACACTAGACTATAAGTATCTTGAGGGCAGGTGCTGTTTCATTTCTGGCTTTGTGTCCCCAGTAGCTTTAACTGTGCCTGGAGCATTATAGGAGCTTAATAAATGCTTCTCAGGGGTAGCTGGGTGGCACTGTGAATGGAGTACTGGCCCTGGAGTCAGAAGGAACTGAGTTCAAATCCAGCCTCTGATACTTGCTAGCTGTGTGACCCTGGGGAAGTCACTTAGCCCTGATTGCCTCGAAAAAAAACTTCTCCCCAGTTCCTAATGCCTTCTTTTATATTGTGGTCTACATCTTCTCTGTATCCATGTATCACGGTTCCCCCCACCATTAGAATGTGAGCTTCTTGAAGGCAGGGATTGCTTTTTACCTTTTTTTTTTGTACCTCACATGCTTAGTGCAGTGTGGCAAAATGGTAGCATTTAATAGATATTTGTTGACTGACTATTGAAACAAAGCAATACCCATTGATCAGGGAACATGTCTTGGTACATGAATGTGATGAAATAATAGTGCGCTCTAAGAAATAACAAATGTGGAGAAGGCAGTAAACCATAGGAACTCTTGTTGCTGTGGCGGCGGCGGTGGTGGTGGTGGTAGTGATGGTTGGGCAGCTGGATGGTGAAGTGCATAGAGTGCTGGGCCTAGAGTCAGGAAGACCCAAGTTCAACTCAGCCTCAAATGCATATCAGCTATATGACCCTGGGCAAGTCATTTCAACCTGTTTGCCTGAGTTTCTTCATCTGTAAAATGAGCTGGATAAAGAAATGGCAAAGTTTCCAGTATCTTTGCCAAGAAAACCCCAAATGAGGTCAACAAGCATAAGACATAATTGAAAGTGACTAAACAGCAACAAATATTTGTTGATTAACTATTGAAATAAAGCAATGTTCATTGACTAGAGAATGGTTAGATGTAACGCTGTACATGGATGGGATGGAATAGTCATGCACCCTAAGAATGTGCAATGAATATGGAGAAGACAGGATGGCATGGGAAGTCTTAAATGACTGAAGTAAACAAAACCAAGAAAACAGTACATTCAATGATTACAGCAATGTAAATGGGGAAAAACGAGCCACAACAGAAATGGAACTCAGTGCTGGGTTTTCCTAATTGGCCAAGCCTGACCCTGTGTGAGCTGTGACAGTGCACCTTTTGCCTTCTCTGCAAAATGGGGGGTTGGATATGAAACACCATGTATACTGTTGAACTTGATAGATGTGTTGGTTTTGCTGGGGGTTTTTAAATTTCATTTTTTTTAAAAATTATTTGTTATAAGGAATGGTTCAATGGCCACGGATGGGAAAAGGAGATACAGGGTGTATCCAAAGCCTTAGTATAGTTTCAAGCTTTAATACTGGGAAATGAAGGTGCTTTTAAGAAGATATCAGTATGTTTTTTTAAATGCTTGTTAATGGATTGATAACCTTTTGAATATTTGAAGATAACAAATGAGTTTTTTCCGAGTCTTCTCTTCAGCAAGTTAGACAACTCACAATTACTTTTCACCATGGTCCTAGATCTGTGGGCCATTACTTCTCTTCCTCATCTTCTAATTTTTATTTCAGAGGCTTAAGACATAAGGTAACAAATTCAACGTCCCGCTTTCAGGTCCTAAGTATGTGGGTAAAGGTATTATTAATTTCCTGCCATTTCTGGGAAATCTGTGAGTGTGTCCAATCACAAGAGGAAGGGAGGAAAAGAGGGAGAGAAAGAGAGAGAAATTGAGAGACAGAGAAACAGACAGAGACAAAGACAGAGACAGAAAGAAAAAGAGGGAGAAAGGGAGAGAGAAAGAGAGACAGAGACAGAGAGAAAGAGACAGAGACAGAGATGGAAAGAGGAGACACAGAGTCAGAGAGACAGAGACAGAGAGAGACAGAGACAGAAAGAGAGACAGAGAGAGAAAGAAAAAGAGAGAGAAGAGAGAGAGAAGAAGAAGGAGAAGAAAAAGAAGAAGAAAGAGGAAGAGGAGGAGGAAGAAGAAGAAGAAGAAGAAAGGGAGGAGGAGAGACAGAGAGAGATGTAAAAGCTCATCACTCCAGAGTGCAGCCCTGGGTCAGCAATAGCAACAGCATCACCTAGCATAACCTTAAGTTACCAGGAGATGCTTAATAAAGGTGGGTGGGTGGATCAATATACCAATTATTATAGTGATTGCAATGAAATAATTATTGCAGAAGGAGAAGTAAGATTGTGGAGTGGAGGGAAGCAGAAGAAAGAGGTGCCAAGATGAGGGAAGGCATTATCTGCAGTCTAGATCTCAGAGTTTTTGACCTTGGTCTCATCTCCAGCCTCTCTCCCTGAAGCAGAAGGAATGTGCCCACACCTGTCAGGATAGGGGGAAAGGTCTAAACCTAAGGTAAGAAAACACAGACCATAAATAAAGATGATTATCAGAGGAACAAGCCCTGGAATTTCAGATTTTGGAGGGGCCTTAGAACATAGACTGTGAGAGTTAAGTAGGATTTTAGAAGATGCAATATTCTCTATGAGACTTTCCATGAATTGAGTTGAGTTGAATTCAAGTCAATTCAGTTTACATTTATTCTCTTTCTCTGTCTCATATCTATCTTATCATTCATCTCTCTTTCTCTCCCTCCTTTTTTCTCTTCCCCTTTCCTCTCCTTTTCTCTCCCCTCCCCATTCCTCTCCCATCCATATATTCCCATATGCAGGAATTTATACACACACACACGTACACGTAATACTGTTGTTGTTCAGTTGTTTTTAAATTGTGCCCAGCTCTCTGTGATCTTATTGGGGATTTCTTGGCAAAGATACTGGAGTGGTTTGCCATTTCTTTCACCAGTTCATTTTGCAGATGTGGAAACTGAGT
>CM053594.1:24297009-24316879 GCA_028646575.1 Pseudocheirus occidentalis | reverse complement strand
CTGCTTCTACGCCGCCATCTTGGCTCCGTCCCCTCCATACTTTCATTAATTCTCGTGATATCCTTGAGCTTTTGTTCTTCTAGATGAATTTTATTTTCTTCTAGTTCTATAAAATATTTTTGATAGTGTTATCGGTATGGCACTGAATAAATGGATTAATTTAGGTAGAATTGTCATTTTATTATATTGGCGTGGCCTACTCATGAGCAATTGATATTTTCCCAATTGTTTAGAATCTGACTTTATTTGTGTGAGAAGTGTTTTATGGTTATGGTAAGATAGTTCCTGGGTTTGTCTTAGTGGGTAGACTCCCAAGTATTTTATATTGTCTATAGTTATTTTAAACACTGAAACAAAGAGATACATACAGGGTAAAGATTAGGGACTAGAGCAGAATTTATTATTCTTTAGCTGAACTAAAGAAGGAGGGTGTAGCAATCATGATCTCAGACAAAGCAAAAGCAAAAATAGATCTAATTAAAAGAGATAAGGAAGGAAACTAAATCTTGCTGAAAGGTATTATAGACAATAAAGTCATCAATACTAAACATATGTACACCAAATGGAATATCATCTAAATTTCTGAAGGAGAAGTTGAATGAGTTACAGTAGGAAATAGAGAATAAAAATTATACCTAGTTATTTTAAATGGAATTTCTCTTTCTGTCTCTTGCTGCTATACTTTGTAATACGTAGAAATGCTGATGATTTATATGGGTTTATTTTGTATTCTGCAACTTTGCTAAAATTGTTAACTGTTTGAAGTAGGTTTTTAGCTGATTCTCTAGGATTTTCTAAGTATAACATCATATTATCTGCAAAGAGTGATAGTTTTGTTTCATCATTGCCTGTTTTAAATTCTTCAATTTCTTTTTCTTCTCCTATCCCTATAGCTAACATTTCTAGAACAATATTAAATAACAGTGTGTTATTTTCCCTTGTTTATCCCCTGCTTTGCTCTTATCTGCCACCCCTTCCATCCTCACAAGTATTTTACTTCTAACCACCACCTTCCCCAATGTACTCTTCCTTTTATCAGTCCCCATTCTGCTTTCTATTGTCCCTGTCCTGGCTTTACTTTCTTATAGGGCAAGATAGAGTTCTATATCCAACTGAGGGTGGGTGTTATTCCCTCTTTGAGCCAATTTTGATGAGGATGAGGTTTAAGTTTTGCCTGCTGCCCTCACCCATTTTCCTCTCTATTATAATAGCTCTTTTCTGTGGTATAATTGAATCCCATTCAATCTCTCTCCTCCTTCTTCTTCCAATGCAATTTTTTCTTGCTTTTTAATTTTACTTTATTTTTTGGGGAGGGGGTATCATTCCATCAAAATCACCTTATAGGGGCAACTGGGTGGTTCAATAGATGGAGCACCAGCCCTGTAGTCAGGAGGACCTGAGTTCAAATCTGACCTCAGACACTTAACACTTACTAGCTGTGTGACCATGGACAAGTCACCCCAATTGCCCTGCCTTTACCCCTCCAAAAAGACAAAAAAATCACACCCCCTGTCTATATACACTCCTAATTCTTCTTATACTAATAAAGTTACAAATATTATCTTGCCATATAGAAATAAAAAGTTTAACCCTACTGAATTTCTTACATTTTCTTTCTTATTTCTTTTTTCACCTTTTTATGTTTCCCTTGAGTTATATATTTGGAGATCAATATTTTTTAAACTCTGGTCTTTTAATTAAGGGTGCTTGAGAGTCCTCTATTTCATTAAATATTCATATTCCACCCCCCCCCAAATGATTATATTCATTTTTGCTGGGTAGGTGATTCTTGGTTGTAATTATAACTCCTTTGCTTTCTGGTATATCATATTCCAAGCTCTCTGGGTACTTAATGTGAAAACTGAAATCCTGTGTAATCCTGACTGTAGCTCCATGATATTTGAGTTTTTTTTGACTGCTTGCAGTACTTTCTCCTTGATCTGTGAGCTCTAGAATTTTTCTATGATATTCCTGGGAGTTTTCATTTTGTGATTTCTTTCAGGTGGTAATGGTGGATGCTTTCTATTTTTAGTTTGCCCTCTGGTTCTAATATATCAGGGCAGTCTATAATTTCTATAATTTCTTGAAAGATGTTCAGGTTTTTTTTAATCATGGCTTTCATGTATTCTAATAATTCTTATATTTTCTCTCTTGGATCTATTTTTTAGGTCAGTTGTTTTTCCAATGAGAAATCTCACATTTTCTCTTCCTTTTAAATTTTTTATTTTGTTTTATCCTATCTTGATATCTCATAGAGTCATTAGTTTCCACTTCCTCAATTCTAATTTTTAAGGAATTATTTTCTTCAGTGAGCATTTGCATTTCCTTTTCCATTTGTCCAATTATATTTTTTAAGCAGTTATTTTCCTTGGCAAATTTTTGTATATCTTTTCCCATGCTATTGACTCTTTTCATGATTCTCTTGCATTACTCTCATTCCCCCGTCCATTTTTCTTCTACTTCCCTAATTTGCTTTAAAAAAACTTTTTCTTTTTATTTATTTACTTGTTGCTTTTTTGGAGGGAAAATTGGGGTTAAGTGACTTGTCCAAGGTCACACGGTTAGTAAGTGTTAAGTGTGTGAGGCCAGATTTGAACTCAGGTCTTCCTGAATACAGGGCTGGTGTTCTATTCACTGCACCACCTAGCTGTCCCCTAATTTGCTTTTAAAATACTTTTTAGACTCTTCCAGGAATTCTTTATGGGCTTGAGATCAAGTTGCATTTTTCTTTGAGGCTTCACATGTAACTATTTGACACTTATTGTCTTTTAAGTTTATGCCTTGATCCTCCCTGTCAACATAATAACTTCCTATAGTCAAATTCTTTTTGTTTTTGTTTCTGCTCACTTTTTTCTGCCTTTTTTTTTTGGTGACTTAGTGTTTTAATGTGAGAGTTGGGCTCTGTTCCTGCACTGTCTTAAGCTTTTTTGTGCTGAGGCTCAGGATCTTGCTGCTGCCTTTCACTGGGCTTCAGGGCCGAGCTGTTTGCTTTCTTTTTTATTTTTATTTCTTTAGAAGGAGAAGGTAGGGCAATTGGGGTTGACTTGCCCAAGGTCACATGGCTAGTTTTTTGTGTTAAGTGTCTGAGGTCAGATTTGAACGCTGGTCCTCCTGACTCCACCTAGCCACCCCATTAGCTGTTTGCTTTCACTGGAGAGTAAGCTACCCTTTTGGCTTTTCCTGGGGACTGGTGCCTCCTCACTGATGTCGCCCAGGTGTGGGGTTTAGCTACTGGCCTGCCCCATGGGCAGGATTTTTCTGCTGGGTTGCTGTTGTAACGGAGTCTTTCTGGTGGATGGCCCTGGAAGATAGATCTAATTTTTGGTCTGTCCTAGGGGTAGAGTTTTGCTGCTGGGTTGCTATGGAATCAGGGTCTCTCTGCTGGCAGGCCCCAGAGGTGGGGGTCTTACTGTTGACCAGCCCTAGGGTCACTATTGGTCAGCAATAGCTTCAAGGTCTTGCTGGTGGCTTGTGATGCAGGTAGATATTTCAGGGTGAGAACTGGGGGAAAAGAATAAAGAATGGGATAGGTTCAGAGTAATTAAAGGAGAGGGAAAAAGAACAAGCTACTATATACTCAGCGTTGTGCTAAGTGCTTCACAAACACAATCTCATTGGATCCTCACAACATCACAGGGAGATAGCTACTACTAAATCCCCATTTTACAGATGAGGAAACTGAGGCAGGTAGAGGTTAAGTGACTTGCCCAGGGTCACATAACTAAGAAATCTGAGGCTGGATTTGACCTTTAGTCTTCCTGACTCCAGGCTTAGGTGTTTAAGAAAACAGTGATTAATGGGGTGGCTAGGTGGCACAGGGAATACAGCACCAGCCCCAAAGTCAGGAGGACCTGAGTTCAAATCCGACCTCAGGCACTTAACACTTACTAGCTTCGTGACCTTGGGCAAGTCACTTAAGGACAATTGCCCTGCCTTCCCCCTCCAAAAAAAAAACAGTGATTAAGTTGTAAAGATAATAGATTTAGCAACAGCGGCCTCTAATTCAGCTTCCTTTATTTAAAGATGAGGAAACTGAGACCTGCCCATTGTCACAGAAGTGGTAAGTGGCAGAGTCATGATTTGATATATTGATATTTGATATATTAAATATATATAACCTTGGCTCAAAGGGCTGGTTGTGTGGGACTATCTCCTCCTTAGTGAGGACTGTGTATTACAATGTCCCAAGCCCATTTGAAAGGTAGGGAGGAGAAGAGAGACAGACAGACAGAGACATAGACACAGAGACAGATAGATACACAGACATAGAGACAGAGAGAAAGAAAGACACAGGGAAGGGAAGGGAAAGGAAGGGAAGGGAAGGGAAGGGAAGGGGGAAGGGAAGGGGGAAGGGAAGGGAAGGGAAGAGGGAAGGGAAGGGAAGGGGAAAGGGAAGGGAAGGGAAGAGGGAAGGGAAGGGAAGGGGGAAGGGAAGGGAAGGGAAAAGGGAAGGGAAGGGGGATGGGAAGGGAAGGGAAAAGGGAAGGGAAGGGAGATGGGAAGGGAAGGGAGTTTTTAAACTTTGAGAGAAAACATGGACAATGTTAACCTCTCTCTTCAGGCTGCTGTGGGGAGAGAAAGACTCTAGGAAGTAGCTGATATGGGAGGATCTGGCAGGATTGTGTCCCTTTTCTTCAGCTTTCTACGCTTGAGCCTTCAGGTAACTTCTCCTTTGAGTGAGATCTGGGATGATCTCTGCTGAACTGAGATGTCTTGCTTCCAGTGGGAGAGCTCATTCCTCTGTCTCCCAGATCAGGGCCCTTTCTGCATTTCCTTGTCTGGTATATATTTTCTCATATATATAATTTCTACATCTGCAATGTCTGGTATATATATTCATATACATACTATAAATATATATATGTGTATGTATGATTTCTCTGATTTGTTTGTTGTTGACTTGAATAAATTAGTGTCTTTTCTACTTATGGTTGTGTGTGTTTTCATAGTGCAAGTGGCACCTTGTGGGAAGAGAGTAAAGTCTCTGATATTGAGTCTGGGACACTCCTTTCCCCATTAATGATTAGAGATCAGGAGCTTCTCTTGAACCTCTCTTGCTTCCCCAACCTAACAATGTTTAAGAGAACATATAGATTTAACTCTAGTCCTATACGTCCTCTCTGAAGAAAGCTGAGTAGCCAGCCTCTGGCCCCCTCTTGCTTCTCCTCCTGGTAGGAATTGAAGTCTCCCTTGAAGAAGAGCAGTGGAGGAGATGCCAGAGATGTCTGTTCTCACCTCTCTTGGAACTAGAGAGAGTCACATTCTGTGTGTGTATGTGTGTGTGTGCACGTGCGTGCATGCGTGCGTGTGTGTGTGTGTACACCAGTTCAAATTTCCTGCTAGTTTTTTTCACAGGAGAGAAACGTGAATGTCTAAGTGATGCTGCAAGTGTGCAGAGATGTGTGTTAGGATGTGTGTGAGAATGAGCATGCTGGAGAGTGATTGAGCTTGAGTGTGACTGAGTCTAAGTGAGCTAATGGGAATGAAAAAGAGAGAGAGAGAGAGAGAGAGAGAGAGGAGAAGGAGGAAGAGAAGGAGGAGGAGGAGGAGGACAAGGAGGAGGAGGAGGAGGAGGAGGAGGAGGAGAAGTAGTAGTAGTAGTAGTAAAAATGAAAGTGTGTGTGAGAGCAGCAAATGGGTTTATGAATGGGCTGGCAAGGGAAAATGAATGGGAAAATCACTTACAATCCTGGAATCACCGTTTGCTTATCTGTCAAATGGGGCTAATCATGCCAGGAGCACCTGCTTCCTAGGGCTTTCCTCAGGATCAAATGAGATAATGCTCTTAAAGGTCATTGCACCCTTTAAATGACTACAGACAAGCTGCCAGTATTATTATTCTTTGTTCCCATCTGCGATTTTCTTGGGGTTGGTACCTTCCAGTAAGGAAAGCTCCCTTCCCCAGAGCACAATAGTACCTCTTTGTCTCTTCCATCTTAGCTGCCTGAGGCATTGGGAAGCACAGTGCACATGTGTCCATAACAGGATTTGAACCTGTGTCTGCATGGTTCTGAGGCAGTCTTTGCATCCATTACTTCACACTGTTTCCCTTTCCTAATTCTTATTCTCTTCTCTCTGGGCTTTCATTTCTTCCTCTTTAAGAAGACAGGATTGGATCTGATGGTCTTTCTGTTTCTCCCAACTTTAGGTCCCATGATCCAGGGTGATAGAATGGAGAGGGCTCTAATTAAGGAGGTAGAGGACCTGGGTTCAAATCCAGCCTCTGACAATTTTTACCTTCCTGGGCCTCAGTCTCATTATCTGTGAAATGAGTAGGCTGGACTGGCTCGCCTCTCAAGTCCTGACTCTAGGTATAGGATGCTATATGTGATGAGTGAATGAGGGTAGATGAGGATGTGTCTAATGTTGCCCTTGGGGCAAATGGCCTATCTTTTCCTTCTGTCTCCCCCAAATATCCCTGATCTAACCTTGGTAAAGCTGCTTGGAACTGCCACTGTTTGGTCTGAGGCCATGTCCCTAGAAGCTGTGGGGGAGGTCACAATAGGGAGGGAGGGTGGGGCATAGGGACCTAGATCCTCATGGGATATCTTGCCATCTGGGCAGCAAAATGGGTGCTTGGAGCCCCACAAACCCCCGCAGGTGCACTGCCCATCCCTCTTGGCTCCCTTGGGGCTCCCCAGTTCCTATTCCATCACCCCTTCAAGATGACACCAGCATCTGTAAGGGGGCTCGAACAGAGCAGATGGCCTGGTTCCCTCAGAGTCATGCAGGGGGTGCTGCCCAGTGAGAAGGGGTGGGGCACACAGCCTACACTCACACCACATGGGCACACACGCTCCTCATAATTGCCCCATTGTAGTTGCAAGCATTGCTCCTGTCCACTCCCCTCACCCAGCCAAGGCCCCTCTAGCTGAGAGCTCCAGCAAGGGTCCCCACTCTGCTTTGTCTGGTAATTAGTCCATCAGAAGGAGTAAGGAAGCTGTGGGAAGCCTTCCAGTTTAGGAAGAAAAGGAGGCCAGTCTCTGGCTGTCTATTAAGGGACCCAGTCCAAATTTCTGTGTGCAGAGAAAAAGCAAGCTTGAAAATTATCACCTCTCCAAGTAACAACTGTCATTTCTTCCTTCAGCTTTAAAATAATTTCTCTTGAACACATCTACAGAATGGGGTGGGGGAGAAAGGGAGGGGGCTCCTCCTCACCCTCTGAGGCAAGAGAAAAAAATTCAAGTCTGAGGAAGGGGCTAGGGTCTTATTCAGTCATAGGATCTAAAGGTGAAAGGAACTTTGTAGGTGATATAGTCCACCCTCTCATTTTACAGAGAAGGAAACTGAGACCCAGCGGGAAAAATGACTTGGTGGAGGTAACACAGATAGGAGTAGAAAGATCATAGGAGGAAGGGACCATGGAGCTCATCTGACTCATTCATTTCATTTAATAAAAAAAAAAGCTGAACCTCAGAGAAGAAGGTGATTTCCTCAAGGCTTTGTGGAGTCTGTGGCAGATGCAGGACATCTGACCTCAAATCCGCCTCTCTTGGCCCTCCCCTCTCAGCATGGGTCATCTAGGCAATGATGACTTCAACATGTTTCTCCAGGGCTTTCTGGTTTACCAAGCACTTGCTTCTCTGAACAAATGATTTCAAGGGTTTATTGGGATGAAGTGTTAGCCCCTTCTGACAACTGGAGAAACTGAGGCTCAAGCAGGGCAAAGTGACTTGCTGAAAACAAATAAATAGAGTCTGGGGGCTTGTGAGGGCTCTCTTCAGGACAGGGAGCCTTCCATTAGGAACTGGACAAGTCACTTGTGACCAGGTTGGGAAAGAGCATTAGTTCCTTACAGGAAATTGTAATGCGCGTCCTGACAGGCACTGGCTACAAGTCAGAGCCTTGGCTGCTGAGCCCTCTGAGCTCTTTTCATGGAGTAGATGCATTTCATGAATTTCTGACATGATAGTCATAGAATTTTCAGAACTGGAAGGGCCTCAGGCAGTTAGGTGTCTAAGATGATAGAGTGGAGTAGAGTCCCTGTTTCTGAGTAAGGAAGACTTGAGTTCAAATCCCATTTCAGGCACTTACTAGCTGTGTGAGCCCAGGCAAATCACTTAACTCTGCCTCAGTTTCCTCAGCTGCAAAATGGGCTTCAAAATAGCACCTACCTCACAGGGTTGTTTTAAGGATCAAATGAAGTAATATTTGTAGTGTTCATAGCAGGTGCTTAATAAACATTTGTTTCTTTCCTACCTTCCTTAGGACAGAAGATACTAAAACTGGGAGAGGCTGGATTTGAATTCAGGTCCTCCTGACTTCAGGGCTGGTGTTCTATTCACTGGGCCACTAATGGCCCCACTCATTCTTTCTGGTTAAATTAGGGCTTCAGGATTCCTAGCTCAAGACTGTCCTGACATGGCTATAGCCCAATTAGTAAGATCATTGGTGAAGAAGGAAATGTGTGGGAAAGATGAGGGGGGGGCAGTGGCAGGCAGTCCCATTCACAAGTTCCTCGCTGTGGGGGCTGCTGATTTCAAATAGAAGCAGTTGGAGGCTGATTTTTTAGCCACAAACCAGGCCCAATAATCCTTGTTTGCAAAGCAATTTGACATTCTGTGATAAAAGTGGTCCTATGAAGGATTCTTAGAGATTTACAAGCAGAAGTAAAATTTTATTGACAATTGTTATTTGGGAGACACCTGCTTAGTGGTTTCCATCTTGCCGAAGAGTGAGATTATTCAGACGCTGATGGGGCTGGGAGCCCAGAGACTGTAAAGCAGCCGCCCCCATCCTGCTTTACAAGCCTGCAGGCCTGGCCAGTCAGCACTTATCAAACATTTCAATGCAAGTCAGGCGCCCTCAGAGATTCACAGTGTGCCTGGAAGCTTAGCCTAAGAGGCCTCTAAACCCCCAGTGGAAGGTCCAGATCCCCCCCAGAGGCTCTTGGTCAGAGCAAAGATTACACACAGTTGTCAAGGCCAAATCCTGGCCCTCTTTTTTTCTAATTCCCCCCTCTCTCCCCAGCAAACAGATTGCCAGATGGCTCTGAGGGCCAACGAGAACTGATACCTTTGCAGGGTTGCAGTCTGCTTGAGGTTGGACCACTGCTTGGTGATCTTAGACAAGTCATTTCCCCTGTGGACCACTATCAAAAGGTGGCTGGGCTGGATGGTGTCCATTATTCTTTCTGCTATTATTTCTAGGGTTGATGTTTTCTCTTTTAAGGGCCCTCCCAGCCCTGATATTTTTGTTCTAAGCCTTAGAATCTAAGGACACATTCAACCTTGACATTCTCTGTTCCAAGGTCCCTCCCAGCTCTGCTATCCTTTGTTCTAAGCCTTAGAATCTAAGGACACATCTAGTTCTGACCTTCTGTTACACTCCCCCCTCCCCAACTTGGATATTCTCTGTTCTAATATCCTTTCTGTCTCTGATATTATAGGTTCTAAACACCCTTGTGGCCCTATATTTTATGATTCTAGGTCTGGGTCTTACAAATTCTCAGCACACTTCCTTGACCTCCATTCTAGCGTTTACATCTTCCTGAATTTGTGAATTGGTATGAATAGTTAAGGCACAAATTCTACCCAAGCAAACCTTGACCCACAAGAAAGCCCCAAAGAGAAAGATTTGGCACCATTCATTCAGATATATTGGTTCCTCCACTCCCATTAAATGGTCCACCTCAAACTCTGTACACTCCTAATTTCATGCTTTTCCTCTCCCAGTCCCTTTTCTTGAGATGTCCTCTCTCATCCTATTCCCTCCGCTTAGCAGAAGCATAACTCTAGTATAATTTCAAAGGTCCTATGCCCCATTCCCCTTCCCTGAAGACCCTAGCACACAAAGGTCTCTCTCATTTGCCATTCCTTTGACCCTTGGGAGGTGTATTCTGCTTGATGGCATCTCTTATATTATTTAAAGAAGCCATACAGCTAAATGGAAGGAACACTAAACTTCATGGCAAGAGATGTTAATTCAAATTCTGACACACATACTTACTAGCTTTTGGGCAAATGACTTAGCCTTGCTGAGGCTCAGTTTTCTCATCTACAGAATGAGTACAATAATCTTGCATTACCTAGCTCACATGGTTGGTATGAGATCTGAGCTGGGCATACAAAAGAAAGCAAACCATATAGCCATTCCCATTGAGTAAGGGATATTATGTTGATATTATAAGCTCAATTAATATCACTCAAGGATACTATACTTAAGCCTCTAACCCCCTTAATTTCAGGGATTTCCATCTTTCAGTTATTTCCTATTTATTCTGCACATAGCTTCTTTGTATATACCTGTTGGCATGTTATTTTCCTTATTAGACTATAAGCTCTTTGAGGGCAGGGATTATCTTTTGGCTCTTTTTGTATCCCCAGAATTTAGCACGGTGCCTGGTAGGTAGTAGGCATTTAATAAATATTTATTGTTTATTGAATGAATCTCATATAGCTTACCCTGGATCCTTGTATAGAGTAAGTTAGTAATATATATTAGATTGGTTAAGATTCTACTACTGAATTTTTGGTAGAGATGTGAATTAATACAACCATTTTAGAATTGCACAAATAAAGTCGTTGAAATGTCCATATCCTTTGATCAGAGATTCCAATGTTATGGCATATACCTCAAGGAGACGATTTCTTTGTGCAAAAATAGAGGCTCCATATACCCATGAATATTTATAGCAATCATTTTTGTGGTAGCAAAGACATGGAAACAAATTAAATGCCTAGCACTTGGGAATGGCTAAGCAAATTGTAGTCCAGTCCTTAGCATGGTGCCTGGTACATAGTAGGCTATTAATAAATGCTCATTGATTGCCCCAATGTAAAAATACAACTGTACTATAGTAAATGACAAAAACAGCAAAGAAAAACATATCATATGATGAAAAGTGAAGTAAGCAGAGCAAGAAAAAAACACATACAATGACTTCAACAATAAATAGAAAGAACAAGCACCACAAAACAACTGAATAGAAATATTCCCCTCCAAACAATTCCCCTCCAAAATTCCCCTCCAAACAATATTAAAATAATTCCTCACAACAAATTTTGGAGTAGCAGAACCCAGTTAGGGGGAAACAATTTTCTAGCCCAAGACAACTTAGAACGTCAGAAGGAAAGGTCTCTCTCTCCAGGGTGGTGGACATGCCTAAAGTATAGTGCTACACCCTAGTGAGCTAGGAGCTCTCAGCCCCCAGATGGTAAGGGAGTTAGGCACCTGGTCTGAAGGAGATAACTGGGTGTGGGCAATGAAACATAGCTCCGGGTTGCAGTCCCAGGGCAAGGATTTGTGGCCACAGGAGAGTGGGGACCCCAGTCATAGTTCCCAAGTGGAAAAGAGTGCTTGTGGTCATTCATAGCCCAGAGCACAAATCAAGAGAGCAGTCACTAACCTTTTCTTAGAAAATACTACTCTGGAAGCACTGAAAACCTATAGACTCCCAGAACTAGCTCTAGAAACAGCAGCACAAAAAAACCTGAAACTTGGGACAATGCCCCCTCTACTGTAGGAGCAGAGTCCAACTTTAACATAAAATGAAAAGTGAAGAAATAGACTGGAAAAATGATTAAACAACAATAACAACAACAACAAACCATAGAAAGTTGCAGGGAAGATCAAGATACAAACTCAGAAGAATACAACAAAGTCCAAACATCTACATGTAAAGCCTCAAAGGAAAAAATGACAATTGGTCACAGATTAAAAAAGAATTCCTGGAAAAAATATCATACAGGGATATGCACAGGTAGCAGTTATAACTGTGAATGTGAATGGGATGAACTCACCAATAAAAAGGAAGCAGATAGCAAAATGGATTAAAAACTAGAATCTTATTGCATATTGTTTACAAGAAACACACTTAAAATAAAAAGACACACACAAAGGTAAAGGATTAGAGCAAAATCGACTGTGCTTTTGGTGAAGTAAAAAAAAAGCAAGGGTAGCAATCATGATCTTAGACAAAGTAAAATTAAAAATATATGTAAGTAAAAGAGGCAAGCTAGTAAACACATCTTGCTAAAAAGGTACCATAAATAATGAAATAATATCAATATAAAACATATATGCACCAAATGGTATAGCATCCATATTCCTTGAAGTCCAAGTTAAATTATTTGCAGGAGGAAATAGACAGTAAAACTATACTAGTGGAGGATCCATACTTTCCCCTCTCAGAACTAGATAAATCTAACCAAAAAATAAACAGGAAAGAAGTTAAGGAGCTCTATAGAATTTTAGAAAAGTTAGAAATAATAAACCTTTGGAAAAAAATTGAATGGGAAGAGAAAAGAATATACCTTTTTCTCAGAGATACATAGCAGCTACACAAAATTGATCATGAATTAACACATAAAAACCTCACAACCCAATGCAGAAAAGCAGACATATTAAATATATTGTTTTCCAAATCATAATATAATAAAAATTAAATTTAACAAAGGATTATGGAAACATAGATTAAAAATTAATTGAAAACTAAATAACTTCATCCTAAAGAATAAATGGGTTAAAGAACAAAGCATAGAAACAATAAATAATTTAATAAAAGAGAATGACAACAATAAGATAACAAGCTAAAAAATTTATAGAATTCAGTCAAAGCAGAACATAGGGAAAATTTTATATCTCTAAATTTTCAAATCAATAAAATAGAGAAAGAGCAGATCAAAGAACTGGGCATGCAACTAAAAAAAAAACTAGAAAAAGAACAAATCAAAAAATCCCCAATAAAACCCCAAACTGGAAATTCTGAAAATCAACAGAGTGATTAATAAAATTGAAAGTAAGAAAACCATTATGGGGGTGGCTAGGTGGCGTGAGCAGAGCACCAGCCCTGAAGTCAGGAGGACCTGAGTTCAAATTCGGCCTCAGACGTTTGACACACCTACTAGCCATGTGACTTTGGGCAAGTCACTTAACCCCAGTTGCCCTCCAAAAAGCAAAACAAACAAACAAACCATTAAACTAATAAATAAAACTGGGAATGTGTTTCATGAAAAAGAATTCAATTAAATTGTTTAATTTACTTTTAAAAATAAAGGACAAAACCTACTAGAATTAAAAATAAAAAGGATAAATTCACTATGAATGAATATGAAATTAAAGTAATTATTAGGAACATTTTTGCTCAATAATATGCTAAGAAATCTAGCAATCTAAATGAAATGGATAAATATTTATAAAAATATAAGTTAACCAGATTAAAAAAAGAGGAAATAAAATACTTAAATAGCCCTATCTTAGACAAAGAAACTGAACAAGTCATAAATGTACTCCCTAAGGAAAAAAACAACAAGAACCAGGACTAGGTAGAATCACAAATGAATTCTACTGAACATTTAAAATACAAAAATTTCTGTACTAGAAAAACTATTTGGAAAAATAGGTAAAGAAAGAGTCCTTACCAAATTTCTTTTATGATGCAAATATGGCATTAATACCTAACCCAGGAAGAGCAAAATGGGAGAAAGAAAAGTGTAGACCATTTTCCCTCATGAATATTGATGCCAAAATTTTAAATAAAATACTGCCAAGGTGATTATAGCAATATATCACAAAGATAATATACTACAACTAGGTAGGATTTATACCAGGAATATAAGGCTGGTTCAATGTTAGGGAAACTATAAGCATAATTAACCTTATTAATAACAAAAACAACAAAAATTATATGATTATCTCAAAGATACAGAAAAATCTTTGGACAAAAGAATCATTCCTATTAAGACCACTAGAAAACATAAAATTAAATGAAATGTTCCTTAAATGGATACATAGTATCTATCTAAAACCATCATCAAGCATTATCCATAACAGGAATAGACTAGGAGTCTTCCCTATAAGTGCAGCGGTGATGCAAGGATGTCCATTACCACCACTGTTATTCTATATTGTACTAAAAATGCTAGCTATAGCAATAAGAGAAGGAAAAAAAATGGATGGAATTAGAATAGGCAGTGAGGAAACCAAACTATCACTCTTTGCAGATGATACAGTGATATACTTAGAGAATCCTACAGAATCAACTAAAAAACTAGTTGAAATAATTAACAACTTTAGCAAAGTTTCAGGATATAAAATGAACTCACATAAATCATCAACATTTCTATATATTACCAACAAGTGCAGCAGTAACAGGTAGAGAAATTTCATTTAAAATAACTGTAGATAATATAAAATATTTGGTAGTCTACTTGCCAAGACAAAACCCAACAACTACATGAACACAAACAAAACACTTTTTACACAAATAAAGCAAGATCTAAACAATTGGAAAAATATTAAATGTTCATGGATGGGCTGAACCAATATAATAAAAATGACAATTCTACCTAAATAAATTTACTTACTCAATGCCATACCAATCAACCTATCAAAAATTATTTTATAGAGCTAGAAGAAATAAAATCCATTTGGAAGAATATCAAGAATGTCAAGGAAATCAATGAAAAAAAATGAAGGAAGGTGGCCAAATGGTATCCAGATAAAAAACTTTTAGAAAATGGCAATCATCAAAAACAACAACAACAACAACAACAACAAACTGGTATTGGCTAAGAAATAGAGTGGTAGATTAGTGGAATGGATTAGGTACATAATACATTAACCCAAAGACCTAAACTTTCAGGACAAAAACTCACTATTTAACAAAAAGTTGCTGGAAAAACTAGAAAGTAGTTTGTCATAAACTAGATATACACTAACATCTTACACCATATAGCAAGATAAGGTCAAAATGGGTACATGATTTAGACATAAAGGGTGATGGCATAAGCAAATTAGGGGAGCATGGGAATTTTTACCTGTCAGATCTACAAATATAGAAAGAGTTTATGACCAAATCAGAGATAGAGAGGATAATGGGAAGTAAAATGGATAATTTTGATTATGTTAAATTAGAAAATTTATTGCACAAACAAAACCAATGAAGCCACAATTAGAAGGAAAGTAGAAAACTGGGGAAAGGTTTTCTTTTTTATACAAAGTTTCTATGATAAAGGCCTTATTTTTCAAATATATAGAGAAGTGAGTAAAATTTATAAGAATACAAGTCAATCCTCAACTGATAAATGATCAAAGGGATCAGTTTTCAGAAGAAGACATCAATGCTATTTATAATAATATGAAAAAATGCTCCAAATTACTTCATCAGAGAAATACAAGTTAAAACAACTCTGGGGGTACCATCTCATATCAATCAGATTGGCAAATACGATAGAAAAGGAAAATGGCAAATATTGAAGGGAATGTGGAAAAATTGGGACAGTAATGCACTGCTGGTTGAGTTAACTAATCTAACCATCCTGGAGAACAATTTAGAACTATGCCCAAAGGGTTATAAAATTGTGTATACCTTCTGACTCAGTAATACCACTACTAGATCTGAGCCCAAAGAGATTTTTTTTAAAAAGAAGGACCTATATTACAACAATAGTTATAGCAGTTCTTTTTGTGGTGGCAAAAAGTTAGAAATTGAGGAGTTGTCCATAAATTGAGGAATGGCTGAACAAATCATGGCATATGATAGTAATGGAGTACTATTATGCTATGAAAAATGAGAAGCAGGATACTTTCAGAAAAAAACCTGGAAAGATTTATATAAACTGATGCAAAGTGAAGTGAGCAGAACCAGTAGAGCATTGTACACAGTAACAGCAATATTATACAACTATCAACTGTGAATGACTTAGCTCTTCTCAGCAATACAATGATCCAAGAGAATTCTGAAGGATTTCTGATGAAAAATACTATCTGTATCCAGAGAAATAATTGATGCTCTCTAAATGCAGACTAAAGTATACTTTAAAAAATAAAACAAACAAAAATATTTGTTTTTCTTTCTTTTCTCTTTTTTTTGGTTTGTGTTTTCTTTCACAACATGGCTAATATGGAAATATGTTTTACACAGCTGTGCAAGTATAATCTATATCAAATTGCTTGCCTTCTCAAGGAGGGGAGAAAGAAAGAAGAGAGAGAGTATTTGAAAATCAAAATTTTAAAAAATGTTAAAAAATTTTTTTACATGTAATTGGAAAAATATTTTTAAAATAAAAAAAAAAGAAATCACAGAGGCTAAACTTTATCCCAAAGAAGAGATATGAAAAGACTTCCATCAACTCTTTTGCAAAGATGAAGTTTCTGGGTATGGACTTTGCATATAACATCAGATTTTTTTTCTTGATGTATTCATTGATTTTGCTAAATTTTTGTTATAAAGGATGACTATCAGGGAGGAGAGAGGAGAAAGGTTATTGGAGGAAATCTAGGAGATGTAAAAAAAGAGATGAATAAAAATCTATTAAAATTTATTAAGATCCTAAGAAAATTGGAACTGGAGTGGATTGTAGAGAGCTGGTATGACTTTGGGCAAGTCACTTAACCACCCTAGGCCTCAGTTTCCTTCTTTGCAGAAATTAGAGGATTGAACTAGATGACCTCCAAGGTCTCTTCAGGCTATAAATGTATGGCATTATCTAATATAAACAGATTAAGAACCCAAGACCCTAGGAGACTGACTTGCTTAAGGTCACACAATGAGTAAGGACCATGAGGTCTCCATAGGACCATTGATTTAGTGTTCTTTCTACAGACTTATCATGGGGGTAGGGAACTTTTATGAAAGCACCTGGTAGTATGGGAAGTAGTGCTCAAACCTGTGCTTGAATCCTGCTTCTGCTCCTTACTACCTGTGTAATGTTAGGAAAGTCCTTTCCCTTCCCTGGGTCTCATTCTTCCCTTATATAAAAATGAATGGGTTGTTGATTCCCTTGTATCTCTACTTTGTCATAATTTTAAATTGAACTGCCTTAGATATTCCTTTTAGCTGGGTAATGAAGAATGTGAGGTGGGAGCCCTGCCTTCCCCTTAGAAATTGTCCCTGTCACTTCAGGCTTCTGGCCCCAGGAGGTTCGAGCTGAGTGACCCTACCTTATCAGCCAGACAAGGCCTCTTCCTTAACCCTCTTAGACATAATCCTGTCTTTTATGCCTCTGGGGAAAGAAGCTTTGAACCTGCATTTGGCAGGGGCTAGCTCTGACCTCTCTCCTACGTCCACTGGGGAGATCCCATCCTTGCAGAGAGATAAGACCCAGCCAAAGCCGGCTGTAGAGTTAACCCGATTGTCTCGCTTCCCCAACTCTGTTCTAAAAACCATGGAGTGCCTTCCAGAGAAGGCTTGGGCTACATAAGAGAAGGGGTAGAGTGGAGCAACAGACCACAAATAGGGATGGGAAGTTGCCTTAGAGATCATTCAGTCCACCCTCTACCTAATTTCACAGAAAAGGAAACTGATGGCCAATGATTTAAATTGGTTCTCCCAACGTTAAGAAGGTGATAAATAGCTGAGCCAGAATTTGAAAACAACTCTGAAGCACCATAGTATCTGTAGCCTTGTGTTTTAGGTACCATCAGTTTAGAACTGGGAGGTCATCTGGCCTTACTCTCTCATTTTATAGATCAGGAACCTGATACTAAGAGAGGTCAATAGATTTTGCCCAAAGTCAGACATAGACTAAGAGGCAAAGCTGGGATTTGAGCCCAGGTTCCCCTACTCCAACTCTGGGGTTCCTTCCATTGCATTGCACTGGACCAGGCTAACAAGTTAAGATAATTATAGTCTTATCTGGGGAAACCCTAGTTTTAGATTTCTGAGATTCCCTTATCAACTGGAGGCAGCACAGAGGGCTCTCCTTAGGCTTCTCAGGAGAGAAGAATGATCAAGGGGAGGGACAGAAGCCTAGGTAAGGCAGTAGGAAGCATGTCTGACTGCATCAACCTAGATTCTGGTCCAGACTCTGCCAATGATTACTGTTTGGTTTTGGACAAGTGTGGTGGGAACCACACTAGCATACCCAGGATGGCTGCTAGCACAGGTTCTTAGATCTGCTTTACTAGGAAAGATAGCTGATCAGGGGGTCAAGAATCTTTTTAAATTACATTTGTTAGTTCAGGGTAAAAGTCAGCACCCCCAAACTTCAGAGAAAATACAAACAGAAAATACAAGCAGCGACACAATATTGCTATACACTTTACACACATCCCTAGATCAAGAGAGCCCTCACATCTGAGCAGTTGGGGAACTCTGAACATATGGTCACTCAGAATCTCAACCAGGGAATCACAAGGTTCTTCTCATAAGCAAACCCCCAAAGCAAAATACTGACAGAGTATATATACACTTCTCAGAGCCAGAAGGCATCATAACCCTCCAGTGCCTAGTTAGAAATTAATAAAAAGGTATGAAAGCTTTCCCATAAGCAAGCCTCCCCTAAGCAAGGGTCCCTTAAATAGGCTCCACCTGAGGCGTATTAATGGGTGGGGAATGTCTTGAATCCCATTAATGTCACAACAAGTGACTTCACTTCAGTCCTGGAACTCACAAAGGAACATTTTGAGAGTACCTCTGGGGTCCCTCCCTCTGAATGGAGGGTAGAGGGCTTCTCTAAGATCTTTTAAAGAGAGGGTCTATGCTAGTCATCTATTCATTTCCCACTAGGCTACACTCCTCTGGATTCCTCCATCATAACCTAAGAGAAGAACCTCCCCTCCACTATACCTCTATCAGCTTTCTCTTATGTGAGATCTTCTTTGTTAGACTATAAGCCCCTTGAGGAAAGGGACTGCCTATTTGATTGCTTGTGTTTGAAGTCCCAGTATTTAGCACAGTGGTAGGCATCTAACAGGTATTTCTTGACTGATATTTGTACCTTCATTGCCCTTTGTGCGAACTGAAGCTATCTACCTTCTAGCTTTGTGGTAAGCATCAGTTAAATTCAATTTAATAAGCATTTATTTAGTGTATATAATGTATCTTCTCTTTGGCACCTTATATTCTCTGGGAGAAACAATGCGCTCACAGAAAAATGAGATGAAATATGTGAAAGCTTTGTAATTTGTAAACTATGAAGTACTATATAATTGTCAGTTATTGTATTAAAAATAAGTTTTATTGATTTTCTTCATCTTTATATCATCCGTATTTCCCACTGTCTCCTCTACACTTCCTGTTAGGGCTGTCCCTAATAATGAAGAATTTTAAAAAGAGGGGGAGGGAAATTCAGCAAAACTAAGCAACATATCAAATTGATCAGTTATTATTAATGAGAAACACATCTACATTTACTTTTTCACAAAGATAATATTTATTCCCGACTTTGTGCCAACTGCATTATATACATTTATTAAATATGCCTGTTAGGTAGCAGGCCCTGTGCTAAGCCCTGGGGATACACAGAAAGACAAATGACAGTTCCTGCTCTCAAGGAGCTGCTAGTGTAATAGGGGAACTAACATGCAAATAATGATATACAAACAAGCTATGGACAGGATAAGTTGGAGATAATCAATAGAGGAAAGGTACCAGAATTAAGGGGGTAAAAGAACCAATGTATCAGAAAGACCTACATTCAGGTTTAACTTGTGACACATACTGACTTCATGACCCTGGGACCTCCCAGAAGTACTCTAGACAAGTTTCTAAGTGGATAATTTGTAGAACAGGTACTGACCCACATTGGCAGATGGAGTTTCCTACATCAAAGAAATCATATACCTAGTCCAAAAATAATGATTATTATTCTTTAACTACTTCATTTCAATTCAATGGAATCTTTAATTTGGAAGCTATCCAAAGCGATCTTCTCTAAGCCTACATATTGAAGCTTTCCAGTCTCTGCTTGAAAGCCTTCAACGAGGGAAGTCCATGACCTACCTATTGAGGCAGCCCATTCCCCTCTTGGACAGAATTCATCATTGTTAGAGACTTTTTCCTGACATCAAACATAATGTGCTTCTCTCTCTCTCTCTCTCTCTCTCTCTCTCTCTCTCTCTCTCTCTCAAAAAATGATAGCATGTATTGCTTCAGTCTCCATTTAAACTCTGGTCTTTCTAGATCTTTCTCTGAATGTACACATCT
>CM053594.1:24275365-24296509 GCA_028646575.1 Pseudocheirus occidentalis | reverse complement strand
TGCTATCTATTTCCTCCTCTAATTCCCTTGACTTTTCCTCTAGGAGTTTGGATGCTATACCACTTGGTGCATATATGTTAAGTAATGATATTGCTTCATTCTCGATGGTGCCTTTTAGCAGGATATAGTTTCCTTCCTTATCTCTTTTAATTAGATCTATTTTAGCATTTGCTTTATCTGAGATAACGATTGCTATCCCTGCTTTTTTTTACTTTTGTTGAGGCATAATATATTTTACTCTATCCTTTTACCTTTACCCTGTGCATATCCCCTTGTTTCAAATGTGTTTCTTGTAGACAACATATTGTGGGATTGTGGTTTTTAATCCATTCTGCTATCCGCCTTTGTTTTATGGGAGAGTTCATCCCATTCACATTCACAATTATGATTACTATCTGTGACTTTCCCTCCATCTTATTCCCTCCCCTGTTTATATCTTTATGTCTTCCTTTTCCCTTCCCTTCCTTAAGAATTTTCCTTTTGACCACCTCCTCCCTCAGTATTCCCTCCCTGTGTTCACTCCTCTTTACCTACCTTATTCCCTTTCTACTCTTTCCCTCCCTACTGACTAACCTCCCCATCTTACACCCCTCCCCCTTATCCCTCCTACTGCCTGTAGGGCACAATAGATTTTTATTCTCAACAGAGTATGTTATTCCCTCCTTCCTTCCCATCCCTCCACTTTAGTATCTTTTTATGCCTCTTCTTGCAGCATAATTTACCATCTTCTGCCTCTGCCTTTTCTTTTATCCCATTACAATCCCTTTCTTCCCCTTAATAGGTTTTTAAAAAAATCTTCAGATTAGTTCAATTATACCTACACCCTCTTTCTGTGTACATCCCTTTTAAATGTCACAATACTTATACAAATTTTAGTATTGACAGGTATCTGCTTCTCATAAAGGATTGTGAACAGTTTGCTCTTATTGAGTCCCAAGTTATGTGCATGTGTGAGCATCTGTGTGTGTATGTGTATGTGTGAGTGTATGTTTTCCTTCTTTACCTTTTTATGTCTTTCTTGGGTCTTGTAAGTGGAGATCGAATTTTCCATTGAGCTCAGATTTTTTCATAAGGAAAGTCTGGAAGTCCTTTATTTCATTATATGACCATCTCCTTGCCTGAAAAAATATGCTCAGTCTTTCTGGGTAGTTAGTTGATCCTTGGTTGCAGTCCTAGCTCTTTTACTTTATGAAATATCACATTCCATTCCCTCCGATCTTTTAATGTAGCAACTGCTAAATCCTGTGTAATCCTGACTGTAGTTCCATGATATTTGAATTGTTTCTTTTTGGCTGCATTCAGTATTTTCTCCTTGACCTTGTAGCTATGGAATTTGGCTACTATATTTCTTGGAGTTTTTCAGTTTGGGATCTCTTTCAGGAGGAGATTGATGAATTTTTTCAATAACCATTTCTCTTTCTGATTCTAGGACCTCAGGACAGTTTTTTTTTTGACAATCTCTTGGAGTACGTTGTCCAGGCTGATTTTCTCATCATGGCTTTCTAATAGGCTGATCATTCTTAGGTTATCTCTCTTGGATCTGTTTTCCAGGTAAGTTGTTTTTCGAGTGAGATATTTTGCACTTTCTTCTAATTTTTCAATCTTTATGTTTTGTTTGACTGACTCTTGTTGCATCATAAAGTCCTTAGCTTCAATTTGTCTGATTCTAATTTTTAGTGAATTAATTTCCTCAGTTAGTTTTTGGAACTCCTTTTCCATATGCTCAATTTTCATTTTTAGGGAGATATTTCCTCCAGTTAGATTTTGGACCTCCTGTCCTAGTTCTCCAATTTTACTTTTTAAAGATTTGTTTTCTTCAGTGAGATTTTTTTTCCAATTCAGTCACTGTATATTTAAATTTATCTCCTACCTCTCTAATTTCATTTTTAAGTCTCTTTTGAGATCCTTCAAGAAGGCTCTTTGGGCTTGAGACCAATTCACATTTCCTTCTGTGGTCTCCAGTGTGAGTATATAGTCTTGTGTTGCCTTCTGAATTTGGTTGTTCTTGCTCACTATAAAAAGATTTGGTGGTCCTAGCTTTTACAGTTTCCTTCTTCCCCATTGTGAGCACCTATGTTCTGGATTTTTAGAGTGGATATCTGCTTCTGGTGCTGAAGTATTGAGCTTCTCAGGCTTGGAGGTAGGGATTTGGTAGCTATAGGCTCTGAGTGTGTAGACTGAGGCCAAGACCAGGATTCTCGATGATTCCCTTGAGTTACCCTGAGGCTTACAGAGTAACCTTTGGGGGGTGGGGTGGTCTGGCTCCTTCAGGTTTTCACCTTTGTGTCTCTGGGCTACTGCTCAGGCAGGCTCAATAGCTGGAGTCCAAAGGCCAGACTACAATCTGCTGATGTCCTGGGTAGTGCTAAAGCACAGCTGGGCTTTTCTTGTTAGGGCTTGTTGCCCCCATCCTCCTGGGCTTAGACTCTGTACTGTCTTCCTTCCCCTTTCTTCAGCAATGCCCAAGACTGAGGCTATTTCCACTAAATCAAGATTTTACTCCGGGTGGGACATTTAACTCCGGACTTTTCTGGGTCAGGGAGGGGGGATCAGAGCAACTAAATTTTATCCCTCCAGCTTGGCTTCTGGAAGTTTGGGTGTATAATTTCAAACATCCAGGTTGTCCCAGGAAAAGCTGATGACTCTGCTATGGGTCCCGATTTTTTTCTACCCAGTCTGTCCTGTGGTGAGATGGCTGTATACCCCTCCAGCTGGGTGAGTCTGCTGGCTGGCTGGGGCTTCTTCTCAGTCTGCTGAACTCTGCTCTCTGATCCACGCTGGTGCGGCCCCTGTACGCTCTATTCTCCTTGCCCAGATCTGAGTAGTCACTTTCCTGAGCTGGGAATCTGCCACGCTCCATCTCCCAATGGGTTCTGTCACTCTTAAATCAATTGAAATTCACTTTTTAGCCTTTAGCCGCAGAATTGTTGGAGGATCTTGGAAAAGCTACTGCTTCCTTTCTGCCATCTTAACTCTGCCCAATCAGCTTCTCTTCAACATCTACTAACTGTTCTTGGTTTTGTTCTCTGGGGTATCACAAAGGGCATATCTAATACCTAGTCCTTGTGACAGTCTTTTAAATATTTAAAGATAGCTGTTATGACTCTCATTCTCCCTTCCCCCAAGTCTCCTCCTTTAAGCTAAACATCCCTATTTCCTTTAACAGTTCCTCATCTGCCATGACCTAGAAATTTTTAAGGTCTCTGATTGAGGAATCCTTTCCTTTGGACTCTCTTCAGATGATCAATGCCCTAACCAAAATGTGTGCCCCCACTCCCTTCTGGATTGAACCCAATACCAGATATGGTTTGACCAGGGTAGAACACAGCAACGAGGGGGAAAGAGACAGTAAAGGTTAGCCAACAGGAACTGGACTGCACCCAGGTCTCCCCCCCACCTCCACCCCCATGACATCTTCTAGCTCTCTGACCTAATGAGCTTCAATTTTCTCATTTTCCGTAAAGTGAAGCAATTAGACTACATCAATCAACTGAGTGCCTACTATGTGTTAGCACTGTGTTAAGCTCTGGGGATATAAGTACAAAGGACAAACTAATCCCACCTACTACTAACTCTAAATATATAATTCTATGATTCCTAGTTCTAGTTAGGACTCTTAATACAACCAAAGATTGAATTAGCTTTTTTTGGGGGGGGGCAGGAAGGTCATAATCACCATCACAGTAAAAGTAGCAGTTATTATTTCTAGTATGTAATGTATGATATATTTTAGATGAGTTTATATATTAATCTATTTTATACATGATACATATTTATATAATATTTTTATATTACATATATATGTTAGATATAATATATACAAATAACATATTTATATACATCATTGTATATAATATATTTACATATTTTTACATATTCCTTTTAAGGTTCACAAAGCACCATGCATGTTACTTCACTTGATGTTCAATAGTAAACTTATGAAGTAGCTGCTGTTATTATCCCCATTTTACAGATGACGGAAGGGAGATTGAAAGAAGTTAAGTGACCTGCCCAGGATCATACGGCTGGTTAGAATCTGAGGAAGGATTTAAACCCAGATTTTCCTGACTCCAAGATTCACCGTGTATTAAGAATTCTTCCAGGGGTGGCTAGGTGGCGCAGTGAATAGAGCACCGGCCCTGGAGTCAGGAGTACCTGAGTTCAAATCTGGCCTCAGACACTTAACATACACACACACACACACACACACAAACCTAGCCGTGTGACCTTGGGCAAGTTACTTACCCCCAACTGCTCTCTAAAATGCAAAAAAAAAAAATTTGTCCACCAGATATATACGAGACAGTCCTTGTTCTCAAGAAGCTTATGAGGTTCATATAAATTATGAAAAATCTTTGACATTTCTGAGTATTTATCAAGTGATCACAACATGGTAAGGTCTGTATCTAGTTCTTTTTTGCTTTTTGAAGGGCAGTTGGGGTTAAGTGACTTGCCCAACATCACATGGCTAGTAAGTGTTAAGTGTCTGAGGCCAGATTTGAACTAAGGTCCTCCTGACTCCAGGGTGGGTGCTCTATTCACTGAGTCACCTAACTGCCCCTCTAGTTCTTTTCATAGAACCATAAATACAGAAGTGCATTCCAGAAGACATCTAGTCCCAAAACAGAACATACCTCCCATACAGGAGTATAGAAGACTCAACCCTAAGAATCCTCCATGAGATAATTTCTATGTAATTCTAGGAAATTCAGTCTCTTAGAACTCACATATATTTATATACATATTGTTTCCCCTGATAGAATATAAACATTTTTAGTGCAGGGATTTATTAATTTTTTTCTTTTATCCCTACCAGTTAGTGTGGTGTTTGGCATATATTTAGTGCTTAATAAATGCAAGTTTATTGATTGAGGGTAACCAACAACCTTGTAAAGCAGAGACTTCTCAGTTACAATTAATCCCGTTTTATGTATGTCCCCATGATTCACTTTATCATATTGATATTAGTATTATATTTACTTGTACCTATCTTATCTTCCCTGACAGATAGTCAGCTTCCTCAGAGAAGTTATTTTTTCATTTTTAAATCTTGAAATCTCTGCATTTCAGAACATATTATTCCATTCCCTCTTGCAATTTCTAGTGAGTATAGAATAGTCTTATATTATTTGAATTTTCTTTCCTTTGTAGTTGAAAGTTTTTCTCCTGGTCACTTGTAGAATGCATTGTTCAGTCATTAGAGTTATTAAATTTAAGCATTCTGCATCTTGGAGTTTATATCCTTCTCCTCCCCTCCCAGTTGATCAATGAGTTCCTTTGACACTTTGCTATCTGCCTTCTTAAGTTCTAGACAGTTTTCTTGTATTATTTCTTGTTTTATGATCCTCAGACTTTTTTATTTGTGCTCTTCTGGGGGATCTACAATACTTACTGTTTCTAAGCATCATATCTTTGAAATAAATATATTTTCTTGGTATGAATGTGTTTTCTTTTAATGTTTTTATGTTCCTATTCTATATTATCCTTCACTTTTATGTATTTGCTTCTCTCTGCTCATCTCTCTCTCTCTCTCATGATTTGAGTTTTTCTATTCTGCCAACTATTTCTGCTATGCCTGACATCAATTCTTCTTTCACAGTTTAGATTTCAGTTCCATCTCTCCTGTGAATCCACAAGGTCCTTTGCTTCATTAGGAATTGATTCATTTCCCTTTGTTTTACAACATATAGTCAGAGATGGCTGGCATAGTGAATAGTTTAGCTGAGCTTCAGGTAATTTAGTTGATCTGGAAGCCACATTCCCTTCTGTTATTAATATGTTTCAGCTGGTTTATCTACTTCTGCTCACAGTCTTTAATTAATTTTTTTTCCTTCTGAGATTGTCAGTAAATTTAATCTTTCCCCTCTCCCTTCCTCTTCTCCCCTTTGCTCATTTTCTGACTCTTTCCCCTCTGAGTTTGATTTCCCTGGGGCTGGTCTGCAGAATCCTTCAGCCTCCTCACAAACTTGGTGATTCATATTTCATTGGCCTCAGTGTCTGCCCAAAGGAACTTCTAGTGGAGATAGTTCTGGCCCAGCTGGATGCTGGGCTCTTTTTTCTCAGTCTTAGTGGAATTACACCCAGCCACACACACCTGCCTGGCCACAATTCCCTGCTGAGCTCTCTGTTTCAGAGGGCTGTTTCACTAGAAGAGCAAGCTTCTACGTTTTGGTTTTAGAGATAAGTTCTCTTGTAGTTCTGTCTAGGCATGTTGAACAGTTGAGGAAGGAATGCTGTGTGATCTCATTAAAAGCTAACTACTAGCCTTCTCTGCTGTTAGTTCATAGAGTTGTTGTTTTTAATCTATGCAGATAAATGGTACAGTGGATAGAGCATTGTGCCTGGAATCAGAAAGACTTCTGTTGAAATCTAGCTTCATATACTTACTCGTATCTCACTCTAAGAAAGTCACTTTACTTCAGTCTTCCTCAGTTTCATCCTCTGTACAATGGAGATAACAGCACCTTCCTCGCAGTATTGTTGTGAGCGTCAAAAGAGATAATATTTGTAAAGTGCTTAGCACAGTACTTGGCACATATTAGGTGCTGTGTAAGTGCTTATTCCTGTCACCTTATTAGATTTCTTGGTGTCTTTAATCATGGAGACAACTGAAATTGCTTTATCACTCTGGCATAATACACATTTTGGAGAGGTAACAAGGATCAGAGAAAATGTCTTGTCTTCCATCTTGTCAGCCCCAGGACCCAGATGTTTCGCATTGGTATTATCTGGAGCCCAGCCCTAGGCAGCTTAGGATGGTGCCAATATCAATAATTTCATTGGGAGTCTTTAAATCCCACCTTTGCAATTTAGTAGGTATATGACTTTGAACAAGTCATCTAGCTATTCTAGGCATCAGTTTCCTCATCTGTAAAAATTAGGAAACTGTAATAGATGATGGGTAGGTCCTGTCCACCTATATAGTAGGTGCTTAATAATAATAACTGAAATAAATATATATCCATGTGTATATATGAATACATGTATATGTGCTTATATTTCTATATGTGCATAAACACAAGTGTGTATATATACATTCAATTTGATATGAACATCTAAGATACACACATATAGGCATATATAGTCATGTATAATGTATGCATGTATATAAATGAATGTATATATATTTCAGCTATTATTAATAAGTCCTAACTATATAGGATCCTAGATCTAGGTCTGGACAGCGCCCACATTTCCTTTATTCGAATCTCCTAATTTTTACTGATTAGGATTTTACCGATGCCTAAAATAGCTAGGTCATTTGTTCTTGTATACACCCATATAGATATACATGTATACACACATTTGGTATGATCATGTGATTGTATTAGCATAGGGAACTCCTAGTGTGAAAACTCCTTCCATTGTTGAGATCAACAAATCCTCCAAAACTTAGAGTTTTAAAGAATTGCCTGTGGTCATTGTGAGTTGAAGGGGCTCGTTCATGGTCATAGAGCCAGCCTGTGTCATTGTTAGGACTTGAAGCCAGCTCTTCCTGACTACATGCCCATCATGAATACACTAGGTCATGCTGCCTTCGGCTATAGCTTTGCAGAATTTGGAAAAGGCTGGCTTTAAAACTTGGCCTACAATTTACACCTGTGATTTTCAAAAGCTCCACCTCCCATTTTCATGTCTTCGTATAGGTTGTCCTTTGTACCTGCAATATTCTTCCTCCTCCCCTGCAGGACTCAGCTCTATTTCTGCCTTCTGTAGGAGGCCTGACCCATTCCTCTCACCTGATAATTCTTTCTCCTTTAAGGTCAGTTTCCATCTCTTTCATATATATCTTGCATGTACCTAATTATATACCATTTCCTCTGATAGAAGGTAACCTTTTGAAGGGCAGGAACTGGTTCATTTTTGTCTTTATTTTCTTCTACCTATTAGCTCAGTTCCTAGCACACAGTAAGTAGTTAATAAATGCTCTTTGATGGCTTTAGGCTCACTCTGTGAGGAGGGACTTGACAGTTAGAAATATTCCTGTTTTATAGAAGAAGATACTGAGGAGTGTAAAGGAGCTTACTAAATGTCCCTTGAATGAATGAGGGAGCAAATAATGACCAGCCTTTTCTCTCTCCTTGAGGCCCAGAACTGCTAGCCCTCTACCACTCTCTTGGTTCCAGTGGATGCCCAGTAGTGATAGTGGAGAGGGGTTTGCAGGACACAAAAGGGTTAAATGCTTCCTTTCCCCAACTGCCCCCCACTTCCCACCCCAGACTCCCATGGCTAATCACCACTGTCCCCTGAGCAGTGCCCTTGCCCCCCCACAGCAGGGACTATCAGGAGACAGATATAAACACCTGAATGTTCCCCACTAGGACCCTTAATTGGCACCTTTCCGTTCTGCTTTAAATTAATCAAAGCCAGTCCGATATTAATACTGTAGTGGGAATTAAAATCATGCAACGCATTAAAGATGTAATTTAAAATTAATAACTCATAATTATTTATCATGGCGTATCAGTGGGGCTATGAATTTTCCCTTCTAACCCAGTGCACACTCCGCCTCATTCTTTTCCTCTCCCCTCTAATAGCAGCTGGACCATTATGGAGCTCACTACCTTGGCTCTTACTAGACGCCCAACCTTGGAGATGTAATTCATTTAAGTTAATTTTTTTTTTTGCTTAATTGTGGTAAATCACTACTTAAGAAAAGACATCCATTTAAAAGGACAAATTGAGATAATTTAATAAGAGCTGGAGAGGGAGAGGGAAAGGATTTGATGGTGGAATACAGACTCTGGCCACAGAGACACCCCTTAAACATCCCTCCCAAGGGCCTATGGGGGCTTCCTCTCCTGAGAATGAGCTAAGGGTTCAGAAGGCTGCTGACCTTGGCCTTGGATTCATAGACTCTCAGCTGACAGAGTGCTCAGAAGGGAAAATGTCAAAGCTGGCAAGTATCTTAGAACATGGAAAGTCAGAGCTGGGAGGGATCTTAGAACAGAGAATGTCAAAGGTAAGAGAGAATTTAGAACGTAGAATGACATGAAGGAGAGGAAACTTGGAATATCCCATAGCAGCTTATGAGTACATTAGAACAAAGAATGTCAGAAGAAGGGGCCTTAGAAAAGGGAATATCAGAGCTGAGAGGGACCTTCAAAAGTTGAATGTCAGAACCGGGAGGTGCCTTTGAACAGGGAATGTCGGAACTGGGAAGAATTTTAGAAATAATCTATTCTTTCATTTGATGTAGGAGGAAACTGACAGGGAGGCCGAGTCACTGGCCTTGGATCACAGAGTTTGTTACTGATGTTGTGGGTAGGTGGTTCATAGGACCCCTGAGGTGAGGAAAAGCAGAGATTAAGGACTTTTCCAATCAATATAGGCCAATAAATGAGATAAAGAAAGTCCCTGATTCTATTAATGAGAACTTGAACCTGTTATTTTTCCAAAAGGTCTGACCCACCATGAGTCTGCACGGAGTAATAAGCTGAAGGAGCGTTGTCCTCATATTGAGGAGAAGCAGGGTCCTAGACTTTCTTTTTTTGTTGTTCAGTCATTTTGTAGTTATTTCTGACTTCCTGTTTTCAGGGTTTTCTTGGCAAAGATGCTGGAGTGGTTTGCTATTTCTCTAGCTTATTTGACAGATGATGAAACTGACGCAAACAAGGGTAAGAGACTTGCCCAGGGTCACACAGCTAGTAAGTGGTTGAGACTTGATTTGAACTCAAGCCTCACTGACTCCAAGTCCGGCACCCTATCCCCTGGGCCACCCAGTCCTTCTTAGCTCTGCAATCAACTGGCTTCATGACCTGTGGCAAATCATCCCCATCTTCTCGGCTCTCAGTTTTCCCACAATTCATGCCCTACTGTTCTCCATAGGGATTCGGTAAGGGTCAAAATAATATTAAGTTAGTTATGACGACAAGAATAGTAACAAACAGAAATGATGGCTGTAAAAGGGTTGGCTCAGTGAAAAGAGGCCAGGACTTGGAGTCCTTGGATCTGAGTTCAAATTTCAGCTCTAGCTCTCATAGATGACTATGAATGAGTTCTAACTCTGAAACTCAGTTTCCTTATTTACAGAACAGGGTAAAGAATATTCCTGCTGCCCACCCCATGGAGTTGTCATGGCAAGGGTCCTTTTTGAACCTTTAATTCAATTCCACAAGCATTTATTAATCCTATTCTATGTTCTGGGCACTCTTCTAGGTGTGGGGGATGCAAAGACAAATCTGAAAAACATCCCTGACATCCAGGAGCTTATTCTACTAGGGAGAAATAAAATGTATATGGATTAGTAAATACTAAAGGCATACAGGGTAGGTATACAGTCATTATAGGTTTGGGGGAGAGGGTTTGGGAGGAGATCCTGAAAGGTCTCCTGAAAGGGGTGGAGCTTGAGTTATGCTTTCAGTGAAGCTGAGGATTCTACTCAAGGTGGAGGTAAGGAGGAAGGGCACTCTAAGCTTGAGGGATAGCTTGGAAAAAGGCCTAGAGTTGGGGTGTCATGTATGGAGTATCAATTTGCCATTCCATCTTGACTAGGTCATAAAGTGTGCATGTGGAGAGTAGCTGGAGCCAGATTTTGAAGGACTTTAAAAGACAGACATACACCTAGGTATTGTGCTTAATACTAGATTCAATAGGGAGCTTCTTAAACAGGAGAGTGATATAGTTAGACCTTCTCTTTAGGATAAGGACTGAGCTTTATCTGGGCTTTTTTTTTTAATCTTCACCAAACATAAGCAATGAGATTTAGTTAGGCTTTATAGGAGAAGTCAGAATTAATTAACAAAGGAACAGGGATGGCATTCCAGACAAAAGGGGAAAGTTCTAACTGATGCATGGGGTCTAGAGAACACAGGGTATGATTGAGAACAGAGACTATGGTAGTGTAACTTGGCTGGCATGTAGGGGAGCAATACATGAGCCAAATATTGAAAGGAACAATGGTAAGAGAGTGTGAAAGACCTTGAACAATAAGTAGTAGTCAGTAGAGTCTGAGGTTTACCTCAAAGGCATCTGGAGCTTCTGAAGATTGTTGAGTAGAAGAGTAACAGGTATAAGGAGAAATATTTTTAATATAATAATAATAATTTTTCTGGTAATGATATGAAGCTTTGTCAGGAAAATATGACTCGAGTTCAAGTCTTGCCTTTGTCACTTACTCTGACTCTGGACAAATAAATCATTTAGGCTTTCAGGGTCTCAATTTCTCCATCTGCAAAATGGGGCAATAGACAGAATGATTTCTTTCTAAGGTCACTTCCTGTTCTGATGTTGTAGAAGATTCTGTTTCCAGTGATAAGGCACTCCCTGTCAAGGCAGCCCATCATTGGATAACTCTAATTGTTAACAAGCCATAAAATCTATCCTCTTAAAATATCCCTCCACTGCTCTTTCTTCTTTCTTCTGAGGCAAAGAATAAGTCTCCTGCCTTCCTCATGACTGCCCTCCAGACAGTTTGAAAGAAATCATCATTTACTCCCTAAATCTTCTCTTTTCAAGGTTAAACACCCCCCTCATTTCTAGATGTATTAGATACAAATGACTCTATATTTTACATTTTAAACTTGGTCCCTAATTTGAAAGAATGTTAATGGTGAGTGGATGAAAAGGTATTTTTCTTTATCTAAAAAATATTGTATTAATATTGTTTTTATATCATCTTCCTTTCCACATATATTCTTTCCACTCCTCCACTCAACAAACCATACCTTGTAAATAATAATAAAAAAAATTTAAAGAAACATGAGGAGGTGGAGAGTAATTGAGCAAAATTAATATAATCTATGTTGTGAGGTAATTATTCCAACCCCCTCAAATCAGGTCCTAGAGTTCAGCTGCTCTATCTCCTCAGCACTCTAGGGGTAGCCTGGAGGGGTTGGGACATTGGTTTTCTGGTTGCACAATCCCACACTAGCTTGCTTCCTTCTCAAGATTATCAGTCAAAAATAATTTGGTCAGCCAGCCTGAAGTAGCTTTTAGAAAGAGAGTATTTAAATAAGATGATATATTAGCAACAGTGGATATTTCACCTCCAAAGTCTGTGACCCACTCTCCCACAAGTCCATAGAGTCTAGGGAAAAGAGGGATCAAACTTACAGAGCATGTGTGGAAAAGGAGTAATTCACAGCTTCCAGTGGCTGGAAATTCTTTTATCTTATTTATGGGGAGCTGAAGACATTTTCTCTTGGCATGGACTCTTTGTAGAGCCATTAGGTTGGTTGGTTGCAGTTCTTTATTCTCAAAGAGAACCAAAATGATATCACTTTGTTAGAGTCAAGTTATAGTGTATCTGACCATGGCTGATCAAATCATTATGAGCTCAGAATATTTTATCACAAGTCAGGCAAAAAAAAAAGTCCATGTGAACATTTGGGGCGGGTTCTCTGGATTTGCACATCTAATAAGTATCTGGGGTTAGATCTGAACTCAGGTCTCCCTGATTCCAGATCCAGCTCTCTGAACTCTATTTTTATGTCTTAAAGAAGTTTTTACTGTACATTTAATAAATAATTGTCAATATGTAATGAAGTAATGAAGGATAGAAAAGAGGACTGTATGTGAAAAAACGGACTGTTATGTAGTTTGTTTTAAAGTGTACCAAATTTAACACAATTGGCAATAACACTTCCCTTCTTGTCTGTGTCCTTTTCTCAACTTCTTTTTGATCCCTTCTCTGATCTTTAAATTCTTCATATCATCATTTTTAAAAATTGACTTGTTTATTTACTTTTAGTTTACAAGATTCAGTTCCACAATCACTTGAGTTTCAAATTTTCGCCCCTCCCTTACTCTCCCCCACCCCCACCATGGTGGAGTTCAATCATGTAGAGGATGTGCAAATACTTTCACATTTTACAATAGTCTGGTTGTATAGAAGGGTTGTAACCAATGGAATGAACAATGGGGAAAAAGAAACAAAAGCAAACATGGAAAAGAACAATAGCATGTATTGTTTCAGTCTCCATTTAAACTCTGGTCTTTCTAGATCTTTCTCTGAGTGTAGATACCACCTTCCATCCTGAGACTTGTAGAGTTGTCTTATAGCTGTGTGTTGCTGAGAAGAGTCCAGTTTCATATCATCATTTTTAAAGCACATTAGCATCCTATTATATTTCTATAACAATTTATTTAGCCATTCAAAAATCGATGGATATTGAATGGGTCTAGTTTTGCTACCACAATAAATGCTGCTCCAAGTATTTGGGCATATATGGCATCTTTTGTTTCTCTTTGACCTCCTCGGTGTATTTAGCTAGCAGTTGGGTCTCTGGGTCAAGGGATATGAATATTTTAGTCACTTCTTTGGCATGATTCCAAATTGCTTTCAAGTGTGATTGGAGCAATTCACAGATCCACCAACAATGCACTAGTTTGACTTTTCCCATAGCTCTTCCAATATTGATTCCATCCTCTGTCATCTTTGAATTGAAACAGGTATTTTTAAGTGTGATGTTGTTCCTTTGCAAAAGAAAAGAAATGATAGTAAAAGGAGACTACTGTGCCTATGAGTAAGGTCAGCCCTTGGCTTGGGCTCTGGAGTTTTCCCACCCCTGCCCATAGTCCTTTCAAATCACCTAGAAGTGAGCAGTTTGTCTCTGGCCTCACCTCATCTGGCTGCCTTCCTTAAGCATCTGGCTTGAATCCACCTGGATTCTGATTCCCTTCCTGCTTACCCCTTCCCATTGAGTGGCAGTCCAGTCTGCTACAGAAATAATTGGCTGCCTGTTGGCTGGAGGCCAGAGTTCTTCAGCAAAGCAGACATGCTCAGTCTCTCCTGAGTGCCTATCGACTGCTTGTGGGGGGTGAGGGAGGAGAAATCAATATAAAGATTGGCTTTGTGGAAGGGAGGGGAAAATAGTCTGTGTCATGACCGAGGCAGACACAGAAAAGTTGAGGTGACCAGGAGAGGGGTGTGTGTGTGTGTGCATTTGTGTATGTGTGTGTATTTGTGTGTGTGTGCATGTCTGTGTGTGTCTATGTGTGTATTTGTGTATGTGTGTGTTTGTGTGTGTGCATGTATGTGTGTGTATACATGTGGGTGTGTGATTGTACCTGTGTGTGTGCGCATGCCTATGTGTATGTGTGCCAGTGTGCATGCTTACCTGAGCCCAGGATTTCTAGCCCTAGAGTCCCTTGAAATATTTGACTTCTTAAGGAGTCCATCTCTTTCTGCTATTTTTGGAGATTTCTATAATCAAGTGCATCCAATTCAAATATGCTTGTGGAGTTTAGGATGAGTCCACATTTAGAGATAACGCTGGAGAGTCTTAGAGCTAGGAGAAAGTCCCCAAAGGATTTAGTGCTGACAGGACCCATAAAAGAAGTGACTTTGTCCAGTCTCCTTGTTTTGTACCTGCAGAAGCCAAAGCCCAGGATTCAAAGATCATGGATTTAGAGATCAGAGTAATCTTAGGGGCCTTCATTTGACTATTGAAGAAATTGAAGTCCAGAAAGAAGACATGACTCAGTCTCCCACTGGGACTGATGAAGAGTCTGGAATCCATGTCATAGGAAGATCCATTGAAGGAAAAAAGGATGCTTAGCCTGAAGATGAGAAGATATGGGGAAACATGAAAGTTGTGTACAAATAACTGAAGGGAGATGGATTAATGAAACTCTCCTTGGCTACAAAGGTCAGAACCAGAAAGGATGGAAGTTAAAAAGAGGTTAATTTAGGCTTAATATGAGGGAAAAAACCTTCTTAACAATTAAAACTTCCCTAAAATGGAATGCCTTGAGAGGTGGTGTGTTCTACCTCTTCAGAGATCTTCAAGCAGAAAACTGGATGAATACTTGGGGATGTTGTGGTGGTGATTGTTTTGTGTATGGGATGAACTAGATGCCCCTGAGGTCCCTCCTGTCTTTTACATTCTGTGGTGATTCTAGGAGCAAGGCACTAAATTCCAAGATAGGATAATCCACTTTGGGATAGTCGGGTCAAGACAATAAGCATTTATTAAGTGTTTGCTGTGTTCCAGGCACTGTACTAAGTGTACTAAGTTTACTAAGGTAAACAAAAACAAGCAAAAGGAAAGATAGCCCTTGCCCTTAAGGAGTTCTCAACCTGTGGGTTATGTTCAATTTGTAACAAAGAAAATACATCCTATATATCAGATAGATTCATAAAAGTAGCAAAATTACAGTTAAGAAGTAGCAACAAAAATAATTTTGTGGCTGGAGGTCACTACAGCACGAGGAACTATATTAAAGGGTTGTGGCATTAGGAAGGTTGAGAACCACTGTAAAAGTGAGACAACAGCACATAAAAGGGGTATAGAGGGAAGGGGAAGTCACCCACATGAACACAAAGTGGTGAATTCTAGAAGAGTCAGAAGCAGAGTTAGGAGGACTAAAGGAGGTTGCTTGGCAACATTTCCACAAAATCTAGTTTCTAGGATGAACTTACCCAATGGGAGAAAGGGTGTACAGGGGCAGAAGGATGTTTCAGAATGAGAAGGCAGTTCAGGCATGGTGGGAAAATCTAGAGAATCAAAAGCAGAACCAAGAAAGGAAAAAGTATTAATTAATGTGAATTTTTCTCTTATATTAAACCTAAACCTACTTCTTTGTACTTTCTTGGCATTGGTATTATACTTCCTGAAGCTAAGCAATGCAATTTTTCATGTTTGTTGTTTGTCCTTCATTCTTAAAGAGGATCATGACATCAGGGAGGTGATACCATGGCTTGCGAGTGAATTGGATTTAAGTGAGGGAGGGCTGTGCAAGGTCACCAGCCCTACTTTTTCCTCTGAAGTCATCTGGGCCAGTGGCAAGATATAGATCAGGATGACTGGAGATGGCCACCTTTTCACATGACAGTTCTTAGAATATCTGAAGACCACTATCCTCCTTTTCCCTCCCAACTCCCCAGTCTTCTCTTCTCCAGACTAAACACTCCAAGTTTCTTTGGTAGATTCTTGTAAGGCATAGTTTCCATGCTCTTACTAGCCTGATCTCCCTCCTTTGGAGTGGGGGTTTTTTAACCCGGGGTCCATGAACTTGTTTTAAAAAATATTTCAATATAATTAAGTTTCTTTTGTAGTTCTATATATTTCATTTTATGATTCTCAGAGGGGAGCCATGTTTGCCAGATTGTCCAAGAGTTCTGTGATCAAAAAAAGGAAAATTCTGTAGCTGAATACATGCTGTGCCACGTGGCTATGGAGAAAGAGGGAACTTCAGAAGTACAATGAGAGGGAGGGGGTACCCCTCCCCAAGAGAATATGTTTATATAGTCTCTGAAGCACCTGAAAGATAATTCCTTGGCCTTTCTTGTTTATTGTTGCTCAGTATCTCTATCAATAGCCTCAACAGCAGTTTCTTGGGAGGAAGGAATGCTTAGAGAGAATGACTTATTCCTAAATGTTCTCCATATAACAGAATCAATCCTTTGCACCTGTACTATGCGGGCTATAAAATATTGGTCTAATCAGAATATATTCCTTGATTAGTTCAAGGAAGACCCTGGGAAAAGCCAAAGAAGCTCACTATTGAGTTGGATTATGGTTCAAAAGTATTGGGTTATGGTTCAAAAGTATTAGGTTATGGTTCAAAAGTAACTGCATGGCCCTGTCTTCCCCCTAAATCTTTCTTTCACTGGCATCAATATCAATTTCTCTCTTATCTGGTATGAAGCCCCAGGAACATTTTTATTCCTTTGGGATATACCAGAGACAGAATATTCTCAATCTCTGTAGGGCACCTATTAAATGAAGATATAGGACCTGGGGAGGGAGTTAGGAAGGTTCTAGTAGTATATGTATACATTTTGTAGTGGTATTAAGTTAAATTCAACCCAACTTTTATTAAACATCTACTTGTACCAGTCACTGTGCTAGGTGCTGGGGACACAAAGGAAAAAATGAAATATTACTATCCTCAAATTACTTTAAAAGATTAATGAATTTCCTCCCTATTAGACCAAATCTGCATGAAGGCATTAGCTATACTTGTATCTTTCTTAGATTTTTCTAAGAAAATTTTCCAGGGTCACACAGTTGGTAAGTGTCTGATGCTGGATTTGAACTCAGGTCTTCCTGATACCAGGGCTACTGCTCTAATCCACCATACCACCTAACTGTCCCATTAGCCTCTGTTTCTATTCAATTTCTAATATTTTACTCCTCATACAGTAGGCACTTAATCAATGCTTGTTGATGATCTGTTGAATAAATGAGTGTTTGTGAATTCACTAAATAAATGAAGAAATTTCAACTAGTAATTTAAATTGACTTCCTGAAATGGAATTTATTTCTGGAGCATAGCTTATAATACAGGCATAACAGTCTTCTTGCCAGGAATGGAATATACCTAATAAAGGTTGATAAGATTGTATTTATTAGATATGTTGCTAATCTAATAAAAATACTTCAAATTGAAAAGGATAGCGGAGAGGTAAAACTGTCTAAGTATAGTTAGATACTATAGAAAGATGCTGTAGTGTAGAAAGAACTGCTGATGAGATCTTTAGAAACTCATCAAAAAAGAAATCCAGGAAATGGGCCAGTCAGGAACTAGCCTCAGATCTTAGATGTTTCTGAACAAATACAATTAGGGTGGGTAATAAGGAATTTGAACTGCAGGTCCTAATGCAAGGACACACATTTAATCTCTTAAGAATCACAGAAACATGGTGGGATGAAACTTGTGACTAGAATGTATACACTTTATTCAAAAGAACCAGGAAAGGTAAAAGGGATTCAGGTGTGGAATATGGTCACATTGCATATGCATGTGAAGAAATTCTAGAATGAGTGTTGTGAAGCTTGGTGGAGAGCTTGGGTTGAAGATCTATGGAGAGATAAATACAAATCATGTCTCATTAAAGTGTACTATAGATCATAGGTATCAAACACACAGCCCTCAGGCTGTATAACACTCAAGAGTGCTGCCAGAACAGATTAAAATGCAATTGGGAATTTAACAAAATAAATACAAGTATAATAAAACCATAGATAATATTAAAATTTAAAACTAAGTTAATATGTGACCCATATGGATCCTTATATATGAATTGGTAGCCCCCGTCTCTCTCTCTCTCTCTCTCCCTCTCTCTCTCTCTCTCTTTCTCCTTCTCTCTCTCTCTCTTTCTTCTTCTTCTTCTTCTTCTTCTTCTTCTTCTTCTTCTTCTTCTTCTACTTCTTCTTCTTCTTCTTCCTTCTTCTTCTCTGGAGGTAGTCAGGGTTAAATGACTTGCCCAGGTTCACACAGCTGGTAAGTGTCTGAGGCTGGATTTGAACTCAGGTCCTCCTGATACCAGGGCTACTGCTCTAATCCATCATACCACCTAACTGTCCCATTAGCCCCTGTTTCTATTCAAATTTGACAGCACAGCTTTAGCCCACCTGGACAGAAAGAAAAATAATGAATTCCTGTCCTAGTATAATGGTAATGGTAATTTGAAGATCTTCCCTGCCTCTCAATAAGCCTAAGGGAATTTGAAGATCTTCTCTACACCCAATGGGCTGAATGTAATTGTGGTGGGAAGAGTTTGCTGAAGAGCCCATTGGAAGCTGGGGGTCAGAGCAGTTAGATGGTGGGAGAGAGAGGATCGCAGGCAAGCAGACATCTAGACTTGTGAGTGTTGGTTTGTGAGAAGGCTTAAGGATGGTGTGGCTCTCTGTGGAGTTATGGTGTATTAACTTCTTTGCTGCTATGATGGATTCAACTTTCTGGTTTTGGGATTTGGTTTTCTGGTGTCTGAATAAATGTTTTGCTTCTGACTTCTCTAAGAAGAGTCTGTTATATTTTGTGATTGAGAACTATGCTGGCATATCTACAGTAACTGTTGGCACTGTGAATATTGTGTTGTCTCTAAACCTGGTTCTCCTCCTATCTGTCTGACTGCTCCTTTTAGAGTGTTTTTTTACTGAATATTCATCCAGGTCATATCCCCTTTCCATGAATATCCTCCAGGACTCTTTTCACTTTGCATTGTTTCACTTAGTGATCTTATCAGCTTCCATAGATTTAATTATTATCTCTATGCTGATGATTCTCAAATCTAACTATCCTGCCCTAACCTCTTTGCTTACCTCCAATCTCAGGGCTCCAATGGCTTTTCAGACATCTTAAACTAGATGTCTTATAGGTTTCTTAAACTCAACATGTCCCAAACTGAACCCATTATCTTTCCTCACAAAACCTTTCTTCTCCCAAGCTTTTCTGTTACCGTCAAGGACACCACACTCCTCCTAGTCACCCAGACTCTGGCTACCATCCTTGATTCTTCCTTACTCTCTCTCATATCTCATTTCACATCTGTTGCCAAGGCATCCTGCCATCCTCTCTCTCCCACCATCTAGCTGCTCTGATTCCCAGCTTCCTATGGGCTCTTCTGCAAACTCTTCCCACCACAATTCCTTTCCTCTGTAACATCTCTCAGATAGTCTCCCGTCTCTCTTTTGACACTGTCATGTCATCACCCTTATAAAGGTCTTCATTACTTCATACTCAGACTATTGCAATATTCTGCTGACTGGTCTGCTAAGCTACTAAGTCTTTCTCCTCTCCAGTCCATCCTTCCTTCAGCTGTCAAAGTGATCTTCCAAAAATGTGGCCTTCTCCAATTTCTCTTAATTCTAGGACCTTTCCTTTGTTCATTACAGGCTATTTATTCTCTATGAAGCTGATTTTTACATATTTGCTTGCACGGTATCTCCCATTAGGATTGTGAGTGTTTTGAGAGTAGGCAATGACTGTCTTTAACCTTTCTTTCTTTTCAGCACTTAGTGCAGGAGTGCCTGACACATAGTAGGTACTTAATAAAGGGTTTTTTTTGGGGGGGGGGTGGAGGCCGGTTGACTTATTATCTTATTTTACAGAGGAAGAAGCTGAAGCTGGGCCAAGTTAAGTAACTTGCCTGGTCTTGTCTTAGGCAGAATTCAAACCCAAGACTTCAAGACTTCAAGAATTCAAACCCAAGTGGTGCCATAGTGCACAGAGCACTGGGCCTGCAGTCAGGAAGACCTGAGTTCAAATGTGACCTCAGATGCTTCTTAGCTAAGTGACCCTGCGCAAGTCACTTAACCTCACTTTCCTCACCTGTAAAGTGGGGATAATATTAGCACCTATCTGGAAGGGTGGTTATGAGGATCAAGAGAGATAATATTTGTAAAATGTACTTAGTTCTCCAAACATAGTAGGCATTATATATACATATATATATGCTTATTCCCTTTTATCCTTCTTGACGCCAAGTATTGTCTATCATATATTATAAGTCAAATGTAGTTGAGAGACTGATAAATGAATCTGCTGCTTCATACTTTCATTACTTGTTCTTGAAGAAGACTGTGACATCAGGGACATGGTGACATAACTTGCAATTGACTTGGATTTAAGTGAGGCAGGACTGTTCAAGGCCACCGGCCTCACTATCTCCTCCACAGCCATCTGAGTCCAGTGACCAGATATTCATCAGGATGACTGGAGATGGCCCAGGATGCAATGGGAGACCCTTTTCAGGTTCTCCCTTTGAGTGAGGTAATGCTTGTTTAGTGAATAGGCCTCTTTAAGAAGGGAGTCAAGGGATGGTCCTTTAAAAAAATCAGACTAGGAGGGGAAGACCCTCAGGGTTGCTGAACAAAAGAGAAACTTTCTATTGACATTCACTCTGAATCAGGAGGGCCCAAAAAATAGCCATTAAACGGTGCTTGGACAGGGACTTATTGTTGTCCAACCCATGAGATACAGAGTGAACTGGATTTAAGGCTAGGTCTTTGAGAAACAGATCTAGCCTAAGTTAACTAGGTAGCTTTCAGCCATCAAAATTTAAGGTGTCCATGGAAGTGCCCCAGGGATCTGTACTTGGAACTGATGCTAATTACAACAATAAGAATAGACAGGGTCAGGGGCGGAGCCAAGATGGCGGCATAGAAGCAGCAAGGTCCCGCAGCTCCCACACTGCCACCCTAAACACCCATAAAATATGAGCCCAGACAAAGTCTAGGTAAGTCTAGGACTCTCAGACTTACAAAAATACAGAGAACCCATCTCTCGCTGAAGGCAGCTCAGCAGCAGGGGCTCAGTACGGCCGCCAGAGCGGAGACTGGAACAGCCTGAAGCCAAGACCTTGGCCAGGCCTGGGACTGTGGGAAGGAGCTGTGAGGAACAGACGGGAGAGGGGCAGCTTGCACAGCAGTGGAGCAGAGACCGGGCCAGCCCAAAACCGCAGCCATGGCCAGG
>CM053594.1:24215272-24274865 GCA_028646575.1 Pseudocheirus occidentalis | reverse complement strand
GCAGAGCAGGGGAGGGGCTTTACAGTGGGATTCCTGTTTTAGGGTTGGGGCAGGGGCAATATGGGGAGAAAATGTGTAATTCAAAAATGTAATGAAAATGAATAATGTAAACAAGAAAACAAATAAAAACTAAATTTAAAAAATATATAAAAATACAACAATAAGAATAACTAAAATTTATATAACACCTTAAAGTTTGCAGGAAACTTTCCAAATACTATTTCATTTTATTCTTAAAACAGCCTTTGGAGCTAGGTGCTATAATTATCTCCATTTCACAGATGAAGAAACTGAGGCAGACAAAGTCAAATGACTTGACCAGTGTCACATAGTTAGTATCTGAAGCACATTTGTAATTGATTCATATAAAGGCACAATTGACATCTTTTCCCAATCTACAGATAGAAGAGATCGCTAATACATTACATGAGAGAGTCAAGATACAAAAAGGTCTTGGCAGGTCAGAAAATTGTACTGAATCTAATAAGATGAAATTTAATGGAAATAAAATTCTTATACTGGGATTAAAAAAAGAAGTCTTACATTTAGGTTAAAAAATCAATGTCATGGGAGAAAGATTCATGGATACATAGTGGTTCTGGAGGTTTGGAGACTGGCAAGCTTGTTTTGAATAAGCAAGATAATGTGGTACCCAAAACCTAATGTGATCTTGGACTACATTGAGAAGAGGTTAGAGAAGATGTCAGTTCCACTGGTCTCTGCCCTGGTCAGACCATTTAGGAAATATTGTGCTCAATTCTAGACATAATCTTTTGGGAAGGGCCTTAATAAGTGAGTTCAGGAACCAAGATGGTAAAGGGCATTGCAGTATGAGGATCACTTAAAGGAAGTGGAAAAATTTATTCTGGCCTTCTTCTGTATATAACTTGCTTTGTATATGTTTGCTTGCAAGTCATCTCCTTCATTAGATTATAAGTTCCTTGAAGGCAGGGACTCTCTTTGTTTCTTTTTCTGGTATAAGACTTGGGTTCAATGGATGTTCAGGTCCCTTCTAACTCTGAAATGTGGTGAAATGATTGATGTTGGGGTGGAGGGTAGACACTATGTTCACTAAACAATAAATACAAATTAGTTCGAGGAAGAAGTGCACGGAGAATTAGAGATACCAGGAAAAGCTTCCTTGGAGGAAGCTAGGACTTTACATAGGTGGATGGGAGGATGGAGTGCATTTCAAGGATGGGGCACAGTCTGGGCAAAAATACGGAGATAGAAAATGGAATGTCAAATTGAGAAAATAATAGGGAAGTTTGGCTGGAATGTAGTATCCATGAAAGGTGAGTCATGTGACATAAGTCAGAAAAGATTGTAAACTAGATATGGAGGGCATTTGGGTTTTAATCTAGAAGTAAGCATCGGCACCTTTTGATCAAGGAAGCGACATGGTCAGATATCTGTGTTGGGAATATTAGGTTGGCAGTTGTATGGAGGATGGATTGGAAAAGGAGAGAATGGAAGTGGGAAGATCAATTAGGAGGCTATTTCAGGAGCCCAATAGGCTAATTCTCCTCTAGCTCACCCCCATTAATACATGTTAATTTATCAAATTAGCTCATCGTCACATCGGAATAATAATAATGAAAATAGCCCACATTTACAAAGCTTCTGGCTTATAGAGGAGTCTACCAATCAGTAACTGATCTGTAGCAACTCCAATTGGTCTATTTGCTGTTCCCCTTTATTCCATCTCTTGCTTGTGTTTACACAGTCATTCTTCCATATATGGGATGCTATCCCTCCTGCCTCTCTCTTAGAATTCCTTTCTTAAGCTCCTCAGTTTTCTGTTCTCTCCAATCCTTCTCCAAATTACTTTTATAATTACTTTGTATATATTCCATACATCACTCTTGGCCCAGCAGCCAGGACTTATTACCATTTGATTCATAATGCTCCCATACAGAGTTTACTTTGGGAAAAACTCTGAATATAACTTGTGCCTAGATCTCTGTGGGAGGGAAAGACACTCCTAGATCCTATACAAGCACTCAACTCAACAATGTAAATATTAAGTATGGGACAGCAATTATTCCGCCCTATAGAAAATATGGAAAAAACAAAGGACTCTCAGGAATCATAAATAAATGCAGTAAACACATAAAATGATAATAGTAGTCCATATAACATCAATAAAATTCTCTTCCTTTTCTAGTGAGTCCACCTTTCCATAGAGTCCTAAAGTCCTCCAGACTCACAGTGCCACACTGGGATTTGGACTCTCCTTGGCAAGGAAATCAGTTTAGGATTATTATTGGGGAAGCCATCCACAAAAGTCCAGTGAATCTCACTTATGCCCTTAGTGGCATTCTGTAGATTGGACACCCCTTGGGGGAGAAATGACATTTGAGGCTACTACGAAGGCATATTTCCCATTGGACCCATGACATCTTAATAACATGCAGCAATAGTGGATCACACAGTTCATGTCCCTTGCTCTTCCATATAATGGCCTTAGTTCTTTGCTGCTGCTCTAATCACTACTGGGGACACATGCACAATCTTCTTCTCTTGCCAAGGGACATGTTACTAGAGAAATTCCTGTCTTCTCAATAGAAAACTAAAACCCTGAACTCTTGGACTTGGGCTATTACTTGTAAGCAACCACTGAACATTGTCCTTCCTTTCCTTGCTCCCTACCCTCCACCCAAATTCTGACTCAAGTGCTAGATTCTGAGAATACAATATTTAGTAAATCTCCCCTCTTTGACTAAAAGGCTGGATTCTGGGATTGTGAAATTTGAAGGTGTTATAGGGGCAACCATAAGGAACTCTCACTACTAGGCAATGCAGTTTTCCTCTCCTTGACTTACAAGGAGTTAAAAGCTTGTGGTTTCCATGTTCTTTGCTCTAATTCCATCTTCAGTTGCCTCTGATAGAGGACCCTCCATTCCAGTCATACTCTATCTCTGACAAAATGGTGAAAGTCTAATGGTAAAAGGACTGAAAGATGTCTGTAGAATCCTTTCTATGGATTAGGAAAAAAGGTGACTCTTCTTACAATCATCTATCCCATAAGAGTTAAAGATTTCTGATTTATTATTGAAGAAAATCCCCATCCTTTAAAAGATGTCAAGTGACACCTATACACTTTATTGGAAAAGATATCATTGATGTCTCAAACAAAGGCTCCCCTTACCAGAAGCTCATCAGCTAGGTGGTGCAGTGAATAGAGCAGTGGACCTGGAGTCAGGACAGCAGAGTTCAGTTCTCTGATGTTTTCTAGCTGTGTAATACTAGGGTGAAATGCTAAACTTTTGTCTCAGTTTCCTCATTTGCAAAATGAGGGAAATAACAGCACTTACTTACATGGGTTATAAGCAGGATAAAAAAGATGTTTTCAACCTTGAAAGGTTATATAAATAACAATCATTATTATTACCTTGTATATATATACATGTGTGTTTATATATATGTATATATATGTTTTGCATATATTCTACCTTCAGCAGAATGTAAGCTACTTGGGGGAAGGGACTGCTTTTGATGTTTACCATTGTATCTCCAGTACTCAGCACAGTTTTTGGCACTGAATCATCACCAAGTTATAGAATACTAGAGCTGAAAGGGGCTTCCAAAGACTTTCCTTCCAGAAGCACCAATCTTTACTATAACAAAACAGACAAGTAATTATTCGTCCACTGCTTGAAAACCTCCAAGAAGGAGTAGACTGCCTCCTCCTATGGCAGCCCATGCCACTTGTGGAAAGCCCTAATTATGAGGAAGCTTTTGCCTGACATAAGCGTAAAACTTTAATTTGTCTTTAAAATTTCCATCCTGAGGTTCTATCCTTTGGGACCAAGAAGAATAAGTCTAACCCCTCTTCCATGTGACAGTCCTTTAAATAATAGAAGTCAAGGAATATTTTTAAAGCAACTACTGTGTGCCAGGCATAGATAGTGCCAAGTACTGGGAATACAAAGAAGGGTAAAAAACCAATCCCTGCTTACAAGGATCTCATAGCATAATGAGAAACAACATGCAAACAAGTGTGTACAAACAACATACATACATATAGAACAAATTGTATATAACCATAGAGGGAAGACACTAACATTAAAGGTGATTGGGAAAGTTTTCTTGTAGAAGTGGAATTTTAGCTGGGATTTGAAGGGATACAGGGAAGCCAGGATGTAGAAGTGAGGATGGAGAGCATTCAGGCATGGAGGTCAGCCAGTGAAAGCGCTCAGAGTTGAGAGATTCTAGGCACAGCTTGGCAAAGTGCGTGATACTGCTCCCTGGGGGGCAATAGTGGCCTCAGGAGCAATTGGGGGGCATTAAATAAAAATAAGGGGGCAATGGAAGCATAAGGAAAGAGAAAATAAGAAAATTTTGAAAAGTTGTTCATACATGTTTTATCTGTTCTGCAAGAGTTAAAGTCAATAGTGATTATATTGTTTTCCAAATAAATACACAAAATGCAAGCTATAAGTTATAACAAGTTATAATAGGTTATGATATAACCAATCAGTGGTCAAATCTACTGACAGGTCTTAACAAGCAAGTGTTGGGAGGTGAGGATGTCATATATTGTCAGGAAGTCCAGCATGCATCGGCTGGAATATGTACTGGTAATGACTTGTTTCCAATATGATATTATATGGTTACATGGTACAATATTGCAACATCAAAATTTCAATGTAGGAAAAAGCCTACAAATTTACAATAAATTATTAAATTTAATAATTCATTTAAAACATACTTTTATTTTTTGGAATAATGCAAATTAAAAAAAACATTAAAGGATTAAAGAAAATAGATTCCTAGGGGCAGCTAGGTGGCACAGTGAGTAGAGTACCAGCCCTGGAGTCAGGAGGACCTAAGTTCAAATCTGGCCTCAGACACTTAATGCTTACTAGCCGTGTGACCTTGGGAGAGTCACTTAACCCCAAATTGTCCTGCCCCCCCACCTCCAAAAAAAATAGATTCCCGGGGTGAGGAGGGGGGTACTGAGTAATTTCTTTGAAAAGGGAGTGGTAGGTCAAATAAGTTTGGGAACCTCTGCTCTAGAGTGCTACATTCAGGGAGCTTGGAGCTACCTCTCCTATCCCTCATTGGTCTTCTCTACTCCAGGATGACCATCCTAATTTCCTTCAACTGGTCTTGATGTCTCATGGACCCAAGGCTCTTTGTTAATTACCTTCTTCTGGACACTTTTAACTTGGGCACTAATAAATACTTATTGTATTGAGAAATAAATGAAGGCACATGAACTCATTTGATGCTCATAACAATCTTCTAGAGTCACAAATGTTATCATTCTGATTTTAGAGAAGACAAAGTTGAGGTCCAGAAAGATGAAGGAACTTTCTGGACATAACATAGCAGTCACGTGGGTTTGATCTAGGTCTTTTATTGGCACCTCCAGAAAGATTTCTCTGATCCTTTTCTCCATTCTTTCATGGTAATCATGTGCCCTCTCAGAAAAAAAACAACATTATTTTGTAAAGTGTATTTCAATTCAGTTAATTTCTCATGCATTTATTAAGTGCCTAATGCTTATACTAGATTCTGGAGATATAAAGATAAAAAAAATTCTCAGGGAATTTTCCTTTTCCTGGTTTTCTTTGTACTGGTTATACATTTGGGTAATTCATAGGATCATAGAATGTTTAAGAGTTAGAGTTGAGAAGGAACTTTGGGATCATCTCGTTTAATTTTTTTTTAACAGATAAGGGAAGTAAGGCCCAGGTAACTTGCTTGGGTTTACACAGGTAGTAAGACTCCCAAACCAGCCCACTTCCCATTAACTATGGCTGAAATCATCGCCCATCCAGTTTAAATATTGAATGAATTGACAGGTATTTATTAAGTACCTACCTACTATTAGGTAGGCACTATGCCGTATTCTGGGGGATATAAATTTAAGGAATGGGACAATCCTACTCTCAAGGAGCTCACTTTCTAATGGGCATGACAATTAGTCATATGCAAATATTTATATATACATATGTGACATAAATGTAAAATTAATCAATTCAAATATCATATATGTTTGTAAATACATGCCCTGGCTTTGGTACTTACTACCAAGTCACCTTGGGGAAATCAACTACCCTCTTGATGAATTTTAACTAAGAATTTGGGGTAAAATAACTTTTTTGGAAGGGGATGGAGGTGGGGGAGATCCAGGACTATTTGCAGAACATAGGATGGTATACTTTGAGTATAGGGTTCCTGGAAAGGGGCAAGACCATCCTTTAGGCACTTTGGGTTGGGGGAGAGGTTAGAAAGTGAGGTGAGGGGTGGGGGAAAGGAAGGCAGCTCTGGGAAAATGTTAAGTCCTATGATAAACTCTTGTTTCAGGGGAAATGATGTAGGGAAACGAAGGTCCATCAGATTTCAATAATGGCAGAATCGGAACTCAAGACCAGTGTTTTAGACTCACAGAACATTTCATAGAATGATATCTTACTTATAAAATGTCAGATATAAGAGGAGCTTTAGACTAATAATTTCACAGATGGAATGCTATCTTACTCACAGAATATCAGAGCTGGGAGGAGCCTTAGTCTAATAATTGCAGAGCTGAGAGTGGCATTAGAACAGGAAATGTCAGAGGTGGGAAAGCCCTTAGGAGAGAAAGTGTCAGAACTGGAAAGGGCCTTAGAACCTGAAATGTTCTTGGAATCAGAATTAGTAGGGTTCCTAGAGAAAGAATAGAGCATATCAAAACTGGATGGAATCTTCCCACTCTCTGATCCAACCCTTTTATTTTACAGAGGAGGAAACTGAGCCCCAGAGAGGAGCAATGTTTTGTTCAGTGCCTCACAGCTATGTAATTGTGAAGAACTATTATTATTTAATCCGGACCTGTTTCTTTAAGCACAAATAAATAAATAAAGGCAAGGAAGGAAAAAAGTGTACTAAGCATATGCAAATGTGTTGAGCTGAACCATGCTGTAGGTGAAAGAGATGAGGGAGAAAGTGCTTGGAGCTAAAAAGAGGAGGAAGGCAACCAGAACTGACCCTGGGGTTAATAATTTTTACTTCTCCCTCTCATTCCGCCCGCCCCATTAAAAAAAAAGAACTAGAGATGAGGGAGGAGAGAGGGAGGGAAGAAGACTGTGCTCGGCTTGAAAGAGGCTCCTGGGTATGTGCGAAAGGTTGTTTACCAAATCAATAGGAGGGCATGGGGAGAGGTAGCTGGGCAGTCAGTCTATAAACATTTACTAAATGAATGAATGAATGAACAAATGAATGAAAAAGCATTAATTAGGCACTTACTATGTGCCAAATGCTATGAGTATGGGCCATGTAAATATCAGAGTAAGGCTCTCAGGGTGCTCGGATTCGAATACATTGAAAGGGATTCAGCTCCAAATGGGATGGTCAGGCCCCATGCTCCTCAGGGTGCAGCAGCAAAGCAGGTGCTTGTAACTATTTTTAAGTGTCTTTTCCATTGATAAAATCATCTTTGTTTCTAATGTTGAGCCATTGGTTAAGCCTAAGGAATTCAGTTGCAAGAACTTTCTTTCCTGGGTCTTCAGTAGCTGTAGATACAACATCCACAGAAACTGTTGTCATCTCCTTAGTGGTTATTTCCCCAGGAATATGGTTGTGAGACCTGAGCTTAGAGCAGGACTGGTGAACTTGGAAGGAAAGGGGTGGTGGTGGAGACATGCTGTCATTACTGGGGCTCTCAGTCTTATCTGCCTAGTGGTAGCAATTGCTTAGTAGTTGATAGTGGTGGGGATGAACCTCGATGATGGCTATAGGGCTCAGGCTTAGAAGCAGGCCCTGTGATCTGGAGGGCTCTGGCATCCCCAAGCTCTTGGGATCAATCCTGGGCTAACTCCACTGAGATCTGAGGGGAGGTGATATGTCCAGTAGGCCAGTGTTTCATACCTCCAGTGTGTACCTGACATGGGTACTGAGGAGGTTAAAGAAAGGCAAAAACATGAACCCTGCCCTCAAAGACACTACAGTCCCATGGATGAGACAGTGTGTGAATAACTAGGTATGCATAAGATTACCTGTCTGTCTGTCTGACTGTCTGTCGATAGAGCTCTAAATATAGATCTCTATAAAGACATAGATACAGAAATAGATAAATGTATAGATATAGCACAGGTTACTTTTTTGCCTTTTTAACAAAACCTCCAACTATCCCACCGTCCTTTTTCCTTCCTAGATAGATTGATAGATAGATAGATAGATAAGTAGATAGATAGATAGATAGATAGATAGATAGATAGATAGATAGATAGATAGATAGATGGATGGATGGATGGATGGATGGATGGATGGATGGGTGGGTGGACGGACAGATGGATGGATGGCCAGCCAGCCAGCCAGACCGACAGACCGACAGACCGACAGACAGACAGACAGACAGACAGACAGACAGATAGATAGATAGAAGATAGATAGATAGATAGATAGATAGATAGATAGATAGATAGAGTAGATGGAAGGTAATCTCAGGCAAAAGGTACTAGTACTGGGGAGAACCTGGAAAAACCCAGAAAGGGAAATGTGAACTGAGTTTTAAAGGGAGCTGAGGAAACTAAAGGTCAGAAAGGAGGAGGGAGAGCCTTGTAGATAAGGGGAACAGCCAGTGCAAAGACAGGGGTGGAGGAAAAGCCATTGTCTAGGGCCCAGGGATCTTTTGAAGAGCTCACCTTCTGCTCCTCTGACTCTGACCTTTAACCTGAGCCATACAAGGAAGGAAAGCTAGGAAGAAGGGTGGGATATTTTGAGGTTTTGTTCAAGAGGCAGAAAAGTAGCCTGTGCTTACTTTCCCTGGTTCAGACAGCCTCTCTTCCTCCTCTTCTTTCCCCCCAGACTTAAGGTTAATGTGACACTGACATTTCACAGATGATGTTTCTATAATTCTATATGTCTCTCAAGCTTGCAAAGTCCTTTAAGTAGCTAGGTGGTGCAGTGACGAGAGCTCTGGAACTGAAATCAGGAAGAATTGAATTTGAATCTTGCCCCTGACCAGAGTGACTCTGGGCAAGTCACTCAGTTTCCCAATTTGTAAGATGGGAAAAATAGCTGCTCTCTTCCAGGGTAGCTGCGAGGATTAAATGAGATAATATTTGTGACAACCTTTGGAAACCTCAAGCAGGACGTAAGTGCTTTGTTGGTGTCCATTTGAGCCTCATAGGTCATGTTCGATCAGATCATAGATTTGCTAGAGAGCTGGAAAGTATCCTCTGAATCTCCTCCAATCCTTTCATTTTACATATGAAGAAATGGAAGCCCACAGCCCTTAAATGACTTGCCCAAGGTCACACAGGGGCTAAGTGGCAGGGCTGGGATTTTAATCCAGGCCTCCTGACTCCAAATCCCACAGACTTTTCACTGTACTTTCTGGGTGTCATCATTTCCATTTTATAGATAGGCACTTAGCCAGCCTCAGGAACTCATTGGCTGTAATCCGAATGACTAGAATTTAGATTGTGCATTAAGGTTTGCCAATCCCATTACATATCTCCCTTAATCCTCACAACAACCCTGGGGAATAGGTGCCATTATTATCCCCCATTTTACAGACAGGGAAACTGAGGCCCGAGGAAGTGAAGGGACTGGCTTGAGATTATACAGATTGTAAGTAATAAAGTCAGGATTCCAATTTAGGGTCCATAATTTTATGTAGAGTGCTCTTTCCCCTGTGTCAGGAAAATTACTTGGGATGGAAAAGGAATAAGCATTCATATACTGCCAACTATATGCCTAGGCTCTATGCTAAGCATTTTACAAATGTTAGCTCATTTGGGCAATGTAGGTAGAATGGAGTAGAAAGAGAAAAAATTAGAGAGGGAAGAAAGGGAGCATTCTGACCCTGAGAAGTAGTCCAATCAATTGAAGAGATAATCAATTGATGAATTACTCAAGAAATATCTGGTAAGCATGTGCTATGCACTAGGTACTTTGTCAGGCTCTGGGATTACAAAGACAAAAGAGAAATAGTCCCTGCCCTCAAGAAGTTTACATTCTGCCAGGAAAGACAATATACATATATGTAGGTCAGATATAAAATAGATAAAATGTAAATCTCTGCTTCCACCCTGCCCCCCAGATTAGCGGTTTTGGGGACCAGGAAAGGCCACATATAGAAGGTGGCCCTTGAGCAGAGTGTTGGAAGAGATCACCGCTTTCAACAAGCAGCGCAAGGTAGGCATGGTGGGTAGTTCATTGCCAAGGCACCTCTCAGAGTTAGGAGATGACATGAGAAAGGGAGGTGGCTCAGTGGTAAAGAGTACTTGGTCTCCAGTTAGGAAGACAAGTTCAAAACCAGCCTTAGATGCTTACCAGCTGTGTGACTGTGGGTCACAGTTCATCTCTGCTTTCCTCAGTTTCCCATCTGGAAAATGGGGATAATGACAGCACCCTACCTCCTAGGTATGAGGTAATGAGATAATAATTGTAAAGCATTATTAGCATAGAGCTTGGGACATAGTAAATGCTGTATTATTGTTGTTATTATTGTTGTTATCATGACTTAAAGGCAGAAAGGGGCTAGGTTTCGAAGAGCTTTAAATGCCCAAGGAGTTTATATCCTTTGATCCTTAAGGTCAGTGGGAGCCAATGAGTTTATTGAGCAGGGGATGGGGTGTGGGGTGGTAACACAGTCATATAAGGACTGTAGGAAACTCACTTTGGCAGAAGAGTGGGAGCTGGATCCAAGTGAGTGGAGATATGAGGCGGAGAGATCAATTAGAAAGTTAAGTCAATTGTCCAGGGTACCCGGGACCTGAACTAGGGTGGTGACCGTAGACAAATGGGAGGTAGGAGATAAATGGAAGAGGTGTTGGGGAGCTAGAAACTCTGACATTCAGAAACTCATTGTGTATGTGGCTCAAGTGAGAGAGAGAGGTAAGGATGATGGAGGACATAGAGGTATATCTGACCAACTTGTCAACTGAAGACCTCTAGTGACAGGAAACTCATTGTCTCCTGAGGTACTTTTAGCTGATTTGATCAGTTATTCTTTCCATAGAAACTAAATTGCCTCAGATACTTAAAAGTAGAGATGATGAGAGAATGAGAAGGAAAATGCATTTTATTCAGTGTTCTCTGGGTGTCAGGCACTGTGCTAAGTCCTGAAGATACAAAAATAAAGTGAGACTGTACCTGATGGCAGAGACCTTACATAGGGCGAGAGGAAGATAATGGATATGGCAACAAGGTGTGTGGTGTGTGTGTGTGTGTGTGTGTGTGTGTGTGTGTGTTTGAGAGAGAGAGAAGGACAGAGGGGGGGAGGGCAAGAGGGAAATAAGAGCCACGGATGGCTGAAGTTACAGGGATGGTGAGTGGAATTATAGTTCCATTAATGTCTCTCCTTGCCATGTCCCCCTTCCATGATATCCTAGAATTTAGAACATGAGGAAACCTTCAACATCCTCTAGTCCTACCTCAGCTGTAGCCCTGTTATTTTACAATGAAGAAACTTAGGAGCAGAACATCCTTGCTCAGAGCAGGCTTTGAACCCAGGTTCTCAGGATTTTATGTTACCTTGTAGAGCCAGCCTAGTGTCTAGAATGCAAGATCTGGAATCATCAGGACCTGGATTCAAATCTTTGTTCAGACGCTGATTACTGTGTGATCATCAACAAATTACTTAACTCCTCTGGATTTCGGTTTTCTATAAAATATGGGACTGACCTTGGTGATTTTTTCCAGCTTTCAATCTATGATTCTCTTTCTGTCACTCCAAGCTGGCTCTGGTCTTCTTTCCACCAAGTGAAGAACCCCATGAGCAGCATGGCATAGTAGAAAGAACTCTGACTTCAGAGCCAGAGATGTGGGTTCAAAACCTGCTTCCAAATGGTTTCCTCCACACGACCTTGGGCAGGTCTCTTAATTTTTGTGGGCCTCCATTTCATTTGTATAAAATGAAGGGGTTGTGCTGGATAATCTCCAAGGTCCATTCCCCTAAATATCTGGTCCCCTAATTCTACCCCACCCTGGAATCCTCCTCTGCTCATACTCTGGGGTAATTTTCCTTCCTAGAATAAGGTTTCCCAGAATATCCCCAGAGAGGACGGGTTGGCCATCCTGTTGGGGAGGGAGAAGTATCATACTATAGGAAGAAGAGCCAGTCTGGATTTAGGAAGCCACAGCCCTGGCCCTTGGAAAGCTTTGGGGGACCTGAGGAGGTGCCACGCCATGGAATGGGATGGGGGGACAATCAGAGAAGCTCCATAAGAAGCAGCCACTCGCCCTCTTCTTTTCTTCCATGTCATTGACCCTCTCCCAAAGCTGGCTGACCCAAGTGCTGCTGGAGTTGCCTGTTTGGGGTCTCCCAAGAGAGGATTAAGAGCCAGGAGGGAAGGGCTTTGCCCAGGGTAATGAGCTCCCCCTCTGTGGGCCAGAGCCCGGCCCGCCTCCCTTCTTTCTTTCCTCCCTCCCTGCCAGGCCATTTCATACACTGCTGTGCTGGGAAATTGCAGGCCTGCTGCCCAGCTCTGGTCCGGTGGCAATGACGGCTGCATGTTCTGGTGGTGAGTGAGCGACAGCTCCTGGGAGTGAGCTCTCTTAACCCTGTAGTTGCTGCAGTTGTTCAGTAAAGGGAAAAAATACAAAAGCTGCCTGAACTAGACAGAAAAGTAAGAACCAGGTGTCATCCAAGAGTCCTAGATTATGGGATCATAGAGTAGGAAGAGCCATCAGAGGCCATCAAGGCCACTAGCCTCTACTAGAAGCAGAAATCCTAAAGTCTTCTCACCTTTGCTAGAACACCTACAGGGACATGGAGCTCACTACCTACTAAGGCAGTCTAATCTACTTTTGGTGACTCTGATTGTGTAAGAAGATTTTATTTGATGTAAACTAAAATCTGCCTCTTCACTCCTGGTTCTGCCTTCTGCGGCTAAACAGACCAATTGTCAGAAGCAGCTTAGTGTAATAGAGAGAGCATCAGACTTGGAGTCAGAAAGATCTGGGATTGAATTTTTCCTCAGACACTTGCAGCGTGACCTGGAGCCTCAGTTTCCACATATGTAAAATGAGGGAAGAGTTGGAGGACCTTTAAGATCTCTTCCAGGTCTGAACCTATGAGCTCTAACCCTAGGGGGAAGATTTAACCCATCTTCCACCTGACTTCAGATACCTGTAGGTAGGTCTCATCTCCAGGCTAAACCTAGTCAACCTCTCCTTGACACATCAGTTTGCGGAGAATTTCTTTAAAATGTATTTATTATTTATTTATTTTCAACATTCATTTAAGAAAAAATGAGTTCTGAATTCTCTTGTTCCCTCCCACCCCTCCCCCACCCATTGAGAAGGCAAAAAATGTGATCTCAATTATTCATGTGAAATCATGCAAAAATATTTCCATATTACCTATGTTGAAAAAAATTAAAAAGTGAAAGAAAATTATTTTTCAATCTACACTCAGACACCATCAGTTCCTTCTCTGGAAATGGATGCATCTTTCATCATAAATGCTTCAGAATTATCTTGGATCACTATATTGCTGATAATAGCTAATTCATCTGCAGTTGATCATCATGCAACGTGGCTGTTGCTGTTGCTGTGTACAATGTTCTCCTGGTTCTGCTCACTTCACTTTGCATGACTTCATGTCTTCCTATGTTTGCCTGAAACACTGCTACTCATCATTTCTTATAGCATGATAGTATTCCATCTCAATCATATAAGCAACTTGTTCAGGCATTTCCCAATTTATGGACATCCCCTTAGTTTCTAATTCTTTGTCACTACTAGAAGAGCCACTGTAAGTATTTTTGTACATATAAGTCCTTTCCTTCCCCCATCACACCCCCCTTTTTTATATCTCTTTGGGCTATAGACCTAGTAGTGGTATTTCTGTGTCAAAGGGTATGCACAATTTTATAGCCTCTTGGGTGTTGTCCAAATTGCTCTTCAGAATGGTTGGAGCAGTTCACAACTTTACCAATGATGCCTTAGTGTCCCAATTTTTCCACATCCCTTCCAACATTTATCTTTTTTCTTTTCTGCCATATTAGCCAGTCTGATGTGTGTGTGTGTGTGTGTGTGTGTGTGTGTGTGTGTGTGTATATGTGAAGTGGTACCTCAGAACTGTATTAATTTGCATTTCTCTACTCAATAGTGATTTGGAGTATTTTCTTTCATATGACTATAGATAGCTTTGATTTCTTCTGAAATTTTCCTGTTTGTATCTTTTGACCATTTACCAACTGGGGAATAACTTGTCTTCTTTTAAATTTGACTTAGTTCTTTATATATATTTGAACAATAAGGCTTTTATCAGAGAAACTTGCTATAAAAATTTCCCCCCAGTTTTCTACTTCCCTTCTAATCTTGGCTGCATTGGTTTTGTTTGTACAAAACCTTTTAAATTTAAAATAATCAGAATTATCCATTTTACTTCCCACAATTCTGTCTATCTCTTATTTGGTAGTACACTCTTCCCTTATCCACAGGTCTGATAGGTAAAAAATTTCCACGCTCTTCTAATTTGCTTATGTTATCACTCTTTATGTCTAAAGTATGTACCCATTTTGACCTTATCATGGTATATGGTGTAAGATACTGGCCTATACCTAGTTTCTGCCAAGATATTTTCAATTTTTCCTAGAAATTTTTGTCAAATAGTGAGTTATTGTTCCCAAAACTCAGATCTTTGTGTTTATCAAACATCACTGCTCCACCACTCTATTTCTTAGACAGTACCAGATTGTTTTCATGATTTCTGCTTCATAATATACCTCAAAATCTGGCACTGGTAGGCTTTCTTCCTTAACTTCATTCCTTTTTATTGACTCCCTTGATAGTCTTGACCTTTTGTTCTTCCAGATGAATTTTGTGATTATTTTTTTCTAGCTCTACAAAATATTTTTTTCAATAGTTTGATTAGTTTAGGTAGAATTGTCATTTTTATTAGATTGGCTTGGCCTGCCCATGAGAAATTCATAAATTTGTGCAGAATTGAATGCAATACTCTAGCCTCCATGGAGGCGGGTCAGAAGATGAAGCCTGGAGCCAAATTCTCCCTATCTCTTTCCTGTTCCTATTCCTCATCCTAAGAAGTCAAAGTGAGGAACTGGGGTATTTTGTGTATTTCAAAAGGTAACTTTTGGTGATCCCAGGTCATTCTCAACAGCTTTAATTCAGTTCTAATGGAGCCAGGTACTATGGTCACCCAGAGGCCATACTTCTTGTCCTCATATTCCAGGGAGTGATGCCTGATTCTCTTTTTGCTGTGATCTGATGGTGGAACCTCCATCTTAAGTCTTCCAGAAGATCTCAGTCCCAGAAATGACAATTCCTTGTATCTATATCATTCCTGTAACTTTTATCATAATGATATTTGTAACAATGTTACATATATTATTTTAATAAATTACCTTGTTTGATTCTAAAAAACAAGCCCCAACCTTGTAAAGTCATCAGTACAAGAATTAGCTGTGTCATAGTGGGGTAGCAAGGAGGAGGTGAATGGAATAAGCATTTATAGCACCTACTGTGTGCCATGCACTGTATGAAGTGTTTTTTTAAATAAATATTATCTCATTTGATCTACATAATAACCCTGGGAGGTAGACACTATTATCATTGTGCCATTTTACAGTTGAAGAAACTGAAGCAAACAGGCTTAAGTGACTTGTCCATGGTCATACAACTAGGAAATGTTGGAGGCTGGATTTGTACTCAGGTCTTACTGACTCCAGACCTAGAGGCGTCTCCATTGCACTACCAGCAGCCTCTAGAAAGGAGAAGGTCTTGTGTCAGGAAGACCTAGATTCAAGTCTCATCTTTAATATATACTAACTGTGTGACCCTAGTCAAGTCACCAAATCTCTTTGAACCTTATTTCCTCAATTGTAAAAGGAGTGGGATGGACTAGATGGTCTTTGTGGCCCCTCCCAGCTCTAAATCTTTAGTTCTATGTTCCCACCTTCAACAAAGGAAAGTGAATTACCAAAAATCATATAGCTAATAAATGCCACAGTATGAGCATAACCCATAACCATCCACCATACCAAACTTTATACTAATTCTCCCATCTTGTGTTCACAACATGACAAAGAGTCTTTTTTGTCAAGGGTAGGGAATAAACACCCTTATTTTGCAAATGTGGAAACTGAGGCCCAAAGAAGCCAAATGATCCCCTAAGGTCAAGCTAGTGGAAGCATCAAGACTAGAACTCAGTTGTCCTGACTGTTTTTCCAGATTTTTTTCTTCCATATTAAATCTTTCAATTTGTCCCATTTGTGTGGAGGCTTATCTCCCCCTCTCTCCCTCTCCCTCTTTCTCTCTCTCTCCCTTCCTCCTCCTCATCTTCCTCCTCCTCCTCCTCGTCCTCCTCGTCCTCCTCCTCGTCCTCCTCGTCCTCCTCCTCATCCTTCTCATTTCTTCTTCTTCTTCTTCTTCTTCTTCTTCTTCTTCTTCTTCTTCTTCTTCTTCTCATCCCCCTCTTTCTTCTCTCATCTGTGTCTCTCCTCTTCTTTCTCCCTCTCTCTTCTCTCCTTTCTCTGCCTTTCTCTGTGTTTTCTGTGTCTGTCTCTCATTTTTGCTCTCTCTCTTGTTCTTGCTCTCCTATCTATCTCCTGCATCTTCCTTGAGCCCAGGGCAACATATGACTCAGAGGCTAAAGGAAGCTTAGAATTCATCTGATCCAGCTTCTTTCATTTTACATATAAAGCTCAGAGATGGAAAACAATTTCTCAGCCACTTAAATAGTAAATAAGTTACTATTACTATTACTATTAAATAAGTTAAATAATAAATAAGTGCCAAAATTTAAGCCCAGGTTATTTGATTCCAGAGCTAGTGTTCTTTGCATTGGATTATATTCTGTGATCCATTAGATGAACTCCAAGACTGGAAGAAAGTTAAAAAAAAACTATATAGTGTTTTTGAATTATAATTTTAATTTAATTCTAATGTAATTTAAATCTAATTCTAATTTTAATCTAATTTTAAAGAGCAAACTGAAATCCAAAGAGGTTAAGGAATTTGCCCAAGTTCACAAGGTACTGAGCGGCAGAGTTGGGCTTTGAAGCCACGTGTCCTAGCTTTAAATCTATTGCTCCTCCTTCCACTTAATGTGATAACTACAATGAGCTAAATAAACTTAAAGCCTGGAAACCAACAGGTAACCCTTATTTTCTTCAGTAAGGATCCTGTAGGAGTAAGCTGTCTTGACTCTTTCTCTGGATCCTGGCTCTGAAGTCATCCTCTGCCAGCTTCTTGGTCTGATGACCACCCAGGGACCAAAAATTCAGAGGCAGTCCAAAAAAGAGTCTGAGTGAGAGAATAAAAAATGAGTTCTAGTTGGGAAACTGAGATTATCCAGTTTGTAGAAGAGAAGGCTAAAGGACTTGGTCAAATCAAGTCACAAAGCATGTATTAAGTATTTGCTATGTGTCAGGCACTGTGCTAAACACACACACACACACACAAAGCAAAATGAAGACAGTCCCTGTCCTTAAGGAGTTTACATTCCAACAGGGGAAAACAACACATAAAATGCACATGAAAAATTAGAGGAGAGAAGGAAGGTCAGAGTTGGAGAGGAATAGATACCTTGAGGAGAAAAGTGATGGAGAAAGAAGTCTAGGGACAGGAGAGAAGTCAAATGATGAATATGGTTCAAAGAAAAAATCAAAGCTATTACATGAAAAAGGGTCTAAATCACTACTGATTAAAGAAATGAAATATAAAACACCTCTGAGATACCACCTAACACCTAGCAGATCAACTAACATTGCAGAAAAGGAAAATTACAAATGATCATGGGGGAGTGGAAAATTTGGAACAAAATACACTATTGGGAGAATTATAGATTATTAGTCCAAACATTCTGGGGAACAAATTGAAACTATGTCCCAAATACTATAAAAACCCTTTGATCCAGTAACACCACTATGAGGTACATATCCCAAAGACATTTTTAAAAAGGAAAAAGGATCTGTTTATTCAAAAAATATTTATGGCAGCTTTTTTGTGATGGCAAAGAATTGGAAACTGAAGGGAATGCCAATCCATTGGAGAATGACTGAACAAATTGTGGTACATGGATGTGATGGAATCCTATTGTGCTGCAAGAAATATTGAGCAGGATAGTTTCAAAAAAAATCTGGGAACACTTAAATGAACGGATGCAAAGTGAAGTGAACTGAACCAGAAAAACACTGTACACAGTGACAGTAATAGTGTAAGGATGATCAATTGTGAAAGATTCAGCTACTCTAATCGAGACAATAATCCAAGATAATTCCAAAGGATCCGTGAAGAATGCTGCTATCCGCCTCCAGAGAGAGAAGTGATGAATCCTGAATAGAGATTGACGTGTACTTTTTAAACTTTATTTTTTATTGTTTTATTTTGTTCATGTTTTCTTTTGCAACATGAAAATGTTGCAATGAAATTCCATGCAATATGGAAAATTCTCGCATGACTTCACATTTGTAATTGAGATCACATTTTTTTTGCATTCTCAATGGGTATGAGAGGGGTGGGAGGGAGGGAAAGAATTTGGAACTCAAAATTTTAAAAAATAATTGTTAAAAATGTTTACATTGTAATTGGGAAGTATTTATTAAATAATTAAAATAACTTTTACAAAGAATGAATATGATTGACCTGGGCAGATGGAGTTTCTGAGAAAAACTAACCAGTCAGAGGAAGGGGTGACAGGGTTGGAGGGAAATTACAGAATGAGAAGGCTGTTGGGAAATGGTGGACAAAGAAGGCCAAGAGAGGAGTTAAAGAGTGGTTCTAGTTTTCAAGGCACGTGACAGTGAGCAGTCATTCAAAGTCCCCACTGAAGAGAGGACTAGGAAAAAGATTAGCAATAGAAACGGACTTTCTGATAATCCCAGCATTTTGAATTGCTAAGTGCAGTTTCAGATTCACATCTGGAGGCTTTTAGGGAGAAGGAACTGTTTCTCCTGGGTTGGATGGGGTAAGAAGTGTCCTTCCCTTTACCCAGTTTTATAGAGTACTTTAAAGTTTGCATTTTATATATGACACCTCGTTTGATTCCCACAAAACTGGGAAGTGCTGTTATTATTCCCCACCCCACCCCACAAAGGCAACTAGGTCACTGGATGTAGAATTAGGAAAACTCGAATTCAAATCCAGCTTTAGATACATAATAGTTGTGTGACCTTGAACATGTCCTTTAACTTCCGTCTGCCTTAGTTTCTTCAACTATAAAATAGGGATAATAATAGTACCTACCTCCTAGGGTTGTTGTGAGGACAAAAATGAGATAATACTTAAGTATTTAGTATAGAACCGGGCATATTATAGGTGTGCAGCTGGGGAAACTGAGTCTAGGAGAGACTAAATGACTTGCCCAGCGTCATACAGTTAAGGCAAGATTCAAACTCAGGTCTTTGTGACTTCAGAGTCTAATATAATAGATGCTCCAGAGGGCACCTCTTAGGTAAAAGTTACCCCTCCGCCTCAGTCAGACCTTGCTGTGCTTAGTAAACACTTCCATTTGTCCCGATGAGAGCAGTTTCCATCTCACACCCTCTCGTTTTCTGTAGGTATGGACATGTCCCCCTCAGGGCCCTGTATCTAAGCCTGACTTTTGTCTCCTTGTTCTCATTCACCAAAACTTGAATTGTGTCACTTTAGGAGCTGAGGAGTTATTCCCTGACCTCTTCTCCCCTGACTCCGGATAAGGGCTGCTTCTGTCCCCCACCATCCATTTGTCCAGGACCTGTGACCCTCCGCTGTCCCTCCTTCCCACTCTTCGGTCACTTTCTGGCTCTCTCTCCTCTCCAAACCCAGGCGCTAAGTCACTGACTTTTAGGGCTGGCTATGGTGGTGGAGTGAGGCGTCTCAAGGGCTGGGGCTACTCCACCCTATCCGCTGATGGTTTACAGCCCCCCGGAAGCACCTCGAAAGTGTCTCGTCAGCGAAGCCCACGGCCCGTGGGGGGGGGGGGACTGGCCTCCTCTCCTGCTTCTAGAGAAGCTAGCAGATCGATAGCGAGTGTGCTGCCCTGACACTCCATCTCATTAGATGGTCGTTTTCATCTCCCGGCTCCCTGGCAGCCTTCAAATTATCCCATAAAATTTATTTACTATTTCATGAATACATAAGCAGCAGGCAAGCGCGAGCTTTTTATATATTTACACTGTATATATTTCACGGGAGAGTTATAGTTGTCTCTGAGGCAGAGCGCGCTGGAGAGGGAGAGGGGAGCGAGCAGAAGGAGAAAGCATCTGGGAAGAGGCGCCAGGGATGCAGGGAGGGCCTGAGGACCTAGTGGCATAGCTCCCCCCCCATCCCCAGACGGAAGTCCCCACTCACCCCTGGCGGCTGTCAGGCTTGGGGTTTCAGGCGTTGGGGCAAGAGTCAGGACCAGGGACACCTCCTCCATCAGAAGCATAGATGGTAAAGGCTGGATGGGCCCCTCATTATCAAATAAGCCAACCTTTTCATTTTACAGAGGTGAGGTAACTGGAGCCTGAAAAGATGAAGTGATTTGTCTGAGGCCACACAGACAAAGAATGCTGGCACAGCTAAGGGTTCAGGGTCTTAAAGTTAGAAAGATCCGAGTTCAAATCCTGCCTCAGATGCCTACTAGCAAGACATTTCACCTGTTTTTTCTTGTCTGTAAAATGGAAATAGAAATAGCATTTACCTCATAGGGTTGTTATGAGATCAGATGAGTTCATTCATGTAAAGTTTTCCAATGTTAGCTGTCATTATGGCTATTCTCATTATAGTGGGCAATATATAATATTATATATGATCAATATATACTGTATACTGTATAATATTAAGGGATCAGCTAGGTGGTACAGTGAATAGAGGTCCAGACCTGGAGTGAGGAAGGTGCATTCAAATCTGGCCTCAGATACTTACTAGCTGTGTGACCCTGGGCAAGTCACTTCATCCTGTTTGCACCAGTTTCTTCATCTATAAAATGAACTGGAGAAGGAAATGGCAAACCAAGAAAATCTCAAATGAGGTTATGACAAGTCAGATATGACTAAAACATGACTGGACAACTATATGATATCAGTATAAAATATTATTAATGTGATATATAAATAATATTACATATCACATTAATTATCATGTCTGAGACTAGAGCACAGATCTCCTTAGTCCCAATCCAACATTCTTCTCAATTTTGGATTCAGATGCAAAACTTTAGCCTGATCTCCTGACTCTGACATTTATCAATTCTGCAAAAAAATATGCAAATTCTTTCAATTCTCTCAGCCTCAGTTTCCTTATTTGTGAAATGGGTATAATAATACTTTCACTACATACCTAGCAGGGTCGTTGGAAGTGGGAGGGAGAAGAAGTGTTCTGCAAACCTTAGAGCAGGATTTCTTAATCTGAGAGGAACATTTAAAAGAATGGTAACTATATTTCAATATAATTGGTTTCTTCTGCAACCCTAAATATTTGGTTTTATCTTTTTACAAGTGTCATTCTGATAAAAGGTCTGGAGGCTTCATCAGACTACCAAAGGAGTTCCAGGACACAAAAAAGGTTCAGAAATCCAGCCGTAGGGCATATAGAAGTGTGAATTACTGCTGCTACTACAAGTGTACCCCTTTACTGCCTTCTGACATCTCCCGTTTCCTCCTGCTTTGTTGAAAGTTATTGAGTAGGGGCGGCTAGATGGCCAGTGAATAGTGCACCAGTCCTGGAGTCAGGAGGACTTGAGTTCAAATCTGGCCTCAGACACTTGACACTTACTAGCTGTGTGACATTAGGCAAATGACTTAACCCTGCCTTCCTCCTTCTAAAAAGCAAAAAATAAATAAACAAAATTATAAAGTAGAGATAAATGGTAGTGGTACCAAGTGTAATTGAGAAAGGATGATGAAAGTATCTTTCTATGATGCTAAGTGTACTTTTCTAGAATTAGTTAATACTGGACATTGACCAGGTAAAGTCCAACTCTTTATTGAGAGTTGGCTTAATAGTTCCCAAAACAATAAAAAAAAACTTTTCAAGGAATGAGAAGTTTCAGCGTTCATAATGATCATCAATAAACATTTACTGAGTACCTAGTATAAGTGAGGCAGTGTTGCATAATGCTGGGCTTGGCATTGAAAGGACCTGGACTCATATCTCACCTCAGACATTCACTGTGTAAGCCAAGGCAGGTTGACTTAAGTCCCCAAGCTTTAGGGTCCATATCTGTAAAATAGGAATCATAAGAATACCCACCTGACAGGGCTGCTGTGAGAACGGGTTGAGATAACTATATAAAACATTTTGCAAATTATTGAGTCATATGTGAACACAAGATTCTACTTGAGAAGAATCATTATGTGATGGAAATAACTCTAAAGTCTGAGTCCAGAAACCTGAATTTAAATATTGCCCCAGATACTTACTAGCTGTGTGACCCTGGGCAAGTCATATTATTTCTCGGTTTCCTCTTCTGTAGAATGGGGATAATCGTTATTGCGTAGAGAGGCGATATGGAGTCATGTATAGAGAGTTGCCCTCAACTGTGTTCAAATACCATCTCTGATCTGTCCTGAATTTGTGATCCCGTAGCATCTTAGTATCCCATGACTATATGCTGCATGGCAGATTTCAGCCTATAGTGGGAAAAGGAGTTTCCAGCTACACTAATGAATCACAGGTCTAGTATAAAAGAAAAATCATTACAATACTTTTCTCTCAGAGCTGTTGTGAGAAAGCCTTTTGCAAGTTGTTACATTGAGGATATTAGAAAGAATGCTGAATTTGGAGCCAAAAGAATAGGGTTCAAATCCTGGCTCTCCTGCTTACTACCTAGGTCATCTTAGGCAAATCCCTTAGACTTCATAGGCCTTGGTTTCCTCACTTGTAAAATGAAGGCATCAAAGATGAGCTGTTTCCAGTTCTAAATCTTTAACCCTTGTGTTACTGTATCCCTCTACTTCCCTATACTTTTACCAAGTAATAATTTGTGCAATAGTTATACCATGTTGCCCCTTCAAAATCTTCCCCCCACTCTGCCCCACTATTGGAACAAAATAAGCTCTTTAAGCACCCCTTCCTAGGAGAGGGAGAAGAGAGAAGATTGACTGGGGAGAGAAGTGTTTAATAAGCATTGTATATTTCCAGTTATTGGCTGATGGACTCAGTTAGTCAAAGGCCATGGTCATTGGCTCAAGCTCCACATAGAACAGTTATCTTTGCTTGGTTATGTGGACACAAGCTGGCTCACAACTGTGGCTACAGACTGACCCTGTAACCCTGGACAGCTATCTTATGGAAGTGCAATGCTGGGCAAAATGAGGAAGGGCATGGAGTTAGGGAATAGGTAATGTGAGAATGTAGATGGCAAACCCAACTCTGCCACTTAAGAAACAGCTCAGAGAACACAGACTCATGTAATCGCAGGACTGGGAAGACCTTGGGAACACAGGATATGAAAGTCGGAAAGAACTTTAGAAAAGAGAATATCAGAAGCATCAGGACCCCGAGATGATTGAATACCAGAGTTGGGAGGGGCCTTAGAAAAGGGAATGTCAGAGCTGGGAGGGGCCTCAGAACATAAAATGCCAGTGCTATACATTGACAGAGATGGGAAGAATCATGGTGATCATGCAGTCCAATTCCCTCTTTTCATAGATGATTTCCTTGTGGCCCAGAAGCTCATTGGTTTGCACAAGGTCCATACATTAAGTGGAACCCAGATCTTTGGAAGTCAAATCAAGTTGTCACCATTATATGATGCTACCTTCCATGTGTCCTACTGAGGGAGTTCAGTCATGCCATCTCCATTTTTAATTATGGCATTTATATCTACCTGTGTGTGTCACTGGTAACCCAGGCTATAGAAGCAGCCTTATGCTCAAAAAGGATCTCAGAGAGAAAGAATGGGGTCAGCATATCTCCCTGTGAAAACTCAGGTTTAGATTCCTTTGTAGTGAGGCAGGAGAATTTCAACTACTTGTATGTAACACACCACCATTTTGTCTGCAAGGGAAGCAATAATCTCTGGACTGCCATCCTGGCCAGTCATTTTTGTCGTGTACAGAAGTTATCTCCCCAAGTAAATATTGAAGTCCTTGCTTCTCTTATGTTTGGACTCAAAGGGCGTGGGTTCAAGTTTTGGCTGTTAGCTCCGTCACTCCCTGTGGAATCTTGGGAGATTCCTATCACTTCTGTGTTCTAAGCTCCCTCTCACCTCTGACATTCTTTGTGGCAATGGATCTTCTATCTCTCCCTATGCAAGTTCTAAAGTCCCTCCCAACTCTAAATCTGTGAACCCAACATACTATAATCTGACCATAAATGCTTTATAATTACAGTTGTTATCATGCTGTCTTGACAGATGATCAATGAAGCATCAAAACTGCAGTTTTTGAGTTGGAGAAAGCTTTCGACTACAAGAACGGGATCCTCCTCCTGCTACGACTACTGTTGCTGCTGCTGCTGCTGCTACTGCTGCTGCTACTGCTGCTGACAGATAGAGCTCTTGAAGTTATGCAAAGTGTTTTACATAGTTTATATTATCTGATCTTTTTTTTTTGCCTCTATGGGGTAGGTACTAACAGGTATCATTCCCGTTTCATAGATTAGAAAACTGAGGCTCCTAGAGGTGAAATCAGTGAACCAACAAGCATTTACTAAATGCTTAGGATATGGCAAGTCAAATGAAGTTAATATGCATTTATTAAGTTGCACCAGGCTTTGTGCTAAGAGTTGGGGATATAAAGAAAGAAAAAAAATCCTGAAAGAAAAAAAATTGTTCGTGCTCTGAAAGAGCTCACAGTCTAATGGGTGGGTGCTGTATTAAGTGCTAGAGAGACAAATAAAGACAAAAATACAGTTCCTGCCCTCAAGGAGGTCACATTCCACTTTAGTTGAAGCATAATCAATTCTATTCTAACGCCTTAAGTGTCTTTCTCATCAAGTGTGTTTCTTGTAAACAACATATTGTTGGATCCTGATTTTTAATCCACTCTACTATCCAAATCTATTTTGAGTGAGTTAATCCCATTCCTGTTTACAGTTATGATTACTATGTATTATATTTCCCTCCATCCTATTTCCCCCTACTCTTCTTCCTCTCTTTCCTTTTACTCTGTCCCTTCTCAAAAGTTTATTTTCCTTCTGACTACCACTTTCCCCAATCTGCCCTCTATGCTACCAGCCCTAACCTTTCTCTCATTCCCTTCCCTTACTAATTCCTTGTAGGGTAAGATGGATATTTATACACAACTGAGTATGTATGTGGTTCCTTCTTTGAGCCAATTCTGATAAGAGTAAGAGTCAAGTGTTGCCTGCCATTCCACCCACTACCCATCTTCCCCTTCACTGCAAAAGCTCTTCCTTTTATTTCTCTTTTACGTGTAACAATTCATCCCATTCTACCTCTTTCTTCTCCCTTTTCCCAGTACATCCCTCTTTCTTACTCCTTACTTTGATCTTTTGGAAATCATTCCACCTAGTCAACTCACACCTGTGCCCTTTGTCTATGTGTACTCTGCCTTAATGATAAAATTCTTAGGAGTTACAAGTATCATATTCTCATGTGGGAATGTAAATAGTTAAACCTGATTGACTACTTTATGATTTCTCTTTTGTGGTTACCTTTTTATGCTTCTCATGAGTCTTGTATTTGGAAGTCAAAATTTCTGTTCAGCTCCATTCTTTTTCTTATCAGGAATGCTTACAAATCCTCTATTTCATTAAATGTTTGTTTCCCCCCCTGAAGGATTATACTCAGTTTTGCTGGGTAGGTTATCCTTGGTTATATTCCTAGCTCCTTTGCCCTCCAGAATATAATATTCCAAGTCCTCTGATCCTTTAAAGTAGAAGCTGCTAAATCTTGTGTTATCCTGACTGTGGTCCCATTAAATTTAAATGATTTCCTTCTGGCTGCTTGCAATATTTTCTCCTAGATCTGAGAGCTCTGGAATTTGGATATAATATTCTTGGGATATTTTCCTGGGATATCCCCCAAAATGAAAAAATTGGGAGTTTTGGGGGGATCTGTTTCAGGAGGTGATTAGTGGATTATTTCTATTTCTGTTTTACCTTCTGGGTCTAGGGTATTAGGGCAGTTTTCTCTCATGATTTCTTGAAATAGTATGTCTAGGTTGTTGTTTTGATCATGGCTTTCAGATAGTCCAAATTTTGCATGTCAGTTGTTTTTCCAATGAGATATTTCACATTTTCTCCTATTTTTTCTTGATGTCTTCTGTAGTCATTAGCTTTAACTCACCGAATTCTAATTTTTAAGAAATTATTTTCTTCAATGAGCATTTGTACCTCTTTTCCCATCTGGTCAGTTCTAGGTTTTAATGAATTCTTTTCAATGAATTTTTGTACCTCCTTTTCCACTTCACCAATTCTGTTTTTTAGGGCAGAAGACAGAGAAATTGGGGTTAAATAACTTGTCCAAGGTCACACATGACTAATAAATGTTCAGTGTCTAAGGTTGGAACTGAACTCAGGTCCTCCTGACTTTAGGGCTGGTGCTCTATTCAATGTGCCACCTAGCCACCCCATGAATTCAATTTTTAAGAAGTTCTTCTCTGCAGTGGATTTTTGTGCCTCTTTTACCATTGGGCCAATGTTGTTTTTAAGGTGTTATTTTCTTCAATATATTTTGGTGTCTCCTTTACCAAGTTGTTGATTCTCTTTTCATATTTTTAAAAATATCACTCACTTCTTTTCCAATTCTTCCTCTGCCTCTATTATTTGATTTTTAAAATACTTTTTGGAGCTCTTCCAGGAATTATTTTGGAGTCTGTGACCATTCACATTTTTCTTTGAAGCTTTCCATGTAACTGTTTTAACTTCATTGCTTTCTTTTGATTTTATGTCTTAATCTTCCCTGTCTCCATAGTAATTTTTTATGGTAAGGGTTTTTTGTTGTTATTTGCTTATTTTTCCAGCTTCTTGCTTGATTTTTAATTTTATGTTAAAGTTGAGCTCTGCTGCTGGGGTGGCAGGGGCACTGTCCTAAGCTTTGGGTTTTTCATGCTGCTATTTTCAGAGTTAGTTCTGGGATCTGTTTTCAGTTTTTCTGTTATTCCAAGGTGGCATGATCTAAGGAGAGGTGTAGTTTCTCTCTGGCCAGTGCTCTGGTCTGTGAGTGACCATAAGCACTCCTCTCTACCTTGTAATTGTGCTTTTGCTTCTTCTGACCTTCTTGTGGTCACACACATTAGTGTTCCTTTATGCCTTGGATCTAAAACCAGGGTCTCTGTTTCCCCAGTGAGTGACCACAAACACTCCTCTCTGCCATGGAACTGTGACAACTGTCCCCATCCCCCCGGGATGACAAGTGCTAGTGCACTAGTGCTCCTCTTAGCCCTTGGACTGTGATGCAGATCTGCATATGGGCAATATGACAGGGCTTTGCTCCCAGTGCCAACAAAGGGTTCCCTTTAGTCTTCTGATCAGTTGTCTAACCTCCTTACAGGCTGAGAGCTCCTGAATCTTTTGTTGTCACCAATGCAGCCACCCCCAAGGCCTACTGCTGGCTTTCCAGAGTGTGCTGCTCTATACTCCAGGCTTGACAACTGTCCCAGTGAGACAGACCTTTCTTGCCAACCTTCTAAATCATCTTGGGCTCGAAAATTGTTTCACCCCAACCGTTTGCAGTTTCTGCTTCTCCAGAATTTTATTTGAGGCATTATTTTAAAGTTTTTTTGGAGGGGAATTTGGAGAAGCTCAGGTGAATGTCTGCCTTTATTCCATCATATTGGTTCTACCTCAGGAGCTCCCATTCTAATGGAGCTTTTCACTCCTCAGTGACACAGCTATGGGAGACAATGTCCTAGTTTGTAATTGGATACCCAGTGCCTAGCACGGTGCCTGTAGCAAAGTAGGACCTTGTTTGGTGAGTACTTGCTAATTGATTGATGGATCAACTTAAGCAATTGGTGATCTTTGCCGAAGGAGTAGAAAACTTAAAGGACTGTGGTGAAAGCAACATCTACTCAGGGTTTGTGCCATGTGGACCAGGCTATTTTTACCTTAAAAGATAGGGATGCTATATTTGAGAACTGACTGGTTCAGACATGTCTTTTTCTTTCTCTAAGTCAGGGGTGGGGTATCTGGCCTCAAGGCCAAATGTGGCCTTCTGGGTCCGTGGGTGTTTCTTTTGTGGCCAAGTTTTACAGCATAAATTCTTTTATTAAGTGGATTTCTTCTGTGAGGTTTGGATTCATTCAAATGGTCACAGTTGAGGACCTAGAGGATCACATGTAGCCTTGAGGACTCAGATTCCCTATCCCTGCTCTGAGGCATAATAAAACCTAGCCCATTTAGGGATGGGGGAGCCTCAAACTTGATGGTTGTCCCATGTAAACATACTTTTCAGAGTACACATGTTTCTGAAGATAATGGGGGGTAAGCCTACCTTGAACCAGCATGGTATTCTTGCTGAAGATCATTCCCATGGTATGGCTGAGAGAGGTTCCTGTATGTCAAATGTTTGATGGTTTCTGCTCATTTCATTGCAATCCCAAGCCTGATGCACTGGATTAGTCTGTGTCAGGCCTCATTCAGATCAGGCGGCAGGAGGCAGAGAATGGTTCCTGAAGTCAGGAACGCCTGGGTTTGAATCTTGTCTCTGACATTTACTAGCTCTATGACATTTGGAGAGTTGCTCCACCTTTCAGAGAAGCAGTTTTCTCACCTAGAAAATTGGTAGAAAAATAACTTTCACTACCTACCTCCCAGGGATGTTTTGAGGATCAAATGATAACATGTTCATAAATTATTATTTTGTAAACATGAGCTAAGAGTGTTACTGCAAATGTCCTCAAGTTTTTGAATGGGCTTTTTACATGATAAGCACTGAGGATACAAACAAAAAGAGGCAAAAAAAGTCCTTGTCCTCTAGGGTCTTATAGTTGAATACAGACAAATACATACAAAGAAGCTATATACAACAAATAGGAAATAAATAGAGGGAAAACACTAGCATTGAGAAGGGATGAGCCCAGAGGTAGAACTAAGAGAAATGGATGGAAATTACAAACTGGCTAATTTAGGTTTAATGAAAGCAACTGTAAAAAAAAAACAGTCACGGAATAAGATGGACTCAGAGATAGAAAAACCTCTGTTCAAATCCCACCTAAGCCATTTGTTAGCTGTGTGACTTTGGGCGAGCCACCTGATCTCTCTGGGCCTCAGTTTCTTCACCTGTAAAGTTAGACTCAATAGATTCTAAGGTTTTAAAGTTCCTTTTCTAGATCCAGGATCCCATTAGTGTTATATTAAAAAGGACAGGTTGTCCTAGAAAGTTATGGGTTCCTCCTTATTGGAAGTCTTCAATGATAGACTGGTTGACTGCTTGTTATAGATATTATTATAGAGGACCTTCTTGTTCAAATATGTGCAGAATTAGATGGTCTCTTCTTATGTGAGCTTCTTATATCTGCACAGGCTGCTAAGGAGATCAACTGTAATCCCTTGACCAGGGGTCCTTAAAATTACTTATGTCATTGACCCCTTATGTCACCAGATTTTGGCAGTCTAATGAAGCCTGTGAAACCATTCTCAGAACCATGGTTGTGGCTGTATTCACAATTGAAAGAAATACTAAATTTCAGTTAGAGGTTTGTGAAAATAAAAATTGAATTTTTTCCATCCAATTTCAAAAGCTATCCAGAGACTTCTTGGGGGTCCCTGGACCCCAAGTTAAAAACCCCTGCCCTATATCTTTTCAGCAAGGAGTGTAGCACCTATGGGGCCAGGACACCTTACCTCCTGAGTGACACATCTCTGGGATCTGTGCCAGTATTGAAAAGAGGGTCCTATATACTACCAGAGTGCTGTCTGGTGGAGTCCACATTGATGAGATTTTTGGTTTTTATCATTGGAGCTAATTGCCAATAAATAAATAAAATTGAGGCCAAAAAGAGCTGGGAGAATGCCAGGATTGCCAATGGCCTCATTTCCCTTGCAGAATTATTAGACGGCTGCCTCCCTCTGTGACATCAGCACTCCAAGGATGGATGGGGACTCTTGGGGTTCAGAAGTGATCAAAGAGAACCCTGAGGAGGTCTGACTGGGTCTGCTTAGCAATGTCAGAGTCACAGTCAGCTCAAAACTGGTTCAAATAAACTAGCCTAGGGGTCAGGTTTCATGAGGACTGGGTCACTACATAGCATCAGGAGCTGTCAATGACCTTCCATCCAGAAGCTGCCTCCCAATCTTTTAGAGGGCTTTGTAGGGGTGGGTCAATTATGGTGGTATTAAGTGTCTAGTGTCTGCATTGGTCCCCGATGAATTACAGGGTAACTGACTGCGTTTCATTATAGGAATGATATTTGATAGGAAAGGACAAATTTAAATTTTTTTCTAAATGCCCTTATGGATGTTATAATTTGTAGTTACTTATTTGAAAGAACATTTTTTAAAAAATCTAATTTCCTTTTCACAAGGAAGGATATTTGGGTGGCTTCCCATTGGTGCTGTTCTTAGCAGTGGAGTGATTTGCCAGACATACGTGCATTCCTTCATAACTTCTGGAATATTTTCCTTCCTGGTTCTCAGTTTACAGCAGGCAGAATTTGCAGCCCAGTAAAGAAGACCAGGCCACCACCCAGCCTTCTTGCCTTTGAGATATGTTGAGAGCATTCATTAATCTCTCTAATAGCGTGCTGAGATACCTCTGCCCCTTTTTATGGATGATCCCTCCCACAGAACTGTCATTTTAGCGAGTTCTTGAGAATTCTGCCACTTCTCTACAGGTATCTTTTTTCACCCCTTGCTTTCCCAGCCCCTTATACATACTCTTTCTTCATTAGAATACAAGCTCCTTGAAGGCAGGGACTGTCTTGCTTGCTTATATTTATATTTGTATGTGCACAGTGCTTGGCACATAGTAGATGCTTAATAAATGCTCTGTTTCTGTCTCTGTCTTTCTGTCTCCCTCCCCTCTTTTCTTCTTTACCTCCTTCTCTTCCTTCATTAACTTCATTGTTGTCTTGATAATATGTTCAGTTTGGCCCTGCAGGAAACAATGGATGGAAAGCATAGAGGTTCAGATTTGGTATCCTTAAAGATACTGACTTTGTGGGGTGGCTAGGTGGCACAGTGAATAGAGCACCAGCCCTGGAGTCAGGAGTACCTGAGTTCAAATCCGGCCTCAGACACTTAATAAAAAAAAAAACTAGCCGTGTGACCTTGGGCAAGTCACTTAACCCCAACTGCCCTCCAAAAAGCAAAAAAAAAAAGATACAGACTTTGTGACAATGAGAGTGATCCCTACATGAAATGGGCTCCCTTATCTCTTAGCAGGTTCCTTGTTATTAGAAGTCTTCAAGTAGAGGCCACATGAGTATTTCCCAGAGACGTTTATAGAAGATTCCCACTCAGATGTGGATTGCATTAGGTTGTCTCTGAGTTTCTTTTCAGCTCTGAATACTCTGGTCCAGTTCTGAGAATGTCTAGTTCTAAGATTCTGACATCAGTCTCATTTTCCTTTTCCTTTCCATCTTTCAGTAATTTATCCTCTTTCTCCTCATCTTTTCCCTCAGTTCTACTCCCTTTCCATTTTCCTTCTTGCCTCTTCCTCCATCTTCTCTTCCATCTCTTCCTCTGTCCCCCTTTCTCATCCATCTTCTCTCCTCCTGCTCCATCACTTTCTTCTTCCATGTTTCCCTTTTCCTCCTTCAAATAGAAACTCCCCCCTTGACTTTAAATAAATGATCCTTCTTATACTTGTGCTCACTGTTGAGGTCATTTCCTCAGGATGACATGAAAAACCTTCCTGACTTTCTTCAGCCATTGTCTTCTGTTGATAATGGAAATGGTGCCAAATGTATGTAGCTTCTGTTCTTTTGTCCCTATTTGAATGGGGGTAGGGAAGTGATTGGTGGGGAAGAAGGGAGAGGAATATTGCCAAGGAAGCATTAGGTAGTTCAGCTTCTTCTCCATCCACCAATTCCCATGAATGAAAATTCCAAGAACGTTAGGAATTTTTGAGTGATTTGAAAATCTAAGTTGGCCTTTAGGTCCCACAACTGGCCTATAAACATGCTATATGAAGGAGGTGCTGAGTGTATATGTCAAGTAAAAAGGAAGAAAGGCTTACAAAGACCAGTAGCAGGTTGTAATGGAAAAGAAAATTGGCCTGGGCATTAAGATCTATGTGCCCAACTCTCTGCCCTGCCTGTCACTAACTGTGAGGCCACTGTGGGGCAGGGAAAGAGCCTTGGAATTGGAGTAAAAAAATGTAGATTTAAATCCCAACTTGGTACCATGTCATGTGACTTCTCTGGATCTCAGTTTCTTAATCTGTACAATGAGTGTTCAGTGCAGTCATGGGGTGCTTGCTGACTTGGGCAGAAAGCATCCCAGCATCTTCCTGCAGTGTCTTGGGGAACTAACCTGATCTCTGCACTAACTGATCTCTGTGCCTAGAATGTTCTGCCTCCTCATCTCTACTTCCTCAGTTTCCTGTCTTTTTTTCAAGACTCAACTTCATTCCCAAATCCCATCTTCATAGCAGTTTTTTTCTCTTTTTTTGAGGGGGGAAGGCAAGGTAATTGGGGTTAAGTGACTCGCCCAAGGTCACATAGCTAGTAAGTCTGAGGCCAGCTTTGAATTCAGGTCCTCCTGACTCCAGGGCTGGTGCTCTATTCACTGCACCACCTAGCTGCCCCAGACCTGTTTCTTAATCAACCCATACTGCTATTACTTTTCCTTTATATCACCTTCCATCTACTTGTATATCTGTTGCATGCACCTTGTTATTCAGCAGACTCCTACCTTACTAGAAGGTGAGCTCATTGAGGGCAGGAGCTATTTTTACTTTTTTTTGTATCCTCAGTGTTTAGCACAGTGTCTGGTATATCATCTTTAATAAGATAATAGTAATTAATAAATACTTTTGGAGAGCTTGATTAATTGATTGGTCCTGTGACTGACAGGGCCAAAGAGGCTAGGCTTGTCAGTCAAACTGTGGCCCCATCTTTCACAGGGTCAGAGTAGCTCATCAGAAAATTCAATAAGGGAATACTAGGGTAAACCACCAGGCGCTTCAAGAAAGTGTTACAAGAGAATGGATTATCTGAACTCTAAAGTGATGATCCTATGAAGAAGTCCTTTCCCCTCACTGGGTCTCAGTTTCCTCATATGTAAAATAAAAGTGTTAGAGATGTTTCTCCATCTCCTTTCCAGTTGAAGAAAATCTATAATTGTATGATTCTCCCTGAGTTGAATACTAAACCTTTCCCTTTACACTAGTCTATAGATGGACACAGGGCAGTCCCAAAGGGACTCAGAGACATGTCTGATCTTGCCATGATCAAATGAGGTATTTGCAGTGAGACAAAACCCAGCAATAGGGCTCCATGTTTGAAAAGGTCTTTTGCCTGCCTTCAATTATGAAGAGGTACCCAAGGAGGGTTAGGGGTGCTTGAGACCCCAAAATACCAACATGCCAGGTCCTGCTGAAATTATTCCACTCAAGTCTTCTCAGCCAAAGAAAAAGTAAAGTTTATTGAAAGATATGGGGTAGATTCTCACAGAGCATAAAATTTTTCCTAGCGTAAGAATGCAAAGACCTCTCAGCAGTTCCATCAGCAACCAGGTCTTGGGCATCACCATTTCCTCTTTGGTTTCTAGTAGAAGGTAATCTGGAGAATCATAAATTATGCATGTATCTAAATACTGAAATATTTTCTTTGTAACAAAACAGGCTGGAAGGAAAGACCAAATTAATGATCTGAGGGATCACAAAAAAAAAAAAAACCAATGTGAGATTTCTTCAGAAAGGACAACTTGGAAGAAGGGCAGAAACAGTAAGTGAGCCAGGGACAAAGACAGGAAAAGAGAAACCTGGAAAAGCAGAGAGATATGGAAGAAAAGAAAGAAGGAAGGAAGAAACATTAGTATGCTAGCACACACACACACACACACACACACACACACACACATGCATGAATGCTCACACCCAGAACTAGAAACAATGACCTGACCTGCAAATACTCTGTAGTTGAAGGAAGGAAGATTACTTAGCTTGGAGAAGAAAAGAAGGGCTTTGCTAGCTTTGAATATTTGAGTGGTTGTCACGGAAAACAATTAACTTGGTCTGCTTTGTTCTGGAATGCAGAACTAAAAGCAACGGACAGGTGTAATAGGGAGGTAGATATCAATTCAGTACACAGCAGACCTATCCAACAATGAGCTCCTGGCCCCTAGAGGTATTCAAAAAGATGTTAGGTGATGACTTGGACCCACGGAGATAGCTCATAACTATGTGTCTAAGAGCTTTGAGAATAGCAGTGACTCCTTGACTGCAAGTCAAGTTTTCAGTCCAGCTCCCACAGACATGGGAGCAACCCCTATATAAATGTGACTGATACCTACATCCATGGGGACTGAAGCCCCTGCCTTTTCAGCAACCACTGAAAATCTAGCTGCTGAAAACCCAGTTCTTGACACCAAAGTCTTTGGCTCTCTCCCAATGTTTCACATCAAAAGTAGAGGTGATTTTTCTCAATGGAAATGACACTAAAGAAGAATTACCATCAGTTTTCCTGCTATATCTTCCATCTACTTGGTATGTATTTTGCATATGCAGAATAATTTACATAGGGCCCCCCAATTAGACTGTAAGCTTCTTGAGGGCTTGGACTATATTTTGCCTTTCTTTGTACACTCAGCACTTAGACCAGAAATGGCCATTGTCAGTAGTTAACAAATTCTTCTTGACTGACTGCACCCCAAAGACCACAGACCTTTATCACCTGTCTAGAAGCTAATCCTATTATTTATGTTGCCTTTTCTGATTAGAACACCAGCTCTTTGAAAGCAGAGACTGTATTCATTTTCTACTTGTATCCCAGAAGTTAGCATAGTAATAATAATAAGGGAATAATAAGTACATTTACATTCATTCATGTTGTAGAAAGGATTCTTGTTCAGGTACAGGTTGGACTAGATAAGATTCTACCATCTTTGTGTCTGTTTCCATTTCTTTTATCCCTCTATATAGGTATATGTATATGTATGTGTGTATACAAATATCTATGTATACTCTCTATGTATGTGTATATGCACATGTAATATATAGGCATTTTGTTTGTGTATATTTATATGTGTGTTTATGTCTGCTTTTCTCTCTTTCTCTCCATCTTTTTCTGAGTCTAGCAATGCAGCTGAGTAGAGATAATTTCTCCCTCTGAGAAAGAGAAAGAGACAGAGACACTGAGAGATTATGCATGTATCTAAATACTGAAATATTTTCTTTGTACCAAAACAGACTGGAAGGAAAGACCAAATTAATGATCTCAGAGTTGAGAGGTGCATCAGAGGCCACTGAGTCCAACTTGTCAGAGGAGGACTCCCTTCTTAGAGAAGAGTGCTGGACAGCTCCACGTGGTCAAACTAGAATGTATCTTCAGTTCACACCATTGTGCCAAAACTGGGTTCTCAGAATTTGAAGGGAATTTAGAGGTCAAGTCCAATGCCTACATGACCAAGCATCTCTTGGACAACACCCCTAAAATGGATTCTCTAGTTCTGCTTAATGACCTTTAGGGAAAAAGAGTCCGCTCCTTCCCAAGGCAGCCCATTTCATTTTAGGACAATTTTAATTGCTACAATTTTTTTTTCCTTCCTGAGGTCAAGTCTAAATTTGCCTCTGAGAATTTGATCCATTGCTCCTAATTCTTCCTTCTGGGGATAAGCAGAAAAGGACGAATCCCTTTACCATGTAACAGAATTTTAAGAACTTGAAGACTCTTGTCTCCCACCTAAGTCTTCCATTCTTCATCTTAAACCTTCCCAGATATCAAAACCAGAAGATTTTATATTTTATCCTGGGAGTAGTAGGGAGCCATTGTAGTTTATGAAGAGGGGCAGCGATATGTATTTTAAGAAAATAATTTTGTAAGCTGAATGGAGGATATATTAGAGTGAAGAAATATTTGAGACAGGGAGACCAATTAGAAGGCTGTTGTAACAGTCAAGGTGTGAGGTGACAAAAGATGTGGGAGTAGATAGAGTGCTGGACCTGGAATCAGGAAGGCTCAAGTTCACTCTAACCTCAGCTGCTTTGAGAATAGCAGTAGTAGTAGCTATGTGACCCTGGGCAAGTCCCTTAACTGCTGTCCGTCTCAGTTTCTTCATCTGTAAAAGTGGGAAAATAATAGCACCTACCTCCCAAGGTTGTTTAGAGGATATAATGGGACAACATTTCTAAAGTGTTTTACAAACTCAAAGCTCCCTCAGGCTTTTGCTGGGGTGGTGGGAGAAGGCTACTCTTTCACTGATTCCTCCTACCTACAATAACCAAAGTCAATCTACTCCTTCCCAGTCAATTAGACATAAGGAAATGTCCTTGGCCTCAATGAAATGTAGTGGGCATGTCCCAGTAAATGCCTCCAATCTTTTCCAATGTAAGTGCATGAAATGCTCACTGGACTGAATTGGAGAGAGATAGGAGGTGAAGTTCTGAATTTGGAGAATAACAAGATGACATGAAGTATAATGTACAAAGAAGTGGTATGGCCTTTGGAGTTAGGAGACCTGGGTTCAAATCCCACTTCTGTTATTTGCTACTAGTATAACCTTGGGTGAGGCACTTTTCCTTTCTAGGCCCTAGTTTCCTCATCTGTTTAAATGAGGGGGTTGAACTAGATTTATAGATCTGTAATTCTATGAATAATGTGAAACAATTCTACAAAAATAGGCTAGCACTAGGTCGTGAGAGGTTTTCAATGCCAAGTTGAGGATTTTGTAATTTATCTTACAGGTAATAGGGAGCCCTTGAATACTCCTGAACAGGAGAGTGACATGGTTAGTCCTGTGCTTTAGGAATATCAATTCGGTAGATGTATGGAAGATGAGTTGGGGAGTGGAGAACTTGGAAACTGGAAATCCAATGAGGAAACTCTTGCAGTTTTCCAAGTGAGGTGGAATGACCTTTTTTTCCTCCTTGTAGCATATCTATTTATCTATCTTATCTCATCCTGTCAGTTAGCTGTGTAATTGAATAGAAGGGGACAGATATGACAGATGTCAGAGAGTTAGGATGGACAAGACTTGACAACTAATTGCATGTGGAGGGTGGGAGTAGGAGCAGGATGAGAGATGAGTTGAGGATGACTCCAAGGTTGCAAACCTAGTAACTGGGATGATGGTTGTGTCCTCTACAGAAATAGAGGCCTCAAGAAGAAAGATTTTTTGGGAGGAGAGTAATGGTACATGTTGAATTGGAGATACCTATGGGATGTACATGCCCTCTGTCTTTGAACCCGTGTTCTCTGTCTCTCTTCCCCAGCACTCTTCCTATTGGTCCATGCTATAATGGGTTGACTATGGGGCTGAAGGAGAAGAAAGAGTCAAAGAATTCTCCAGTATTTTTAGCCCAATGTCCTATAGACATTACTATGAAAATGGAATTCAGGAGAGTGTAGGGTTGACATAGATATGGAAATCATCTTTAGAGAGATAACTGAAATGTGGCAGCTAATGAGACCCCCAAAAGAAAGGATATAGAATGAGAGAAGCAAAGAGTTTAGGAAGCTTTGGGGGAGTATTAGGGGATGGGACTCGGCTAATGAACCAGCAAAGAAACTGAGGAATTGTCAGAATAGTAGGAGGTGAACCAGGAGAGAGCAATATCACCAAAACTGCAGGAGGAGAGAACACTAGGAGAAGGGGTAGTCAAAGTCTGCAAAGAAGATGATAAGAACAATATAGTAAGGAGGAGAAAGACAAATGCAGAGATAAGCATAGGTTACAATAGAAATGCACAGAGGAGGTCTGAACAGAGGGGTAGGAGAAATACAAGGAGGATGATATCATTGGAGGATCAGTGAAGGCTTCTTGGAGAAGATGCGTCTTGAATGGGTGGAAGGATTTCAGTTGAAGGCTTGTTGCCCTTCATTCTTTATTTCAGTTGATGGTTGGCTGTCTCAAAGAGGACCAAAATGACATCACTGTGCTAAAGCCAAGTTTCAATGTGTCTGACTATGGCTGATCAGAGCAATATGAGGTTGGACACAAATAGTTTGTGTGAACATTTAGGGTGGATTCTCTAAATTTGCACATCCTCTGTTTCCTTTGAGTTGTTTCAATTCTGCTTTGCCCGTAGAGCACAGCACCTTCTATGATGTGGGCGCACCACGCTGTGCAGTCCTGTGCCAGTATCTTCCACATCACACAATCAATTCCAAAGTTCTTGAAAGAGGCCTTGAGAATGTCCTTATATCACTTCTGATCACCATGTGAACACTTGGCCTCTGTGAGTTATCCAAAAACCAGTCTTTTTGGCAATTTTGCACTCAAACAACAAATATGACAGAGGAGGATGTTGTGGAGGAGAAAAGGGAAAAGAAGGAATAGAAGGATGAGGACAAGGAGAAAGTCATACAGCCACGGGGGTGAAGAGGGCACAGTGTACACAGAAGCAGAGAAGAGGGAAAGGGTAGTACTAGATTAGGGAACAGCAGTAGATTCATGTCGGTTGGAAAGGTAGATTGGAGGCAGATGGTGGAGGACTTTGAATGCCAGGTGGAGGCATTTGCATTTTTTTCTCAAGAAGCAGTGAGAGCAACCAAAGGTTTTTGATCAGAGGAGTAACCTCATCAGAATGATGCATTATTAGGGGGATTAATCTGGCAAGTCTGGAGAATGCATTGAAGAGGGGAGAGATGTGGAGGTGAGAAATGATAATAATGCCAATAATAACTTTGAGGCTTGTCGTGCCTTACACATATCCCTTTTGATCACAACAACTTGGTAAGGTAGGTGTTATTGTTATCACCATTTTACAGATGAGGAAACTGAGGATGAAAGATATTAAGAACAATTTGGAGACTATTACAATAGTCCATGCAAGAGTTAAGGAGGGTCAGAATTGGGATGGTGGCCATGGGTGTAAAAAGGATACCAAGGCACCTCCCTCTTTCATTGTTGAGATGAAGGTCTACCATTGTGAAACAGTACATATGGCACCAGCCTTTTTTCAATATGTTGGTTAATTTTAATGAACTGTTTTTCTTCTCTTTTTATTTGTAACAACGGTTGGTTCTTTGGAGAGGGAGGAGAAAGGATACACTGGGAAATATAGGTGATGAAAAAAAAGAAAGGGATACATCTGAGAAGCGTCACAATGTGGTATAAGGGATAGAAGCAATACTTGGAGTCAAGAGTAAACTGGTTTTGAATTCCATCTACTAACACCACTAGCGTGGGGAAGTCCTATGATGTAAAATCACATATTTTGTGCTGGAGAGGACCTAGAAGCTATCAAATCCAATTCCTTCATTTTACATTTGAGGAAACTGAGTCTCGGAAGGCAAAATAACTTGTCCAGTATCAGTAAGTGGCAGCGTAATAATTTGAATCCAGGTCCTGTGATTCTAAATTCCATGTTATTTGCCCTGAATGATGTGCCTCAACCTCTCTGAGACTCACTGATAAAACAAGGATGGTACTGGTACCAACCTCACAGAGGTGTTCTGAGCATCAAATGAGAATAATGGAAAGAAAATGAAATTTTCCTGATGAGCTTGGCATTAGGGTAACTGAGTTCAAATTCAGCCACTGCTGCTCTCTGAGCTCTAGCAAGTAGCCTAGTCTCTACAGGGCCTTATTTTGTTGTTGTAGGTGATGATGATGATGATGATGATGATGATGATGATGATGATGATGTTGATGATTCTCCTATGTGACCCCCGTTTGGGGTTTTCTTGGCAGAGATACTGGAGTGATTTGCCATTCCTTCTCCTGCTCATTTTACAGATGAGAAAATTGAAGCTAACAGTGTGAAGTGACTTGCCCAAGATCACACAGCTAGGAAGTATCTGAGATAAGATTTGAACTCAGGAAGATGAGTGTTCTGATGCCAGGCCTGGCATTCTATGCACTGTGGTGCCATCTAGCTGCCCACTAAAAGCAACAGGGCCATATTAAACCCTTTCCAAGGTCCTTTCCAATTTTATGCCTGTGATCCAATGAGATAGCTCATAGAAAATGCTTTGCAAAACTTGGAACATTATATAAATGTCATCTGTTATTCTTATCATTGCTGGAATAATATCAACAGGAGCCTAGATTTGGACCTGAAGGAGCCTTAGAAGTTATCCAGTTCAATCCTCTTATTTGAGTCTTCCAGTTTAACCCTTTCAAAGGCTACATAGGCAATAAGTGTGAGAGACAGGATTTGAAGCCAGGGCTTTTGTGGCAAGATCCAGCAACTTTCTCTTTGCCCCAGGCTACTATTGATTAGCTGAGAGGAAGAAAGTGAGGAAGGAGAAAGAAGAGTCAGATTTGAGTCCGAGGTTTTGAACTTGAGTATCTGGGTGGTGCTCTTGATGGAGACTGGGGGAAGCCAAGAGGAACAAAGGCTATCCAGAATGCCATTCATCTGTCAAACCAGGTGGCCTGTCTCCCCCACCATATATCAGGGATCTCTCAAATAGGGGCTGTCTGTACGTCTGTCTCCCTGACTCTAGGGCTATCTATCTTGGGCCTCTCTAGATCCTATCAGCATTGAGCATAATTGACTGCTCTGTGCTTTCTCTCTGACTCTGCCCACTCCAGCCCACCTGTCTGTCTGATCCCTATCGGCCCATCAGAAATATATATATGTCCTGTCACCAACTTCCATCCATCCACCATCTGCAGCTCCACGATTGGAGGTAGAGAGGACTGCTCAAGGCATCTGGCTTGGGATGGTGTGGGAATAGCAGAAATGACATATTTGACAAGTCAGGAAGCCAGTTCAGATTGCCACTGGTTTCATCCTAACCATGAAGGAATCGAGTGGGAGCTAGACTCTGAACTGGAGCAGCCTTTTGGTCAAACTGGAGGCTCTAGGTGTCTGGCCAAAGCTTCCTGGGGCATTGATGAATGAGTCAGGGCTGATACAGCTTGAACTGTCTCCTTACAAACACCGCTCGATACTTCCCCGAGTGGATCCATTTATACAGTGTGATATATAAGACCATCAAGTCGGCACTGTAATGGTCCCTGTCGGCTTCCCCTCCTTTCTTTCTCCTTGGTAGGGAGCCTGGGTGTAAATTTAGGAAGACAGCTTCACTAACCTTTATAGGCTGGATTCCCCGTGGGCCTCCCCTGTCCTGCCCCAGAGACCTTGGTCCTAACCATCAGACCATGTAGGTTTAGATGGATCAGATCCCTTGGTTGACTTTTCCAAATAGCCAAAACTAAAAGGGGAATTCAAGGGCCCTTGGTGTGTGTGAGCATGCTATTTAGCCTAAAATACCCTTGTTCAGTCTAGTTTCTATTCTATTGACCAAGTATATCACTATGGGCAATTGCTTTTGTCATTCTGTGCCTTGGTTTCCCCAGTTGTCAAATGTAAATAAGAATTCCTGCTATGCCTACCTCCAAGGTAGCATAGACTTAGACATGGTAGAGATCTCAAAGGATTATCTAGTCCAACCTCTATTGGTCCATCAGAAATACATATGTCACTCACTCATTTCATATATGTCTTGGTAGAATGCCTGATGAATAGTAAACACTTAATAAATGCTTGGAAGGAAGCATACAAATAATTATAAACATACATATTGTATTATATTTCCATTCATCATCTTTGGATTAAAGATAAAAGGTAGAGAGTTCTAATCAGAGCAACTGGTTTGGAATGGAATGATGGAGGAAAGAGCATTTTATAGACAAGGAAACAGAGTTGCAGGGAGGTTGCCCTGTGACTTGACCAAAGTCATTCTGCTGCTAAGAGAGAAAACCAGAATTCAAAATATGGTCCTTTGACTTACCATGAAACTAGCCTCTAGGGATGGTGTAAGGATTATATGTGGTACCTCATTGACATGTACTACATATCTTGTCCTGCTACCGGGAGAGTTCCAGGTTCAGATCTTTTCTTCAAGACCCCTTTAGAATTTAGGGACATAGAATTTAGAGCTGAGAATGATCTCAGAAATGATCTAGTCCAATCCTCTCCTATGAAGGATAAAACAGAGGTCCAGTGAGAGAAAAATAACTTAAGATCACAGGAGCTAGTAAGGATCTTAGAAATCATCTTGTATTTACTTTGTATATACTAATATATGCTGTTCTCTCAATAGAATATAAATTCTTTGAGGGTAGTAGCTGTCTCAGTCTTGTGTCTCAGTCCCTAGCAGAATGCCGAATTCTTGGTATGTATTTAATAAATGGTTGTAATTGATTTATTGATAGAATTTTACAGGTGAGAAAATGGAGATCAAAAGAAGTAAAGTGAATTGTCCAAAGTCACAAAGGTAATTTAAATGGTTAGAAGAACCAAGATTTGAACCCAGGTCCTTTCAATTCCAAATGCAGTGGTTTTCAGTGAAGGCTCCTGAGGGTCAACAATGAAGGAAATAAATGCCTTGGAGATGTGACATTACTTCCTATGTACAATGTATACAATGTGTATGTTTATAATTATTTGTATGCTTCCTTCCCCATTAGATTGTGAGATCTTTGAGGGTCAAGATTTTTTTTTGCCTTTCTTTGTAACCCTAGTACTTGGTAGAATGCCTGATGAATAGTAAACACTTAATAAATGCTTGCTGGCTGATTCTATTGCCCCTCAAATCACAGTAAATGGAATCCTCCTGTAGCTGTTCCCACCTTTTTGTCTTCTAGTATCCTGAAGAAGAATGTACCCACTTTGGGATTCCTTCTTTAGGGAAGGAAAGAAACAAGTATTTATTGTTTACTCTTTGCTAAGTAAGTACTTTACAAAAATGATCTCACTGGCTCTCACAACAATCCTGGGAGGTAGGTGCTATTACTATCCCAATTTTACAATTGAGGAAACTGAGGCAGACACAGGTGAAGTGACTTGGTCAGAGTCACACAGTTAAGAAGTGTCTGAAGTCAGAATTGAACTGAGCTGTTTCTGACTTGAAGCCTTTCATTCTAGCCACTGAAACACCTAAAGAAGCTGCTGTAAGGCTCCCAGGGCTGAGGAAAAAAGGAAGGTGAGGTGGATCCATTTGAAATGTTGTGTCATGCTTCTCCAGAGGCAGCAGTATGACAAATAAATTAGCCATAGGCTCCTGTAACTCCTCCCTCTCCCCAAGTCTACATGCACTCTTTAACAGGATATACTTGTGTGAGTGTGTGAGCATTGAGAAGTCACTCTGGATTTTATATTGTTTTGGGATTAGGGCAGGTGTTTGGGGGCCTGAGGAGGTCAGGCACTTCATGGACTCGTTCAACATTCACTGAATACCTCAGTGTACCTAGAACTGTGTTGAGTGCCCTGAGACATACAAAACTGAATGGACGCTGGGTCCCCACTCTCAAGGAGCTTATAATTTAGCTGGACAGATGAGATTTGAGAAGGTAGGTACCATTTCAAGTATGACTCTTAGGTTTGAGATTCTCAAGGCATGGAGAATCTATGGACACACCTTGGAGGTTTTCCCACTTCTGCTGTTCCTACACCTTGACCATTATGCCACCCTGTCATTGTATCCTCCCAAAAGGACCTTCAGCGACCTGGGTCCATGAAGTCTTTACTGGGAGCACTTCCCATAACCCACTATACCTAGTTGGCCCCAGATGGACCCCTGACCATGCCTCTTCCCAGTCAACTTCCTGCTGTATTTTCCCATCAACCCTTGACCCATTTTCCATTTCTTGCTCTAGGAACAATAATCAAATTGGTAATAGTGGTGCTTCAACCAACTTGAACTTTGGTTCCACTCACTATTCCTGTGATTTCTCAGACTGACAACCATGCAATAAAACTAATATCAGAATTTAAAAAGATGTGTTCATTTTTCAAGGACAAATTTAGAGTCATTAAAATGATTTATAATTTTCCCTAAGGCATCTAGAGTCTACTTTCTTTTTTTCCCCTAGGTTTGTCATTACTTTTATTGTGTCTACCTAATAAATATAAACATATATGCATAGATACATGTAGCACATATGTATACAGATACATATAATAAACATGTATAGATATGTAGCATGTATATAATGTGTGTGCATGCATGTATGTATATATACATATACACATATACTGAAGGAAGAGTATTATAGGTTGCCTAATTGCATGTCAAAATATGGACAATGGGCATTCTTTATCCACTTGACTATCCTTGTGTGCATGGTTAGATCAAACTCTTTTGAGAGGATAATAAATCTCATTTAGATATTGGTCTAATACTTGATGCAATACAAGATAGTTTGAGGAGACAAAGAATATTAACCACTGGGAATCAGAGGAGGTTTCATGGAAGAAGCAACTTCTGAAATGAACCTTGAAAAACTGAAAGAATCATAGCAGCCAGGGATGAGTAAGGAGGGCATTCTAGTCAGGGAAGGAAACAAGTATTTATGAAGGAAACACACTTTCATTAAGTGCTTACTATGTGCCAAACATTGTGCTGTTTGAAGCACTGGGGATGTTATTGCAAGAGAGACAGTCCCAGCCCTTGGGGAGCTTACCTTCTAAAGAGAGATGACAAGACACAAAGGGGAAAACCAAGGGAGGAGGGACATAAGGAAGCTAGTGCTGCTTTGCATGGGATCATGGTTTTAAAGCCTGGAAATGAAGAACAGAGCTAGGAAGGGAATGAAGGCTGGCTTGACTCTTTCCATAAAATTATCTGTGCAAAAGCATGGAGAAAGGAAATGGAACTTTGAATTCAGGGAATTATTAATAATTCAATTTGGTTAGAACACAGAGGGTTCAAAGTAGAGTAATTTAAAATAAAAAGGGAAAGATAAATTGAAGCCCCACCGTAAAGGGCTTTGAATGCCAGGATACAGAGTTTGTATTTTATCCTAGAGACAATAGAGGGCTCCTGCAGGTTATTGTCTGGATTATTGACCTGTAAAACAGCAATTGTTTGGATTAAGAGTGAGGAAGAAGGAAGAATCATACATTTATGAACGTGGATGCCTGGGATGATAGTGATTCCCTCTATAGAAATGGGGAAGCTTAAAGAAGGGGAAGTTTTAGGGGGGACAATGATGAACTCCCTTTAGGGCACGGGGAATTCAAGATGATGATAGAGTACCCAAATGAAGGTCACAGGATTTCAAAGTTGGAAGGACCACAGAGGCCATCTGTTCTGACTGAGACTCCCCCTCCCACAATCCCTCAGGAGTGGACATCAGGCCTCATGAGACTTGGAAGATGTGAAATGGAAAAGAGCCCACTCCCACTGAACTTTGAGGTAGCTCTCCTTGTCAGGGAGTTTTTCTACACATTAGACTTAAATCTATTTTTTTTTGTGACTTTTAGCCAGTGTTCCTATGACTGGTCAATGGAACAAAGCAGAATAAACCTACTTCCTCCTTCCCATGATATGGAAGCCCTTTGACCATTTGAAGATCACTCTCATATTGCTCACAGTCTTCTCTTTCCCAGACTGAAGGCTGAGCTCCTTCTCATGCTTCATATTCAACACAATCTCAGGCCCTTTGCCATCTTGGTTGACCTCCTTTGGATATTTTCCTGCTTATCTAAATTCTTCCTAAAATGAAGAGCCCCAAACTGAACAAAATGTCACAGATATGGTCTGTCTAAGGGAGAGATCAGAGAGTCTGTGACTTGCCTAGCCCTGGACTCTGTACTTCCACTGATATCTTCCCATATTCCCATATTCTCTTCCTTGACTCTGATATCACGTTGTTGACTTAATTTTGAACTCACTGCCTGCTGAAACCCTTGGACATTATCTCCAATAAGCTCCTATATAGCCATGCCTTCTTTGTTCTATATCTGGAAAGATGATTTTTTGAACCCCAAGATAAGACTGTATATTTAACATTTAATTTAACTATTTTATGCTTTTCAAAATCACCTTAGGTGGTGGTGTGGGTAGAGAGGAAGCCTCAAGCCTGGAAAGACCTGAGTTCAAGTCTTGCCTTTAATGTATGTTGACTGTGACACCGAATAGATAAGCATTCAATGCTCTAGTCTAGTAAGTTCAAATTTAAATAGAAACACATAGATCCCTGCCAGTGGCATATTGACTCAAAACCCATAAATGAATACTGTCTATGTTGTATTTGTATTTACTTTGTTTAAACATTTACCAATAACCTTTTAATCTTATTCACTATGTCTTGAGAGTTTTGCCACTGCATTCTGTTCTACACAACTTTCTCAAACTGAAAATGGCAGAGAAAGTGACACTCGGAATTTGAAGAGGGAGTTTCCTTAGCTAGGAAGACCCTAGACCAAGTTAATCACAGATCCAGTGCCTTTCCTCCATCATTTCTTAGGTTTAGCCCAGTATTCTAGCCAGATGAGATCTTTTTGGATCCCAATTCTATGATTCAACATGTTGTCTATCTCTCCCTAGTTGGTGTCAACTGTCAATCTGATGGGCGTGCCATTCATGTCCTATTGCAAGTCAGGACTAAAAACGTTAAACAGAACAGGGCTAAGCACAGATTCCTGGGTCAGTCCACTGGATCCCTTCTTGAGCGCTGATGTCAAATCATTACTGACTGCTCTTTGGGTCAAGTCTCGTAGTTGATTTTCCATCCATCTAATAGAATTTTTTGTACTCCCATTTCGTATATGGTTCTTTTCCTATGCTTTCTATTATATCATATAGCATAACATTTCATATGGGATGATATGTTTCTATGGAGCAATTAGGTGGAGCAATGGATAGAGCGCTGGAACTACAGTCAGGAAGACCTAAGTTCAAATCCAACCTCAGACACTTACTGGCTGTGTGATCCTGGGCAAGTCACTTAACCCTATTTGCCTCAGTTTTCTCATCTATAAAATGAAGATAATAATAGTACCTACATCCTAGGGTAGGTTGTGGGGACAAAAGAGATAATATTTGTAAAGCACTTAGGACAGTGCCTGTCACATAGTAGGCATTTTACAAATGGGAGCTATTATTGCTATTCTGATAAAACATGCTATTATGCATGTACATATAATACTATGTTGTGTTGTCATTTTATATGATATACCATATCACATTATATTGCTTTGTATCATGACGTGACACTACTGTTTATGATGTGATATTACATTTTATAATATGTTGTATCATGTCATATGTTATGTTATTTTATGTTTTAGACTATATTTCTTTGCATTATATAATACCATATAATATCACATCTCATAAATCATATATAGGATAGAGACTGGACCTGTCATTTCCTCAGTGTAGGGAACTCCTGGATAAGTAAACTCCTTCTACCAAAATAGGTAGGTATCTACTCTGTAACTTACAGTCATAGAGTTTCCTGGAACACTGGGAGATTAAGTGACTTGTGCAGGGCCATGAAACCAGTTTGGGTAGAAGGTGGGACTTGAATCCAGCTCTTTCTGGTTCTCAGGCCAGCTCCCTATTTACTGTGCTATGCTGTCTTTATTCTTTTTGATTCTGTTTTATTTGTATGCTATCATCTTGACACTGGTGAGCATGAAGAGAATGACAAGTAAAATGTTAATTGTTCATGTCATATGAGAGTCCCTTAAAGGAACAGGGGATATTTAGTCTGCAAAAGAGAAGGCTGGAGAAAGAAGAGTGGGGGAAGGGTGGATGGAGCTGGACATGAGAGCTATCTTCATATATTTGGAAGACAGTCCTTTAGAAAAGGGAATTGTTTTATTCTATTTAATCCCAGAGGGCAGAAGCAGAAAGAATGGGTAAAAGTTGCAAAAAGCCAAACTTAGGCTTGCCATTCGTGAATAACAAAAGCCCTTCTTCTCATTAGAGTTTCCTCAGAATGGAATGGACTTCCTCTAGAGAGTCACCCTGCCTCCCCTCCCTGCAGAAGGTTTTAAGCAAATGTTGTATGACCACTCTATTGAGATGGGGAATGTTTTCCAAGTATTGATTGGATCAGATGGCTGCTGAGGAGGGCTCTTCCAATTCTAAAATTCTGAGATTCTGTGCAATTTATATACATACATACACACATACATATATGCATATGTACATGTACACATGTGTGTATTGCATATATGTATCTATATATGCATATATAATATTTTGATTTTAAGAACATCCACATTACTCAAGTACTTTTTCATACATATGTATATATCAGTATTTATATCTGTCAAGAAAGACTGATAGAACTTGTGGACCACTAAAATCTCCAGATCTTTTTCTGTTTAATCTAATTCAACAATTAAAAAATAATTGTTTGTTGAATTAAGCTGAAACATTTTTGAAAGAGCTGCCATTGTTTAGCCCTATACTTCCCCCTCCCATATTTGTGCTTGTGAAGTTTAATTTTTAACCCAAGCAGAGGGCTTGATATTTATCCTTGGAACATTTCATCAGAGCAGACTAGGGGACAATGATCAGATCAGACAGGAGCAGGCTGGAGAGTAGGAGAAAAAGGCTGCATTGGAAGTGAGAGGTTCTAGATTCATATCCAATTTCTAGCATCTTACAACCTGTGTGACCTTTTAGCAAGTCACTTAATGTCTTTGGGTCTCAGTTTCCTCATGTGTAAAAAAAAAGAGGCTGGATTCAGTGACATCTATGGTTTCTTTCACATTGAAATCTGTAGTTCTATAAGATGGAAGATAAGTTTGGGGACAAGCTTGAGGGGAGGGGGCAAACTGAATGCCAATAAAAAGCAGCCCCCCATTCTTAGTGCCTTCCCTCTGCTAATTATCTCCAACTTATCCTGTTTCATCTTGTTTGTATGCAGTTGTCTCTTCCATTAGATGGTGAGTTCTTTGAAAACAGGGTCTATTCCCCCAGCCCCTTGTCATATACCTAGTGCTTAGCACAGTGCCTGGCACATAGTAGGTATTTAATAAATGCTAGTTGACTGACTATGCATCATCAGTTAGGGAGTAAGGGAACATATCATTTTTTCAGTTAAGTTCAATAGATAGTTATTAGATGCTTTCTCTACTAAAACCAGGCACTATGCTTACTTTCCCTGGCTTCCTTCAGGGTCAGCTCGAATCCCACTACCTGCAAGAGCCCTTTCCAGATCCTCATTTCCACTCTGAGATCATCTTCCATCCATTCTGTCTGCGTCTTGTATGCATCTGGTTATTTACATGTTGTCTCCCTCATTAGAAAGTACATTTCTTGAGAGCAGGGACTATTTTTAAATTTCTTTGTTGTCCTCAGTGCTTAGCACAGTGCCTGGCACATAGAAAACATTTAAACATTTGTCGACAAAGACAATTTTATTTGATTTTTCTTGTTTACTCTTTTAGTGTTGAAAAGGACTGTTGAGAAATTCTAATACTGAATCTCCTACTATTCCAGTGATGGGACATGATGGCCTGATTTGCACTGGATTCAAATTCTTGTCTCTATTAATTTGCTGTGTTGATTTTTGGCTGGTCTATGACCTTTCTGAACCACCTTAGAGAAAGGTGAGTATGGTCAGAGGAGGACAAGTTCAAGAAGCCTCCTTGTTGATCAGTTACCAGGTTATTCCAATATTCATTCAAAGTTCCAGGCTGAGCAACAGAACATATGGCTCAAGAGACATACTTCTGGGTCTCAACTCAGATGTTTCTTCCTCTCCTGGGGATGAAGAGTGACAGAAAGTCGGATGAAAGGGATAGAGTATGGTTGGCAATTCACAGCGAAATACAGGAACCACAGTGACATGGAGTAAATGATAATCAAAGAAGACGGTTTAAGAATGTTTGAATAGCCAGTCAAAAATTTTGCATCACTGGGGAAAGAGTTCTCTGTGGGAATGCCCCAGGGATTAGTGCTTTCCTGTTGAACACATGTCAGTGTTCTGGATAAAGGCATGGCTGGAATCCTTATTAAAGTTTTAGATGACACAAAGGACACAAAAGAAGAATGAGCAACACAGTGGATAATAGATGTGGAATCCAAAAAGATCTTAACAAGCTACAGCATCTGGCTGAATCTAGTAAGATGAAACTTAACAGCATGAAAGTAAAGTCTTCCACTAAGATTCAAGAAAACAACTTCCCAAGTACGAGATCACGGAGATATGGAGAGATGGTCATTTTCCTTGAAAAGATTTGGGGGTTTTAGTGGATCATGAATGGAGTCAATGATGAGATGGCAGCCATAAAAGCTATGCAGTCTTGAGCTGCATTAAGAGAGGCATTGCTTCTAGGAATAGAGAAGTGATAGTCCTATTGCATTCAGCCCTGATCAGAGGCTTTAGGGGATATCAGGGTTGATTCTGGCCTCCATGATTTAGGAAGGGCATGAACTGAAGGACATCCACAGAAGGGTGGTCAAGATGGTAAAGGGTCTTTTGTTCATGGTATATAAGGGTTGAGGGAAGAAACAATACTTGCTTATTTCCTGGAGAGGATAATACTAGGAGTGGGAAACAGGATAACTGCCTTGAAATATTTGATGGGGAGCAAGACTGGACTTGTTTTGCCTGGTTCCAGAGGGCAGAACCAAGAGTAATTGGGGAAAACTTCTTAGTAATGAAAGCTGTCCAAAAATGGAGTGGGCTGCCTTAGGAGGGAGTGGGTTATCCCTCATTGGAACTGTCTAAGCAAAGCCAGCATGGTCACTTGTCCTGTGGGTTGTAGAGGAGACACATTTGTTCAGGAATGGGTTGGACTAGAGGTCCCTTCCTGTTCTGAGATTCTGTGATTTCGTGAAGAGATCTTAGCTTATCCCAGCAGATGGGGGTGGAGTAGAAGGGAGGAAGGGAGGGAGGACCCCACTTCCCTCTGTAACTCTGGCCTGTCAAAAGAAAGACAATCAGCATGATCAGGAGTGTACATGGCAGGGATTAAAATATTACGATTAACTCGGCCCCTGTTCAGCTGGGGGACAGGTTGCAGATGATTAACCCTTATTCACTTGGGAATCCAGCAGTTGGATTATTGTTGGTGTTTTATTCTTTTTCCTGGGGAGAAAGGGAAGGGGTACACTGAGCCGGGAGGAGTCTTTCAAAACTGCCTGACCAGCACTGTTCCCTTCCCCCAGCCACTCCCCTCACCTCATGACATTTTCTGAATCACTCTCCCCATGGGACTATCCTTCCAAAGGCCAAGACAGCATTGATTGGATTACATGACTCTAGGGGAGAAAAAAATGCATTTGGATGCTCCAATTCAAGAACCTTAAAGGCCCCTTCCTACAGCCTTGGCAGTAGAATATGGAAAATGGGACTGTGTGACCTAAATTGTTTTTAACAGCTCCTCTCCCCTACTCTCCTTGTGAGCCTTTGCTCACAGAGGAATGCTGAAAATATAATAGCAACAGACAATACTATTCTTATAGTGCTTTAATTTTTTTTAAACCTTTTAATTGTTGTTGCTCTGTTCTATTTTTACTTTGTCTTCATTACGTGAATCCTCCCCCTCCCTCTCCACCCAATGAGCCACATTTTGTAATAAAGGAAACTAACCAACATATCCATTGAGTCTGGTAATCTGTTTAAGCAGTGATCTATACCCAAAGTCTTTCACCTCTGCAAAGAAGGAAGAAAAGTACATTTTTTCATCTCTTCTTTAGGGCCCTTGGTCAGTATAATGATATAAACATTGATTTAAAAAATTCTTCTCATTCACATTGCTGTAGCCATTATATATAGATATAGCTAGATAGATATAGAGGTAGAGTTTTTTCCCTTGGCTTTTCTTATTTTACTCTGAATTGGTTCATAGAAGTCTTCCCATGCTTCTCTGAATTCTTCACGTTTCTTTTATTACAGTGCAACTGTATTTGATTGCATCTATGTGTCATCACTTGTTCAGTCATTCTGAAGTCAACCAATCGATCAACAAGAATGTAGTAAGTGTGTCAGATACTGAGCTAGGTGGGGGAGATGCAAAGATGAAGAATGAATCAATCCCTACTCTCAAGGACTGTATAATCCAACACTATGAAGAGCATATACTTTGTTTCCAGTTCTTTAGTAACCAGGCTTGAAACTTTAGGTGTCCTCTTTGATTTTGTACTCTGAAGTCCCCCCAACACTGTAATCAATCAGTACTTTCCAGGGATGTACACATTGATAATAAGGTTGATGCATGCATTGCCAGAGCTAGCTCAGTGTTTGGGAAGTGCAGAAGGAAAATATAAGAGAGAAGAGGTATCAGACTGATTACTGCAGAGCCACCGTGCTGACCTCATTGTTGTAGGACTATGAAACCTGAACAGTCTACCAGAGCCATGCCAGGAAACTGAATCACTTCCATTTGAATTGTCTTAGGAAGATTCTGAAGATCACTGGCAGGATAAGGTACCAGACACTGAGGTCCTTACTTGAACTAAACTGCCAGGCATTCAAATTCTGCAGAGAGCACAACTGTAATGGACTGGCCATGTCATTCAGATGCAAAATGTAGGCTTGCCATAAAGACTTTTATGGAGAACTCGCATAGGGCAAGAGTTCACATGGTGGTCAGAAGAAGAGATACAAGAACACTCTCAAGGTCTCTTTCAAGAACTTTGGAATTGATTGTGTAACATGGGAGACACTGGCATAGGACCGCTCAGCATGGTGTGCCCACATTAGAGAAGGTGCTGTGCTCTATGAGCAAAGCAGAATTGAAACAACTCAAAGGAAATGCAGGATGCACAGATTTGGAGAATCTACCCCAAATGTTCACATGGACTATTTATGCCTGATCTGCGGAAGAGTATTCTGAATTTGTATTTCTCTGATCAGTCACAGTTGGACACATTGAAACTTGACTTTAGCATACTGATGTCATTTTGGTCCTCGAAGTCGAATCTTAGTATTTGATTATATCTCTCAATATGGCCTCTTCTGTCTTCTGACACTGCTTTCACCTTAGTCCAAGCCCTTATGGCCTCACCCCTGGACTACAGCAAAAGCCTGCTGCTAGGTGTGCCTGCTTCAGGTCTCTGCCCACTTCAGTCTAGCCTCCCATTCAGATGCCAAATTGATCTTCTTAAAGCCCATCCCGACCAGGTTACCTCCTGATTCAATCAACTCCAGTGCTCCTTTATTGTCTCTGGAATCAAATATAAGATTCTCTACTTGACTCAAAAAGTCCTCCATAATCTGGTGCTTTTCTGTCTTTCCAGTTTTCTCACACTTCATACTTTCTCTCTCCCAATGCAAGCTTTGAGCCAGTGACAGTGGTTCCCTTGTTGTTCCTCAAACAAAACCATTTATCTCCTGACTGAGCATTTTCACTGGCTGTCTCCCATCCTTGGAACTCATCTCACTGCCTCTTAGTTTCCCCAGACTCTAATTCTCAGATAACAGCAGCTAGGTGGTGCAGTGAACAGAGCATTGACCCTGGAGTCAGGAGGACCTGAGTTCATATTTAGCCTCAGACACTTAAAACTTACTAGCCGTGTGACCTTGGGCAAGTCACTAAACCCCAATTATCCTGCCTTCCCCCCTCCAGAAAGCAAAAAAAAGTCTTTCCTAGTCCTCCTTAATCTTGGTACCTCCTTTCGGAGACAACCTCAATTTATACTGTAACTTCAATTGATCATTTGTGCATAGTGATTTGGATGTGTCTTTCTCATCAGACTTGAGACTAAATTTTGTTTTTCTTTATATCCCCAGTGCTCATGACAGTTCCTGACCTTTAGCAGGTGCTTAATAAATGCTACATGATTGATTGACCTTCAACTTTTTAAAGTTTACAAAGCATTTTCTTTCAGGGCTCCTGTTATTGTACCTATTTCACAGATGAGGAAACTGAGGCTCAGCACTGAAGGTGTGTGACCCAAAGTCACACAGCTGAGAAAGTGACAGAGTTGGAATTCAGACCTCAGTCTTCTATGCCATATTTATCCTTGTGGACTGACATTCTGTGTCCCTCTGACACAAATCAAAGTTATTTTGAAGAGATCTAGAAGAAAGGAATCTTAGTTTGGGGGAAAGAATGTTGGCTATCAAGTCAGAGAGCTTGGAGTCAAGTCACAATCTGTTTGGGTCTATTTCCCTGTTAGTAAAATGAGGAGATCAGAACGATGGCCCCTGAGGTCCTTCCCACCTTATGTATTAAGCACCTAATATGTTCTAGGTTGCACTGAGAGTTGAAAATCAATTGATAGTGCCTATTGTTGTGCTTAGTACTAGGTTCACAGAGACAAAAGCAACCTCTCCCCATTTCCTGATTTCACTCTATCTCACCCTTCCATTGGGCCCCTGGAACCTCCTCTAGTTAACAAATTACACTTCATATTAGACCAGCAAATTCCCTAGGGAGTGACTTTGGATTTAATTTTTTCTTATTTAGTTTCCTGTTTACATATAATTTCACCCCTAATAGACTATCAGCTTCTGGAAGGCCAGGGCTGTTCACTTTTTGTCTTCCTGTCCCCTAGAGTCCAATACAGCATTTGGCACAAAGTAGGTACTTTATGAATGTATGTTGGATTGAATTGTTGAATTACTTTCAAAGCACTTACCTTTGACTAGAATGAACTCACACAGCCTAATTTCAATCCAGGAAAGGATGCCTGACTCAGTTATAATAGCTGAACGTTAACTCAGGTGAGGGAACTCAGGCCTTCATTTTTCTCATCTGTGAAATGGGAATGATCAATTTTGTATCAGGCAATTAAGAACTTCTGGACTCAAGCAGTTGTGAGCAGAACTCTGGCCATAGACAGATGGCAGAGTTTATTGGGAGAGAAGGGACATGCACAGACTATTTCCTCAGGTGGCTAAGCAGGGCTGAGTGTGATTACGGGCTCAATATTGCCTCTAATGCACCGCATGTTGGGAAATCCAGGGCTGGGTGATTTACCCGAGGCCTGCCTCCAATGACTCCACAGGGGTGCCTAGGGCACAGCGAGCTCATTTCTGTAACAGGTTTACACTTTTATCAAGTGCCCAATTAACCAGCACTCAGACCATCAACAGTGCAGCTTCGAGCAGATGGGTCCCAGCTCAAGAGCCCTCTCCAGACTGCTGAGCCCATCCCTGAGCAACTTGCCCCACCTTATACCTCTTCCATCACTCTAGAAGCCACTCCCTTTACCCCAGATGTCCATGGAGCCCCTGCACCCTGTGATCAGCTGGAGAGGAAGCCTAGACCCAGAGCATACATAGCCTGCTTCCCCTTTGTGGTTTCATGGGCTAACCTTCCTCTGGTTCATGCAGAGGCTGAACTAAAGCTCAGTCAGGTGAAGAGACTTGCCCATGATCAGAGGACTAGTGAGTTTCAGAGGAAACATTTGAATGCACTCATTCAATTAACAAACAATCAAATAAATAATCAATTAACAAACATACCTATTCTTGTGTAAGTGATACATGGTCCTTGCCCTCAAGGAGTCTGCATTCTACTGGGGTGGTGGTGTCTGTGTGTTCTGATAAGTAAATATGGCACAACTGGGCAGAGACTACCTCTGATACTTATTCCCACATAGAAGCAACTATGGAGTCTATTTGTGAGAAACTGGGAATGACAAGTAATGGCAATGCCTTACATGGATACATACATACACACATACACACATGTGCACATACATACACACATACATAGAGAGGTGGTAGATAGATATGGAGATAATAATAATCTATGAATCTTCATAGCTGTGAAGTGAGATGATAGGTAGATGACAGAACATTTACTATTACTAAACGTGGGAAATACAAATAAGACAATTCTGCCCTCAAGAAGCTTCCATTTTAATGAGAGAAAACAACACACAAAAGGGACCTGGGAATCAAGGAGAGGAGAATGGAGGTTGAGGTAAGGTAGAAAAGTCCATAACTAAGAGCCTGAAGAGAAGTGATCATGGATGATTTGGACAGTTGCTTAAAGAGTGGTCCTGGATAGGAACTCACTCATCAAAGGAAGGAACTAAAGGGTTGAGAAGGCCATTGGAAAAGCAGATTTGGGAAGCGACTGAAGAGAGATGATAGTGGATTCCATGGTGGGATCAAGTCTATATAGAAACTGTGCTAACAGTGAAACCACTATCCTCAAGAGATTCAGCATGAGGAAGAGGGTGTTGTCACAGTGTTGTGGAGAACTGATGTTAAAGGGTTAAATAGAACTGGGGTATGATTTACAGGTAAGGGAACTGTGGGAGAAACACAATTTGGGAGACTCAAGTCAATGACATTAGAGAAGAGATACCCCATCCCCCAGGGGGCTCCCTAAAATCTTAATTGGGGTGATTCAGCCAGCCTTCTGATGGAAAATAAGAACAGAGAGATGCTCAGTACAGCAAGATAGATACAAAATAAACACAAAGTGATTTAGGGAGAAGGACACTAACAATTGGGAATGGTCTCTTGAAGGACAAGGGTTGATCTTTGAATGGAGTTAGAGGTTTCAAGAAGTAGAGGTGAAGAGAGAATCTTTTAGGCATAGGAGATAGCATGTACAAAAGCATGGAGATGAGTGATGGAAGGTCATATATGGGAAAAACAAGATCAATTTGAAAGGAGTGGTATGTGTGCCTGTGTGTGTATATGTGTATATTCATGTGTGTGTACATACATGCATATATGTGTATGTCCTTGTGTGTGTGTGTCTGTGTGTGGTGGAGGTAAGGGAGGATTAATAGGAAGTATTCTGAAAAGGTAGGCTGGAATCAGATTAGAAATGGCTTTAAATACCAAACAAAGGAGTTTGCATTTTGTCTTTGAGGCAATGAGGAGACACTGAAACTTCTTGAGCAGAAAATCAGCATGGTTAGGGCTCCAATTTGGGGACGTTAATTTGGCAGCTGGGAAAAGGATGGATTGGAGAGACAAGATTCAGAGAGACTGACTGTGAAGCTATTGTCGCCATTCAGGTAAGGGGGTGATGAAGGGCCTGAACCAGGCTAGTTGTGTTACAACTAGATAGAAGGGGATGAATGTGAGGAATATTACAGAGGTGGAATTGACAAGATTTGGCAACTGGTTGGATTTGAGGAGTGGGGGGAAGGAGAGTAAAGAGTTGAGGATGATTGTGGGGTTGTGATCCTATGGGGCTGAAAGAATGGTGATGCCCTTGACAGAAATGGGGAAATTTGGAGGGAGGGAGGGAGGGATGGGATTAGGGGAAAGGATAATGAGCTCCATTTTGGCCATATTGAATTGGAGATGCCAATGGGATTTCCAGGCAGAGATGTCCAGCAGGCAGCTGGCAATGCAGTATTTGCACTCAGCAGAGACTGGGGCTGGAAATATAGATTTGGGAAGCATCTGCATAGAGATGATAGTTGACTCCATGGGAACCAATGAGATCACAGGAAAGAGAATAATGAGAATGAAGGAGAAGGGAAATGTTTAGTATGACTTCAGGGGACAGTTGTGGTGCAGTAGAAAAAGTCTGATGCTGGAATCTAATGACATGAGTTCATATCCTGTTTCTGGGGCAACCTTGGGCAAATGACTTAAACTCTCAGACTCTATTTCTTCAACTCTCAGACTCTATTTCCTCATCTGTGAAGTGGGAGGGGGGTGAACTACATGACCTATGAGTTCTCCTCTAGCTCTAGATAGATGATTCTATCACTGAAAGTATGAATATTTGATAGTTAGCCAAAAAGCATTTATTAAATGCTTATTGTATACTAGGCATTGGGGATTTCCAACAAAGGAAAAGGCATGGTTCCTGTCTTCAAGGAGCTTACATTTTAATGGAAGAAGCTGCATGTAAATAACTAGTTACATGACCATATATACAGAATAGATGGAAAGCAGGAAAGCTCTCAGAGGGGAAAGCATTGGCATTTGGGAGAGAGTTTGCAGGACAGGTCTCCTGAAGAGGATGGACTCTGAGTTGAGCCTTGAAGGAAACTAAAGAAAGGTAGCTGTGAAGAGGCAGAACATTCTAGATGTGGGGGAAAGTCAGTGCAAAATTATGGATTCAGGAGATGAGTATGATGTTTGAGGAAGTAGACTCTAAGTAGACTAATGTAGCTGAGTCATAGAGTATGTGATGGACACCCAGATGTAAGAGGACTGGAAAAGTAGGAGGAGCTAGGCTATGATAGATTTAAATGCCAGAGGAGTTTATCATTGATCTTGGAGATTTTAGGGAGATACTGGAACTGGGATGACATGGTCAGACTGGAAGCTGGATGGAGAATGAATTGGAGTGGGGCAAGACTTGGGAGACCAGCTAGCATACAAGGCCATTGTAATAGTCATAATGAGAGTTGATAAAGTTGGGTGAGAGCTGTGTGAGTGGAAAGGAGGGGACATGGGCAGGACATGAAAAGTAGAAATGAAAAAAGATGGAAAAATATGAAGAAAAGATGAAAGTAGAAATAGCAATATTTGGCAATGGATTGGTTGTGTGGGGTGAATGAAAGTGAAAAATCGAATATGACACATAGGTTGTGAGCCTGGTGACTAGGGAGATTTTGGTATACTGGACAGTAATAGGAAAGTTTGGAAGCAAGATTTGGGGAAAAGATAATGAGTTCAATTTTTGACTGGTTGAGTTTGAGTTGCTGGAGGGCCATCCAGTCTGACATGTTCAAAAGGCATATGGATTTGTGCTCACTTGTGTTTTCAAGGACTGTCCATCTCCTCCTTCTGTACTGACTATAGTCGTCTAAGGATAGGTCACATGGAAGCCCTGAGCAAGGGTTTCCAGGTTGGAAGGCAATTTGATGCAGAAAGAGGGAGATGGATTTTCTGGCTGCACTGAAGGGAGTATGGAACTGGCAGGAGTGTGAGCAGAGGATGCCAGGTGGATGTGGACACATTCCAGAGCCAAACCAGGGACTCTGGCAGTGGAGGCTGGGCATGAGCTAGGTTGAAGTTGTTACAGAGCTTGCCAGTGCTGTGTGAAAGATAGGAATGCTGGAAGAGGGTGGAAGTTGCTGGACCCAGCTAGACACCATCAATAATATTTGATATTGAGATGAAAGCCTTAGTTCCACATCAGGACCCATGACTACTGTCCAATGAAGAGGTTGTATTCCATGGTCTCTAAGGCCCCCTCCCAGCTTTATCTGTCATTAGGAGTCAAAATTTAAATATGTCATGTAACCTTGGGCAACACATAAAACATTTCTGCCAATCAAAAATGGATTTGGCTGAGGGCATTGATGCCAAGTGTCTTCTCCGGGCTGCTTTGCATTCTATTGTAGGTGGCTAACTGGTCTTACTGAAGAAGAGGCTTCCCTATGGCTCATACCTCCACTAGCTTCTCATAAAATATTTTCCCTCTAATTATGTAGCTATGGGAACTCTTGAAATGAATAAAAAGAGGGTCTAATAATAATATTAGCTAACATTTAGTGGGAGCAGAGGTGTGCAAAGTGCTTTATGTATCTCATTTTATCCTCACAGGCACTCATTGAGGTAGATGCTATTACTTTCTGCACTTTATAGATGAGGAAACTGAGGCTCATAAAGGTTAAGGGATTTGCTCAGCTGGACTTACACAGTTAGCAAATATCTGAATCAAGACTTGAACTCAAGTCTTCTAGCTGTAAATCCATGATCCTATGACCTATTAACTCTATGACCCTCGGCAGGCCACTTATTAATACCTCTGTACCTCAGTGTCTTCATCTGTAAAATGGAGATAACAACAACACTTACCTCGTAGGGTAGGTAGTGTGACTCAAATGATAAAAGGCAATGACTATTGCCAACATTAAAGCACTATATTAATGACAGCTCTTTATCTGATTTCTTTTTCAGTCCTCTGCTGAAACATATATACATATAAATATATGTATATATAAAAACACATACATATGTGTGTATATATACACAAATATATACACACTAACATAAAAATATGTCTTTTGAAATATAAATCTAAAGTGCTTTGCAAACTTTAAGGTGTTAGATGGATAGATGAATGTATAGGTAGATAGATAGATAGATAGATAGATAGATAGATAGATAGATG
>CM053594.1:24204696-24212196 GCA_028646575.1 Pseudocheirus occidentalis | reverse complement strand
CTGAGCATGAAGTCAGAGATGATCTGGGTTTGAATCTCAGTTCCATTACGTGTGTGACTTTGGGTGAGTCACTTCATTTCCATGATCTTCAATTTCGTTATCTGTAAAATCAGGAGGAAGGAGTATATGGTCTCTGAGGTCTCTTCCAGCTTTAGAACTGTGATCCTGGAATCCTATGCTTTCATCCCCCTCAATGTTCACTTCTCTTAAACAAGGCAGTTGAATTAGATAACCTCTAAGGTCCTTTTCAGTTCTGCATCCTATGATCCTAAGGCAAAGTTCTTGACCTCAATCAGCTTATAGCCTTAGAAGGGGGATTGTACATAAATAAGTATGACACAAACCACACACACACACACACACACACACACACACACACACACACACACACATGATCTCTGCTTTTCTACAGTGTGGGAAACTCCTGGGGTTAGATATGAGATCACAAATCAGCCATGACTTACTAGAGAAGTCCTAGGTGCATGAGTCACATAGAATTAGAGTGATCTGCTAAAAGCCAAACAGCTGGTGAATGTTAGAGGTATTATTTGAACCTGTGGTACCCAAACCCAAATCCCAGGTCACTACACACCACCTGATCTGTGGCCCACCATTAAGCCCCTTTAGTATTTCTGTCTTTGTCTCTATCCTATACCCTGTAATAGCTTGAAACGGCTTAAAGCATGCCTAGGCATTGCTCAAGGTGTAGTCTCCTGCCCCCTCCTTCCTCAAATCAGCATTCTCTATATTCTCCTTGAATCAATATAAGTGTACAAAGTTCAACTCAGGGTTATGGTGTAATGTAGCGACCACCCTGTCCTGTTCCGCTGACCAAGCAGGGACACCCCCCACCACTCCATACCCTTCACCCAGAACATGACTCTGGCCAGTTCTGGGGAATTCCAGTCTCCTTTACCCCATGACCCTCCATCCTGCTCTGGAAAGTGCTGACTATGATCCTCCATCCTGTGCCCTCCACCCTGTTCTAGGAGGGACCCCTATGTCACAGGAAGATTGTACCGTTGTACCCTTGCGCCATATTCCCAAATTAGCCCTGAGCTATGGATCTAACCCATGGCTGTTCTTCACTTCTGTATATCATGGCTTCTGCTAGCTCCCCTCCCTGATTGTGGTTTTTGTAGTTTTAGCCTTTATAACCAAAGCCTGTACCCCCAATGGATACTACCAATTTGAGTTTACACTCTGGTAGTCGCAAGCTTAATCAATAAATCCACACCCAAATTTACCTTGAACCCAGGTCTTGGCTCACTCTTATTCTCTGCACAACAAACCCACACATTTATGACCCTAATCCCATCACCCTGTATATTACACTAGACCATGTAATCAAATAGAATATGAGTGTGGTGATTCTCCTTGTGTGTATCTTGTTCGTATATAGGTATTTGCACATTATTTCCCTTGTTAGCTCTTCAAGAGCAAGAACTGTCTTTTGCCTTTTTTTGTATCCCCTTTACTAGCACAGTGATTATTACAGCATAAGTGCTTAATAAATGCCTTTTGTTGTTGGTGGTGGTGGTGGTGGTGTTTAAAAGTAAGGTACTGGGGCAGCTAGGTAGTGCAGTAAATAGGGCACTGACCTTGGAATTAGTAGGACCTGAGTTCAAATCTGGCCTCAGACACTTGACACACTTACTAGCTATGTGACCTTGGGCAAGTCACTTAATCCCAATTGCCTTGCCTTCCCCTTCCAAAAAAAAAAAACAAACAAAAAGCAAGGTACCCTGGAAATTCATGAGTTCAAAATCACACATTGGAACCTAGAGTCTCTGACTTCTAATAGTATTACAAGAATTATTAAATAAATAAAGAGTATTTATTAAGTGCTTACTATGTTCCAAGAACTATTATAATTTCTGGGGGTATAAATAAAATGTAGAGATAATCTCTGTCCTCAAGGAGCTTATATATACTAATAGGGGCACACAACACACATATGGAAGTGGTGACCAAGGACTGGTATTTTGTTTTGGAACATGATAGAGACAGTGAATGGAACCAGAGGGAAGAAGACTGACACACTCTTTTCAGGAGCAACAGAAATGTTGTTTTGATGATGGTCAAGATAGCCGGTGACAGTAGCACTTCAGGATGAAGTAAAGCATTGGTTGGGTTGGCCAAGATATGATGAGTTGTGAAAGGACTTCTCCAAGGATGAGAGTTTTAGAGCTGAAAAGGTTCAGGGCATTATCTTTGGTATGGGTAGCAAGAAGGCTGGTGAGGAGGTGGCTGGGGAGTTGGCATGCATCCTGAGCTTTGAAGGATGAGAAGGACTTCAATAGAAGGAGTTAGTAGAAGAGGAGTGGAGGGAGGTAATTCTAGGGATGGTAAGAACAAAAGTATGGAAGTTGGAAAACCCAGGATGTGTTGAGGGGACAGTGAAAAGCTTCAGTCATTGTTTGAATGTTCTTAAGTTGGCAGGAAGGTGGTAGAAGGGGGAGTGCTTAACTCAGTCCACTACTGCAAGTCTGAACACTTTTAATCGCTCAGTACTGACCTTTAAGCTGCTCTTCAGTGTCTTTCTGGATTTGAATACTGTTTGTATCACTGAATACCTGTGTGATCTTAGAAAAGTTACTATCCCCTCATTTTTATCTGTAAAACCAGAAGGCCTAGACTAAATGACCCCTAAGTTTTCTTCTAGCTCTAGGTGGCATGAATATCTTTTGAAAGTAAGGATCAAGGAGATGTTTTAACTGAGTTGTTTTTTGTTTTTGCTTTTTTGAAGGGGGGAAAGCAGGGGAATTGAGGTTCAGTGGCTTGCCCAAGATCACACAGATAGCAAGTGTTAAGTGTCTGAGGTTGGATTTATACTCAGGTCCTCCTGATTCTAAGATTGGTGCTCTATTCGCTGTACCACCTAGCTGTCCCATAAGTGAAATCTTTAGAAGTCACTGAATCAGTCACAAATGGGTTTCCTCTCTCAGAGAGCTAAATCTTAAAGTTGAAAGGACTTCAGAGGTCATCTAGTCTATCTGGTGTCTGGCAAAGAATTCCTTGCCTCTACAAAATTCCTGACAAGTGACCATCCAGTCTCTGTTTGAAGATCTCCAGGGCATCTTAGAAAGGAAGTAAATAAACATTTACTAAGTGCTTATTATATGAAAAGCACTGTCCTAAATGCTGGGAATATAAGGAGAAACTTAAATTCTAGAATTTATTTATTTATTTTTAGCTTTCAACATTCATTCCCACAAGATTTTGAGTTCCAAATTTTTCCCCATCTCTCCCCTAGCCCCACCCCAAGATGGCAAGCATACTGATTACCTCTTCCCCTAGTCTGTCCTCTCTTTTATCCCCCCATTTCACCCTTACTCCTTTCCCCCTTACTTTATTGTAGAGCAAGATGGATTTATATACCTCATTGCTTCTATATCTTATTTCCCCATTGCATGTAAAAACAATTTTTAACATTTGTTTTTAAAACTTTGAGTTCCAGATTCTCTCCCCTTTTCTCTCCTTATCTCCCCCCCACAAGAAGACAAGCAGTCCCATATAGGTTATATATGTGTAGTTATGTAAAACATTTCCTTAGTAGTCATATTGTGAAAGACTAACTATATTTCCTTTGATCCTATCCCCCCATTTATTCTATTTTCTCCTTTGACCCTTTGCAAAAGTGCTTGCTTCTGACTATCCTCTCCCTGCATCTGGCCTCTCTTCTATCATTCTCCCTATTATCCCCTTCTCCTCTATTTTCCTGTAGGGTAAAATACCCAATTTAGCGTGTATGTTATTCCTTCCTTAAGCCAAATCCATTGAGAGCTTAGGTTTACTCATTCCCTTTCACCTCCTGCTCTTCCCTTCTGTTTTCTATAACTGCTTTCTCTTGCCTCTTTTATTTGAGATAATTTACCCTATTCTCTATCTCCCTTAGGAACTTATATTCTAATGGAGGGAGATGACATACTAAAGAGAACTGAATATCAGAGGACGGAGAATGGGGGAAGAAGGTACCTAGCATGGGAGCATGGTAATGGAGTCTAAAAAGTCGGGAATAGGACAGGAAGGAGATTGAAGGTGGTGTGGGAGCAGGTAGGCATGGAGGTGGGGACCTGGGCCCTTTCACAAAATGGAGGTTCTAGGAAGAATTTACCAAAAAGAGAAATGGAGCAGGCCTTGCAGAGGACTATTCCAGGGTAAGCAAACTAGAGGGATTGTAGATTGGTACAGAGTAAGGAGAACCTAGACTTTGAGAGCAGTTTTAGGATAAGCTAGCAGTAGAGAAAAAATGGTTTTGAAATCCAGAAAGTTAGAGACAACGTCAGGAAGAGAGATGTTGGACAGCTCCTCTTAAAGAAGAATATGCTGGACAGCTCTAGGTAGCCAAATCAGGAAAAAACCCTCAGTTCATATGGCAGCCTGGGTCAAAATCATGGAATCTCAGAATTAGAATGGATTTCAGAAGCTGGACCTCTACAATAACCCCCTTGATGATATTCTCCACAGTTAGTGACCCAGCCTCTAGTTTGAAGTGCCTCCAAAGATATTCCACTCTGAGATAGCTAGGAAGTTTTGTTTTGTTTGTATAATGTGGGGATGAAATCTTCCTCTGCAGTTCCTACCAGTGTTTCTAGTCTTCTTTCTGAAGAATGAGGCTTTTTTCACATCTACATATATACTTTGGCACGTAGCTCTAACCTTTGAGGAAAAAAATATTTTTGTATCAGCTCTTAATATGACTTTTTAGACTCTATATGCTTTTTTCCTTTTATTAGTGTAGAGTTTATTATGAAATTAATTTAAGGCAGTTTCTGGCAGTGAGGTGACACAGCGGATAGAACATGTGGCCTTGAGTTAGGAAGACTTGAGTTCAAATTTGACCACAAACGCTTACTGTGTGAACCTGAGAAAATCATTTAACCTCTGTTCACCTCAGTTTTTTCAACTGCAAAATGGGGATAATAATATCACCTACATCTCAGGGTTCAAATTAGATCATATTTGTAAAACACTTAAGCACAGTGCTTGCCCTATAATTGGCACAGGGCGGTTGTAAATAGATTTCAGGGAGTTTGTGAACTTGGTTGGAAAAAAGTTACATACTAATTTTTACTAAATTCTAAGAAAAAATTATCATTTCCTTCAGTTATGAATGTTGAGTAGCAAGAACCATTCTGAGAAGGGGCCAACAGACTTCACCAGACTGCCAAAGGGTTCTGTGTCACAAAAAGAGGTTAAGACCCCCTAACTTATTTCTTATTTTTCCTTTTTGAAACTTCCTTTTGTTTTCAGTTTTCAACATTCGCTTCTATATGATTTTAAGTTCTAAATTTTCTCTCCCTTCCTTTGCTCCACCTTCCCCAAGATAGCATGCAATCTGATATAAGCTATACATGTATAATCACATTAAACATATTTCCACCTTAGTCATGTTGTAAAGAAAAATTAGAACCAAAGGGGAAAACCATGAAAAAGAAGAAACCAAAAAAGAGAAAATAGTATGCTTCAATCTGAATTCAGACTGCACATTCTTTTTCTGGATGTGGATAACATGTGCTCTTGTGAGTCTTTTGGAATTGTCTTAGATCCTTGTATTGCTGAGAAGAGTTAAATCTATCAAAGATGATCATCACATAATGTTGCTGTTACTATGTACAATGTTGTCCTGATTCTGTTCACTTCACTCAGCATCAGTTCATGTAAGTCTTTCCAGGTTTTTCTGAAATCCAACTACCCATCATTTCTTATAGCACCATAATATTCATATACCACAACTTGTTCAGCCATTCCCCAATTGATGGGCATCCCCTCAGTTTCCAATTCTTGGCCACCACAAAAAGAGCTGCTATAAATATTTTTGCACATGTGGATACTTTTTCTGTTTTCATGATCTCTTTAGGATATAGCCCTATAAGGTATTGCTGGGTCAGAGTATGTACATTTTTATAGCCCTTTAGGCATAGAAGAACCCCTTATTTAAAGGGTAATAGAATCCAGAATTGGAAGGGACCTCAGTGATCACCTAGACTGATCCCCTCATTTTGCATGTAAAGGGGTTTGATCAGGGGCATTCCTACGTCAATTTTATGACCTTCTCCACTTAAGTTGATGAGCTTATAGGGCAGTGAATCTTGAGCTCTTGGAGCAGCTATTAGGGATGTAGTTGAGAGGACAGGATATGGTTCCTGGCTGGTTTTGAGAGACAGAGAGAGAGAGAGAGAGAGAGAGAGAGAGAGAGAGAGAGAGAGAGAGAGAGAGAGAGAGAGAGAGAGAAGTAGCCTAAAGGCTAGGACTTTGTGGGGGATGGATCTTTGTTGGAGGAGTAATCCCTTCCACTGGCCTATAAAAGAGAGCCACTGCTTGTCTTGGGTTGGGTTAGTCCAGGATTGGGGTTGATACCATAGCATTAGGGATCAGGGAATACCTGGGCAATAGGTTACATACATCTGTGGAAATAGATTCCTAGAGATGGGAAAGGATTTGTCGTAGGTTCTAAAGGCAGTATTCAGCAGAATTCTTTCTCAGGCTCTGTTCAACACACTCTCATTCCCCCAATTGCTCTTCATGCCTCTTTATAAATTGAAAATCTATTTCCTTTTTTTCCAGATCTTTATGGCTGGTCATTGAAACTATAATTTCCTCGATTCTAAATCTGGAAATGTTGGACTATGTCCTAAACATTGGGCTGGTAAACTAGTCAGATATGATTTTTAGAGAGTTCTCCATTCTCCCCACCCCCACCCCTTCTCTTCACTCATATATTAACCACCTTAGTTCAGGTTCTTATTAGCTCTTGATCAGATGACTACTATAGACTTCTAATTGGTCTGTTTGTCTCTGGTCTCTCCCCATTCCAATCCATCCCTCGAATCACCAACAAAGGGATTCTCCTAAAACTCAGCATACTTCAGTGGCTCCCCATTACCTCTAGGATCAACTATCAATACCTGTGGTTGGAATTCAAAACTCCTCCCTGTCTGGCCCTTTCCTTCCTATCTTTCCAGTCTTTTTATACCTTACAATTCCTCCATATACTTTTTGATTGTTCATTCATCATGGTCTATTTTCCACTTCTTATTTGTGTGCCTTGACACTGGATCTTCCCTAAGCATGGAATGCTTTCTCCCATTCTTCTGCCCCCTTGGGAGGTCTGGTTTCCTTTCTGAATGAGGTCTTCCCTGGTACCCCCAAGCTCTTAATAACTTCTCCTCTAGAGTAGCCAGGTAGATAGAGCTCTGGGCCAGGAGTCAGGAAGGTCTGAGTTTAAATCCAGCCTCAGACATTTCCTCTCTGTGTAACCTTGGAAAAGTAACTTAACCTCTTCCTGCCTCAGTTTCCTTATCTGTAAAATGGAGAGAATTGTGTCTACCTCTCAGTGTTGTGAGGATCACATGAGATAATACTTGTAAAGTACTTAGTATGGTGACTAGCACGCAGTACTAGGTGCTTAATAAATGCCTGTTTCCTCTTCCTCCAAGATGTACTTGTGTAATGTTAATGAAATCAGAAGATCTTCCATGCCCCTTTCTATTGGCA
>CM053594.1:24181851-24204196 GCA_028646575.1 Pseudocheirus occidentalis | reverse complement strand
CTTTCTTTCTTTCTTTCTTTCTTTCTTTCTTTCTTTCTTTCTTTCTTTCTTTCTTTCTTCCTTCCTTCCTTCCTTTCCTCCTTCCCTCTCTTTCTTTCCTTCTCTTTTCTTCCTCTCTTACTTCTCTTTTGCTTTTCTTTCCTCCCTCTCTCCTTTCCTTCTTACCTTCTTTATTTTAAATCTCAACTCCCAAGTCAGTAAGAATCTTTCCTTCCCTAGACTTTATCTAGCACTTTGTTTGCACCTCTCTTGTTCTTTTCTTTTTGGGAAAAAAAAAGTTGGTATCTTTTTTTTTTAACATCACCTACATTTGCCAGTTGGGCAGCTAGGTGGTGCACTATGTAGAGTGCTGGGCCTAGAGCAATGAACATTCATCTTTGTGAGTTCAAATCTGGTCTCAGACACATAGCTGTGTGACCCTGGACAAGTCATTTCACCCTGTTTGCCTCAGGTTCCTCATCTGTCAAATGAGATGGAGAAGGAAATAACATACCATTCCAGTATCTCTGTCAAGAAAACCCCAAACAGGGTCATGAAGAACTGGACAGAACTGGAAATGATTGAACAGATATTTCCCTGTGTGTTCCTCCTCCTTCCAAAAGAGTCATCCCTTATAACAAAGAATAACACACACACACATTCAGCAAACCACTTGACATACAAAATATTTGACAGTCTAGGCAGTGTTCCCCACCTTTTCAAAGAAGCTGAGCTGTCTCTCTTGAGAGGCAATATGGTAGATTGTGATGGTTTGAAGTCAGAAGGCCAGCATTTGAATCCCAGCTCTGTAATTTATTAGCTGTTTTACCTTAGACAAGTTCCTTAGCATCTCTGGAGGTTTCCTCCTCTGTCAAATGGGTAAGACAGCCTCTAAGTTTCCTTCTAAATTTATGATCTTACATGCATCTTATGTATATATTGCATGGTAATTATTTTCATGTGTTTCCCACCTTCCCCATCTCTGTTGGGGGGGAAAAAGCTACGTCAAAAAAGTTATGTCAAAAGTGATGTGAATGGAATTTCTTTTTTTTAATTAACTTTTGTTTACTTTTAGTTTACATCATTCTCTTCCACAAGATTTTAAGTTACACATTTTCTCCCCCTCTTTCCCCTACCCACCCCTCAAAACAAGGGATCCCACTGTATACCCCCTCCCCCCACTCTGCTCTCTCCTATATCCTCCCCCATAACCCCTCTGACTTTCTGGTAGGGCAAGATTGATCTCCTTATCCCAGTGCCTGTATATCTTAATTCCCAGTTACACATAAATACTGCTACTACTACTACTACTACTACTACTGCTACTACTACTACTACTACTGCTACTACTACTACTACTACTACTACTACTACTACTACTACTACTACTACTACTACTATATTTACATCTATTTTAACATTTGATTTTAGAACTTTAAATCCTGGATTTTTTCCCTACCTTCCCCGATGTGAATGGAATTTCAATAGTATGTAGTCTGTGTAGCTACATTTGCAGGGATAATGACTAGTTGTGCTAATGGATGAATCACATTCTCTCTCTTATTTTTTGTTTGTTTATTTTATTTTGTAAGTTGAGTGAAATGGACTAGATGACCTGTGGGGTCCTTTTCAGTTTCAAAACAGCATCTAAATTCAAATAATCTAAATCAATCTAGTTCGATCCAATCCAATCCAATCTCTAAGCATTTATTAGACACCTACTACATTCCAGGCACTGGGGATACAAATGGAAAGAGTGAAACAATCCCTTCTTACAAAGAACCAACCACATTCTACTGTGTTGTGTGCCAATAACAAAAAGCCATAAAATATATCACTAATAGAGAAGTGGTATGACATAATGAATAGGGAGTTAGAAAGATCTGGACTCAGGTCTTGCCTCAGACAAACACTGGCTGTGCTACCCTAAGCAAATTATTTAACCTCTCAGTGCTCTAAGGACCTAGCAGGTACAGAGGAATTACTGATCAGCCTTGGTGGAGAGGTGTTCTTCACCAGGGAGCTCCCTTCACATGAAACCAAACGATAACAACGACTGCCATCTACATGGTGCTTTAAAATTTGATACAGCCTGTAGATAACTTGTTGTTCAGTTGTGACTCCATTTGGAGTTTTCTTGGGAAAGATACTGGAGTGGTTTGCTATTTTCTTCTCCAGCTCATTTGACAGAAGAGGTAACTAAGGCAAACAGGATGAAGTGACTTGCCCAAGGTCATACATCTAGCAAGTTTCTGAAACCAGATTTTAACTCAGAAAGATGAGTCTTCCTTACTCTAGGTACTGCACTTTATGCATTATGGTGCCCCCTAGCTGCTCACCTGTAAGTAAAGTTTATAGATAACAATTTGAGGAAGGAGACAGCATTGGCAACTACAGGGATCCAGCAAAAAAGCTTCCTGTGGAAGTTGGCACATGTCTGGAGACTTACAGGAAGTTGTAGAGAGAGTGCACTCTAGGCACGGGACACAGTCTGTACAAAAGCATGGAAATGGGAGATGGAATAATGGCCTTAAATTTTCTAAATTTAGAGCCACAAGGGACCTTAGCAAGAGGAGGCTCCATGGTGCAGTGGACAGTGTGCCAAATGTGGTGGTCTAGGACCTAAGTTCAAATCCTTCTCCTACCCCTTATTACCTGTGTAACCTTGAAGAAGACACCTGACCTCTTTGGGCCTCCATTTCCTCCTCTGTAAAATGACATCAATCCAAATAGTACTAAGGTATCTCCCAGCTCTAAGTCTTCAGTAAGATCATCTGGTCCAATACTACAGTCCAAGAGGAGCCTAAGAGATGAAGTGACTTGCCTAAGGCCTCATGGGCACTAAGTAGCAGGGGCAGAATCCAAACCCAAGACCTCTAGTTCCAGAACATGGTAACAAGAGTGGACAAGAGAGCCAGACATTGTATTTATTCTTTGTAATCCTAAGCTTTGTACAGTGCCCATCTGAACATAGTAGGTGCTTAATGAATATTAGTTTAATTGTATTTTGAGCCAGAAAGGATTTTAGTATCTGAATTAGATCACTTCATTTTATAGATGGGGAAACTGAGTCCCAAAAAGTGACTTGCCCTATATCACATAGGTAGTACCTATCAGAGTCTCAATTTGAACTCACTGTCTTCAATTTTCAATCCTGTTCTTTTCCCCCTTCACTCCATGCTAGCAGCTTTCTCCTCATCTTGCAGATGAGAAATGAGATACCCAATATGCTTGTGACAGAAACAAGTCTAGGAGCCAGGCCTCCTTACTCCTAGCCCTGGGGCTTTCACAATGATTTCACCCCACTTCATCCTCTGAATTGTGTGTTCTACTCCTTCTATCTCATATCCTCATGATTCACATCAGTGCAGTACTTGAGACTTACATGAAGAACCAATCCCCCCCTCCATTCTTCCTCCACTCCCCCCTCCTAAGGTTCTTACCCATGAGAGGGAGCTGAGAAGGACAGTGATGGATTTGACTCAGCCTTGGTTTTCAGCCTTATAGTTCTCAGCTTGATTTCTGCATCTCTTCTCCCTCTCTCCCTCTCTCTCTCTCTCTCTCCCTCTCTCTCTCCACTTTTCCTCCTGCAGACAGATGACAAGTGAGAATGCATGTGACCCATAAAAATTATCTTCCCTTCTCCTTCACTGCATAATTTTCTGCCCTCACGTTGTCTGGACAAGCCTGGGTGATTTTTAGCTACAAAAAAAATTATCATTTAGAAAAAAAGCCCAGCTCCTCACCATCCGACAGCCTGTCTCTCGGGTGAAAATGAGAATCTTCCACCTTGTGAGATCCGGAGGGACTTTGCAGGTTTCACACGTGCGGGATGGCTCTGAGCTTGCACCAAAGTCTCCAGTGGCTTCCAGAGGTTGGAGGGGACTCATTTCTACCAGGGAACACAAAATACTCTCTCCCATGGCCTAGGGGTTCCCTTTTGGCTGATTTCTTCTTCTTTTTGACCCTCCTCCCTGCATCACATATCTTTAGGGGCTCCCCTTCCCATTATTTTTTGTTTTTTCCTCTTTTATGTTACTCCCTCCCTGAAAAGTATCAGGATCTAGTCAATGTGTACTGAGCTTATAAGGATCAGAGGATTTGAAGCTAGGAGGTACCCTGGAGAGCACCCTCATGTCCAACTTAGTTATGACAGGAAAGGATGGAAGTTCAGTGATGGGCTTCTCAGCTAAGAGGTCACATAGCTAGGGATTAGGCAAGTTGAGATTCATTCAATATTCTTTCAAACAGGCATTTATTTTACCTTGTAAAGTTGTTCTTGAGATATTTTGTCTTTGCATTTTTTCCCACATATATTAACTTTTCCCTTCCAAGAGAGGGAGACAGAGAGAGGGAGAGGAGGAGAGAGAGAGAGAGAGAGAGAGAGAGACAGAGACAGAGACAGACAGAGACAGAGAGACAGACAGAGACAGAGAGACAGAGAGACAGAAAGAGACAGAGAGACAGAGAGACAGAGACAGAGAGACAGAGAAAGAGACAGACAGAGAGACAGAGACAGAGACACACACAGTGAGAGTAAGAGTGAGAGTGAGAGTGAAAGAGACAGAGACAGAAACAGAGACAGAGAGAGACACTTCATAGTCCCTGCCCTCAAGAATCTTATATTTTAATAAGGGGGTACAATATCTCTAGGAGAGTGTTGGGTTTTGTTGAGTTGAGACATAGGGGCTTTGACAAATACTGTCATTTCCAGAAGCAATGGTTTATTGGTTTGATTATCATTGGAGGAAGGGGGTAAAAGAGGTAGAGGAGATCAGAATATCACTCTATACACACACAGAGTGAGAGCCAGAGCAAGAGCAAAAGTGTGAGAGGGGGGTGACGTGGGGAGGGAGATGAGTTGGCATGTCCATATTCACAAGCACCTTTGTCTCTTAGAATCCTTGACTTCCTTCAAGTCTCACCTCAGATGCTGCTTACAACAAGACATCTTCTCTGATTCTTCTCTCCCAACTTAGGGCTTCCCTTCTCATATTGCATCAACCTGTCTCTTTAATGTAGCATCCACCCGGGTGGACTCTAAGTTCCTTGAGGGCCCAATCTATTTTTTTGTGTTAGTCTTTGACTGCCTGGTTCCACAATGTTTAATAAATGTTTGTTGAAATGAATATGTGGGAGCAAAAATCAAAGAAGCAGGCAAAGATAGAGGAAAGAAAGTGAAAGGCCCTGAGAATATCACTCTCTCAGTTAATTTTTTTTTTACCACTAGCAAAACATTGTCCAGGTGATATGTAGTACAAGTTTTATCCCCATTTCGTAGATGGGGCAAGTTAGTGGCAGAAATCAGATCAGGCTTATCCTAGTCAAGAGTACTTGATCTCACCCCTTGAACAATGTGGTATTTAAATATTATAAGCATTAATGAGATAGGCCCAATTTTAAAGTCACCAATGATGGGGCAGCTAGGTGGTGTAATGGATAGAACACTGGACTTGCAATTAGGAAGACTCATATTTATGAGTTCAAATATGGTGTCAGACACCTATTAGCTGTGTGACCCTGGGCAAATCATTTAGACCTGTTTGCCTCAGTCTCCTCATCTGCAAAATGATCTGGAGAAGGAAATGGCAAACCTCTCCAGTGTCTTTGCCAAGAAAACCCCAAATAGGGTCACAAAGAGCTGGACATGACTGAAATGACTCAACAACAACAGTGATGGGAGAGCAGGGGTAGGCAGCAGGGCTTAGACTATAGAGAATATACATTCTAATTTGTCATCCTAATGCATCAGAGCTGGGAGGAACCATAGCACATATAATGAATATATTTGAATGAGTAAATGCATATTTATTAAGCACTTACAGTGTGCCAAGCTTGTACTAAGAGTTAGAGATACAAATACTAAAGGGTCACTCATAGTCCCTGACCTCAAGAGTCATTTTATTTTTATTTTTATTTATTTTTTTTTCTTTTTTTCCCCTTTTTTTGGAGGGGGGAGGGCAGGGCAATTGGAGTTAAGTGACTTGCCCAAGGTCACAGGGCTAGTAAGTGTTAAGTGTCTGAGGCCAGATTTGAACTCAGGTCCTACTGACTCCAGGACCAGTGTTCTATTCACTGAGCTACCTAGCTGCCCCACGAATCTTACATTTTAATAAAAGGGTGCAATACCTCTAGGAGAGAGGTGGGTTTTGTTGAGTTGAGCCATAGGGGTTTTGATGAATATTGCCCTTTCCAGAAGCAATGGTTTATTGATTTAATTATCATTGGAGGAAGGGGTTAAAAGAGGTAGAGGAGAGCAGTCCCCTTTGACATCAGGAAGATGACATGACATGCAAATGAATTGGACTTAAGTGAAGAAGGATTATGCAAAGTCACCAGTCTCATTTTCTTCTCCAGTCATATGGGTCCAGTGGTCATATATAGATCAAGTCAACTAGAGATGGCCCAGAATGTAGTGGGAGACCTTGGCCATTTTAAGCTAAGATCTTTAACAGGTCTCAGTGTGACTGAGGCAACACTCACTCATTGATTAAGCTTAATAAGAATTGAGACAAAGAATGCCCTCTTTATCTAATCAAAAATTTTAAAGGGGGCAGATGGGGAGATGGCCTGGATGGAGGGCTGGATGAGACATGAAACCTCCCCTATTGTGGAGCCAACTGGATATAGTGAGCTAGTTCAGAAATCCCTCACCAATAAGGATAACCCACTCCCAGGGCGATAGTTCCAAAGACAAGTACATTCACTTCCCATGTGATTGGGGGCATAGTGAATGTCAGAGAGGAAGAGACCTTGGAACAATGTCAGAACTGAGAGGAACCATCTGAAGACCTGGGTGCTTTGACATGCCATAGATGACAGTGTGATATTGGGTGAGTCACTGCTCTTTCTTGGGTCTCAGTTTCCTCATCAGCAAAATGAGATGGTGGGACTATATAACCTCTGAGGTCCCTGCCATCTTAGATCTATGATTCTATGACCTTATGCTGAGTGCCGGCAATAAGAAGGACAAAAATACAACAAAAAGAAACATTCCTGTCATCAAGGAGCTGACCTTCTAGGGGTGGGGGTGGAGGACAACATTGTACATGGGTAGATCAATCCACCAACCAATAAGCATCAATTAAGCACCTATTCTGTAGTAGGTACTGGTATGGTGAGGAGACAATAAAAAGAATGGAATAATTCTTCCTCTCAAGAAGCAAACCAATACAAAATATTTGCCAGGTAAGTACTTTGTAAGTCTCATGCCTTGTCTCCTCTCCTGTGAAATGACAGGAGGCTCCTACCTCTAATGCTGCATGCCTCTCATAATAACAGTTAACATTTATATAGCATTTATAATACATTTATTTACTATGTGCCAGGCACTGTGCTAAGTGCTTGCCAATGATCTCATTTGATCTTTACAATAACCCTGGAGAGTGTGTTAATATTTTCCTCATTTTTTGACATATGAGGGAACCAAGGCAAATAAAAGTCAAATGACCCCCCTAGGTAGTAACTGTCTGAGGTTGTATTTGAACTCAGATCTTCCTGATTCTAGGTCCAGTGCTCTATTAACTGTTATCACCTAGCTGACCTACTATTATACTACTACATATTTTTAAAATTAATTTATTTATCTTCTTGTTCACATTACTCATTTCCACGAGATTTTGAGTTACAAATTTTCTCCCCATCTTTCCCCTATCCACCACCCCCAAAACAGTGATCCCACTGTATAGCCCCTCCCCCAATCTGCTCTTTCCTATGCCCTCCCCCATCGCCCCTCTGACTTTCCAATAGAGCAGGATAGGTCTTCCTACTCCAGTGCCTGTATATCTTAATTCCCTGTTGCATATTACTACATATTTATACTACAGTTATGAATGGAGTGGGGCACATGGTGTCCCACTGTGGAACAGTAGTATGACATGGTAGCTGATTGAGCTAATTCAATCATAGACTGTGTGGAGAAGCCATATCCAGTCCAAGGGAGATGATCCTCCTGTTGTACTCTGCCCTATCTGGAGTGATGGTTGAGTTCTGGGTTCTAAAGAGATATGAGTAAGTCAGAGAACATTCAGAGAAGAGAACCTAGGACACTGAAAGGCCTCTATAGGAGTGTTGTATAGAAGAGCTGTGGGTGTTTAGTCTGGGGAAGTCAGAGAATTTTGCACCATGCCTCCCCTGCCTTCTCTCTTCATTCCAGCAGCCTCCTTCTCCCATTGGGGTGATCCTCCCAGAACCATAACCTCCATTTGAGGAACGGTCCAGGTCATCCATATTTCATTGTCCGGACTTTACTACCATTTTGTTGTCGTTCAGTCCATTCAGCCATATTGGACTCCTTCTGACCTCATGGGGGGCTTCTTGGCAAAGATATTGGAGTGTCTGCCATTTTCTTTTTCTATTTTCTACTGCCATACTGCTCCAATTTGTGGTCTTCCTCGTTGGAATGGAAGCTCCTTGCGAATACGAGAAATAGGAAAGATGGGAACTGTTTTCTTTTTGCCTGCATTTGTATCCTCAATCTTAGCACAGTGCTTGGAATGTAATAAGCAGTCAAAGAAGGCTTGTTGCTTTGTGGCTATGATAGCTGTGCTCAAGTATCTGAAGGGTTTTCAGGTGGAAGAGAGATTAGCTTGGTTCTGCTTGGTCCCAGAAGACAGAATTGTGGATAGATGAGGCAGAGAAGCAAGTTTTGATTCTATGTAAAGAAATGCCTTCTAACGATTAGTGCTGTTCAAAAGGAAACCAAAAGGTTGCCCCCCACCTCACCGCCCCTGCACAGCATGTTGCTGATAAATGTTGATTAAATGTTGTTTGTTTCAAAGAGGCCTCTTGAGTGAATTGGATTTAAATGAGGCAGAGTTGCACAAAGTTGTCAGCCTCTCTCTTCCTGAGTCACTGAAGTCCAGTAACAAGAAGAAAGTCAGGGTGACTATTGATGACCTGGGATGCAGGGGATAACGTTGGCGTCTGTGACGTCTGGTCACGCTCTAAGCACTCCACAGTGCCTGCTTCAGCCACCTTCATGGCCATTGAAACAAATTGTTCTCATCCGCCCATTCCACCAGGGGAAGCCTTCACATGCTTGGGATAGACAACCCCCTAACTCACTGACACATTGGAGGCCTGTTGTTTACCCTCAACCTGGTTTAGCTTGCCTACCAAGACAGTTTGACCAGAGTGTCACCAATGCACATGCTACAGTTTCTTGGAACCACAAGTGAGAGTTGGGTGAAGGTGTATAGCAAAGGTGTATAAGTTGCCCTGAAAATGGCTCAGCAAATCCTCATGCCAGAGGAGGTAGTCCTTCCTGAAAAAAAGATTTAATACCAACCTTATAGAGTCAGAAGACTCTTAAGTTTTTCAAGTCAAGGCTGAAGGCCAGTTGTTGAAGATGTGATGGAGTGGAATCTTGCCTATTTCTAAATTGGACTTGATGGTCTCAAGGTCTCTTTCACTTCTGAAGTTCTTGTATGCTATGGATGACTGATGGCTCCTGAATTGCTAGCAGGTCTTGTTTTGCAGTCTATCCATACTCTGATGGACTCATGCTTTCATCAACCAGGGTATTTCCTTCGCTGGTGAAGATTTCAACCCTTTCTGGACTTCTCATACAATGAGATTGTTGACAATTTAATTTAATTCAACAAGGGGTTTATTAAGCACCTACTGCTATGACCCCAGGCACCATGCTAGGTGCTTGGTGATAAAGACAAAAACCCAAACCATTCCTTTGGTCAAGGATCTAACATTTTAATGTGCCAGAGTAGGTTCACACATACGTAAATATACAGAATATGCAAAGTAAACTGGGGAGGGAGTGAAGTTCTGAGGGATAGTGATAGTTATACCCTCCTTGAAAAAAGACAGTGAAGAGAGCCAATGAAACATTAAAAAACCCCTCTCAGAACAGAAGGAAGTTAAAGAAGGGGATATAGACAAGCAGGACAGTGTTGGAACTACTGTGCAAAATTCAATATATGCTTTAAAAAAACCCTGTTCATAAAAAGCTTCACTATGTCATATTAGCATATTACCTTTGTATAAATCAGTTTGTCTCTCTGGGCTTTAGCCTCATGTTGTTGTTGTTGTTGTGTTTGCCCTTCATTTTCAAAGGGACCATGACATCAGGGAGATGATGACATGACTTGCAGTTGACTTGGATGTGAGGGAGGGAGGCAGGGCTGTGCAAGGTCACCAGCCTCACATTCTCCTCCAGAGTCATCTGGGTCCAGTGGCCAGATATTCATCAGGATGACTAGAGATGATGACCCAAGATGCAATGGAAGACCCTGACCCTTTTAGGCTAAGGTCTTTTCAGGTTCTCACTTTGAGTGAGGGGAGCTCCACTTGATGGTCTTTAAGGTCCTTTCCAGGTCTATGACCCTAGAAACATTCTCGAGGTTCTATATAACTTTCAGTAGAGTATAAGCTCTTAGAGGGAAGGGATTGTTTCATTTTTCATTGTAGTTCAGTGTCTAGCACTTTGAGGCCTTCTTCTGGGTCTCTTAATACTTTGTAAATCCCAGGATAACACTAAAGCTATTCATCTGTTTTCCCTCACTCTGATCCAGTCTGGGTAACTTGGTGGTGCAGTAGATAGAGCTTGGGGCCTGAAGTCAGGAAAACCTGAATTCAAATTCAGCTTCAGATACTTACTAGCTATGTGACCCTGGACAAATTATTTATCTCACTTTCCTCATCTATAAAATTTCTTGGAGAAATAAGACAAACCACTCCTATATCATTGCCAAAAAACCTCAAGTTGGGCCATGAAGAGTTGGACATGAATGAAAGACTGAGCAACAAGACAGTCACATGTAGCTCTGACAGATTCCTCTCCTAGCTCCTATTTCTATTGATGAATCATGTTCCCAGAGCTAGGCATACTACACCTTCCCCTCAGGGCTCTAGGGACAATTTTTCAACATCATTATTCTTTAACCATGAGGGGCTTTCTCTAACACCACTGGCTTAAGCCCCCACTGATTCACTTTTCATTAAAATTATCAACTGAGAATTATTTAGCAAGCCACTGTTGAGTAGTTTTTAGAAAGGAGTATTTATTGAAGTGGTATAATTGGTACAAAGAATTGGTATAGCTACATAGTCCAGGGCAAAGTGGACTCAAGGTTACAAAGCACAATGGAGAAGATACAAGAATTCCTGACTACTAAAAGTTATTTTCTCCCATTTATAGAGTGTTTAGGAAGCTCCCCTTCTGCATGGTATAATATCTTTGCTGTTCTCTTTGTAGAACCATTAGTCCAGTTAGGGTCTGCTAGCTGATGGGTGCCATTGATGATTCTGATAGGAATATGGGAGCCAAAGCTATCCCCAGGGGTTATGATGCTGGGATACATGGTAAGTACAACATCCAATCCTTCAGAGTTGGAAAGTCTACCTCCAGTCAAGAGGAAAGGAGATCTGGTTGAGGTTTTCCCTCCCAGGTGGGTCCTTCTCAGGGAAGGTTCAGCTTTTCTCTACACTGTCCAATTTCTGGAATTTCCTCTTTTCTCAATTGGATGGATAATTTATAAACAATCCCTGGGGAATAGTTGCTTGATTGAGACATGTTCTTACCTAGGTAAGGTATCAGAGCAAAAATGGTCATTGTTATAGGATTCTGTAATCCTAGTAATTTTGTCTTTTGTACCATTCTTTGTTCCAGTCAGCAAGCATTTTATTAACTACTTATACTATGTCAGATACTGTGTTATGCATTGGGAATACAAAGAAAAAGCAAAACATAATACTTCTTGACCTCAAGGAGTATATATTCTAATGGGAGAAGCATGCAAATAACTAGGCAAGTACAGAAATATGTATAGGGAAGATGGAAGTTAATCTCAGAGGGGAAGACGCCAGAGATGGGAGCAAGGGCAAAGTCCTTTCAAAGAAGCAGGATTTTGAGCTTAGTTCAGAACAGGGGTGTTTAACCTGGAGGCCAAAAACCCAGTGGATAGTTTTCATTGGATCCATGAACTTGAATAGAAAAAAATATGATATTTTAATTTTCATTGACCTTTAACTGAAATTTAGCACTTAGTACATAGTAGTTGCTTAAATGCTTTTTGTTGTTAATAGTGAGTCATTGGAGTTTACTGACTAGGAGTGTTACTTGGCCGGAAGTAACCCTAGCCCTAAAGTGCAGGTGTTTTCAGGATGTTTACTTTGACAGCAAATTGGAGAATGGACTGGGGCTAGGAGAGACTCAAGGCAGGCAGACCCACCAGCAGCTATTCCCATGATCCAGTTGTGAGGTGATCAGGGCCTCCACTGGGTTGGGGTGGTGTCAAAGGAGAGAAGGGAGTGTATTTGAAAGATGCTACAAAGGTGAGGTTGACCAAGAGATGTTCCAAAGGTGAAATGGACAAGAGATGCTGCAAAGGTGAAATCAACTAGAGATGATGTAAAGGGGAAATTGACCAGAGATGTTACAAGGTGAAACAGACAGGAGATGATACAGAGATGGAACTGACAGGCCTTGGTCACTCATTGGATATGTGGGGTAAGAGACAGTGGGAAGTCTAAGAACCTGGGTTAGGGTGTGAGTTATTGCTGGTCTTTTTCTTTTTTATTCCTACTGATATTCGCCAATAGGTCAGGAGATTTTAGAGTTGGAAAGTACCTTAGTGACTATCCTGTCTTACTCATCCCCAGGAGAATCCCCTGTACAACATCCCCTTCAAGTGGTCTTCCAGTCTGAAGACCTACAGCTAGGGGGAACTCACTGCTTCATCCACTTTGGGATGGCTTTCCTTGTTAGTTCTTCCTGATAACCAGCTTCAGTTTGAGTCTTTACAACTGTGTCACCATACCCCCAACTTCTGCTTTTCATTGCCTTTTATTGGTGGCATTCTACTTTCCTTTAGTGGAAAAAGCACCGGCTTTGGGGGTCAAAACCCTTGATGGCTTACTATCTGTGTGACTTTAGGTAAGTCCTAACCTCTGTGGACCTGTTTTCTTCTCTGTAAAATGGAGGAATTGAACTTGGCCTCTGAAGTACCTTTCAGCTATGAGTCTAGGATTCTATTATATATAGCCTAGGGTAGTGGGTTTTAATGCTTCAAGCATCTGCTATCATCCCTCCACTCTAACAGAGTCTGATCCTTGTATAGCTTGAACATAGGTGGAGGGCGTGTGAGTGGCTCTGTCCAGCCTGGTGGTGAGCCTCTCCTGGCTTAGCTAGGCTGGGCCTTGGACAACAGCAATCTCTTGCCAGGACTATCCCTTCCCTCCACTTTTGCATCTTTATGCCTGTATTGTCTCCTCTATTAAAATGTAAGCTTCTTGAGGGGAGAGACTGCATTCATTTTTATTCTGGTATTCTCAGCACTGAGCACAGAGCCTAGCCCAGAGTAAGCACTTAACCCATGCTGACTGAGGAATTCATTGGAGTGCTTCTAACTTAGTAGAAATAGTCAGGGCTTTTGCTTAATGTAAAAGAAAGCTTAGAGGAGTCAGCGTCACCTTTACATGATTTATATACATATATATGTGTGTCTGTAATACATACATACATCATACACAATATGCATATATGTATACTTACATATAGATACGTGTTTAATTTAAATTGTTCAGGGGAAATTTGAACGATTATAGTTGCAAACATTTAATTCCCTAGACTGTGTGTGTATGGGGGGGCTAAACCTGATAACATATATGTATGTTTGTATATTTACACCCACAGACATATATGTTCATTGTAATGTTCATTTGCTTGCTGCTTCCCCAATTAGACTGTAAGGTCCTTGAAGACAGGGACTGTCTTCTGCCTCTTTTTTGTATCCCTGGCACTTAGAATGGTTCCTGGAACATAGTAGGCACTTAATAAATGTTTATTGACTGACATACATGAATGTGTATAGAGGGTGTCCCAAAATTCTAAGTGCAATTTTTTTAGTTTTAATAGCTTAAAATGGCACTAGTGCTTTCGGAATACCTTGTATATATTTGGAATATACACACATATGTGTATACACACACATATATCCATATATCCATACATATATATGTATAATAGGGAACTGAATGCTTATAAATGTCTATAGCACCCATACATAGTCCTCATCTCCCCCTCCAATTAAGCAAAACCAACCCATATAGCCCTCGCACCAGTTGACACAGATATTCTATCTTTATGGTTTCTTGCCTTTCTTCCTACAGACAAATTAAAAACAAACCCAGGAGCCCTCAATTAAAAACCAAACAACTCCCTTTTTGTGGTATGGTGGTCAGAACACTGGGCTCAAAGCTTAGATCTGGTGCCTACTATGTGTGGAATCTCAGGCCTCAGTTTCCTCATCTGAAAAAAGAAGGGGTTAGACTAAGTGACCTCTAAATCTCCTCCTAGCTCTCAATCTAGGCTCATTGGCATGACCTTGGCAAGTCACCAAGCCTCCTTGGGCCTGTTTTCTCATCTGTAAAATGAGGGGGTTGGATTATGTGGCATTTGAGGGCCTTTCTAACGCTAGGATCTGAACAGGTGCACATTCCCTATGTTTGGAATATGTATCTTTTCTCCCTCCTTACCCCTCCACTCCTCACATCTTACTAACCCTACAAATGCCACTTCTTTCCAGAAGCCTTCCTTGATGGCTCCAGTAGCACTGGCTTTCCCCACTCCCCGTCTCACCTTGCGCACAGCATAAAACTTTGCTTATTCCTTTTGGATACGTAGTGAGCAGCAGTATGGTGAATGTGCTAAACCTGAATTCAAGTCCTCCCACCTCTGGTATCTTTGAGCTGTATGGCTCTGGTCAAGTCACTGAGTTGCTTCTGCAGCTCAGTTTCCTCAGACTGGAATATGGGTCTAACAGGAGGACCAACATTCCAGGGTTGTTGTGAAGATCACCTAAGATGTTTAGTGAGAGGTCTCACCAGCCTGCCAGGGCTGTGGAAGCTTTTATTTTGGGGGTCTGGACTTGGGATTTCATGAATGAAGACCCTCCTAAATGAAGAAGCTCCCTTATACTCATGAAGCTCTGTACCTAGAGAGGGGCTAGGGGACACTCAAGAAGTGACTCATCCAGGGTCACATAGCTTGGATGTCAGAGGCTAGACCTGAATCCAAACTTTCCTAGCTCAGAGGCTGGCCCCTCATACACTTAGACCATGTTGTCTCATTGTAACCATCATTTATTATTATTATTATTATTTTAATAACTTTTATGCTATTTTAATTTTATATTTATAGTTTAATATTTACAATATTTTAATGACTTTAATAACTAATAATGTGCATAGCTACATGGTATTTAGAAAGCACTGACCCAGAGTCAGAAGGCTTGGGTTAAAATCCAGACTCTGCCATTTACTATATGTGTGAATTTGGGGGTTTCAGTTTCCTTATTATTTAAAAACCAAGTGGTTTGTGTAGATAGCCTCTGGTCCCTTCCACCTCTAAATCTAGGACTCTATGGGGTAAGTAAGAGGGGACCTTCTCCAGTGTTGCACAAAATGCTGGTGAGAACAAGGGAATTGATCATTTCCAAATTGCAAACGTTATTTCCATTTCACAGATTAATACTACTGAGGACCAGCAGCAAGGTCAGTAAGCCAGCATTTATGGGCTTTTGAACGAAGGTGGCTTGACTATTTTTGCGTAATTAATATGTGCTGGGGCTATTTGAACCCAGACTTCCTGACTCCCAGTTCCTTCCTCTTTCTACCCAAACCCCAGAGCTGCTTGAAAGCTATAAGGGTAGCCCTGGTGCAGTCTTAATAATAATAGTATTACTAATTATATATACTAATGTAACTGTAATAAGAGCAGCTAACATTTATATAGTGTCTTAAGATTTGTAAAGTGTCTTATGAATATTATGTCTCTGGATCTACATGATAACTTTTAGATCAGTGGTTCTCAACCTTCCTAATGCCGTGACCCTTTAATACTCGTATGTGGGCATATCTGCATGAAGGTGGACCTGCCTGGAGACGGACAGAGGAGCCGTGTCTCGGTTCCTAAGACGACTGGAAATATGTGTTTTCCCATGGTTTTAGGCGATCCCCAAAGGGGTCACAATCCACAGGTTGAGAACTGCTGTTTTAGAGGTATATGCTATTATTATCCCCTCTTTATAGAGTAGGAAACTGAGGCAGAGAGGGGTAAGCAACTAGGCTAATACCACAAAGGTAGTATTATAGGGCACTGGTGAGATTCAAACCCAGGACCTGTAATCCCAAGTTTAGCATTCCTTCCACCATACCAGGCACCCTCAAGATAAATTCATTAGAAACATGAAGGCTGATTTGTGGAAACTGGGCTGGAGTTAGTGAATGGATTGAAATCAATCCATTTCTGAAATACCTCAGTTGAAGTTATATCCATTGCCTCAAAAGCAGAAACAAGGAGCACCATGCTTGTATTTCTGTTGAATCTGAATATGTTTTTTCTTGGAGACTACACTCTTCCTCCCCACCCCTGCCTCCAAGCCTTCCTCTATGTATCTATGTATATATGTTTCTATCACTATCTGTCCATCCATCCATCCATCCATCCATCCATCCAAACATCCATCCACCCATCCATGCATCCATCCAATCTCTATTTCATCACCAAAGTCACCAATTCTGGCCAAACCTACAGAGTTTAAGTACTTCAACATGAAAGTCAGGATGCCTTGGTATGTGGGTTATCTGCTGTATAGTGGAGAATCTCAACCACGAGTGGTTAAAAGTCAGAATTGTAAGCTGGGAAAATCTATTCTTCCCAAAAACGGGACCAGAGGAATTCTTGGTAGCCCTGTAAAACTAAAACCCAGTGTAGGTGAAAATGTTGTTAACCAGCTACCACTTCCTCTCCACACCCCCTCCCCAAGTCTAGGAGCATAAGTGGCGGGGATCCTATTCCTGAAATGTCATCTCCATCTCAAGGATGCATGGAGAAGACTTATTGTGACATACAACACTCCAGAGGGGACAAGCTTTTTCTTTGTGGTGGCACTGCTGTTGTTGGAACCAGAGGGAGGAATTAGAATAAACGAGAGAGAGAGAGAGGGGGGGGGAGGGAGGGAGAGAGAGATGGTAAGAGGGAGGGAGAGAGGTAGAGTAAAAGAGAGGGACAGAGACAGAGAGGGAAGACACAGGGACAGAGGAAGAGGAGAAGGGGGAAAGAGGAGAAGTGAGAGACAGAGAGAGAGGAAGAAGGAGAGGAAGAAGAAGGAGGAGGAGGAAGAGGAAAAGAGAGAGGAGATGAAGAAGAGAAGGGGGGAAAGAGAGGAGAAAAGAAAGGAGAGAGAGGGAGAGAAGAGATAGTGGGAGAGAAACCCGCCCCACCACTGTTTCCAGGCGACACATGTAATCTGTTGCTGTCATACATACCCTTTCCCGTAAGACAGCGGGTCCCACTGGGAGAAGGGGCGAAGTGGAATATTTTATCAGCTGTGTACATATGTACAGGAGCCTGGTTGAAAAGCAAAACCTCTTTTTTGCTCTGAATAGGGGGAAAGAGGGAGGGAAAAAGAGGGGGAAGCCATGGAGGGGGCTTATCTACACGGGGTGAACAACCAGTCTGTGCCCAGTGGACAATATTCCTACCCTTTGAGTCAAGTCCAGAAGGGAAAGTCCACATGGATCAATGCTTTGGGTGACACAGTATAAGAAAGATCTGACTTCTTAAAAAAAAAAAAAAGAATCCATTTGACATTTAATAATAACAAAAATAGACATTTAGTTAGTACTTTTAAAAGAGTTACAAGAATCTTTATACATATTCTCCTGTCTCGTCCTCACAACAACCCTGTGGGATAGATATTGTGTCTGGTCCCATCTTACAGATGAAGAAACTCATCTCCAGTGACTTGCCCAGGGTCACAAAGCAACTGTCAGGGTCCAGGTGTTCCTGACTCCAAATCCAGCACTCTGTCCACTATACTTGATTTGTTTATTTTTTTAATGAGAGAGAATCCTTTAGGGCTTGAGCCTTGCTGTTCAGTGGATGGGGCCAATGCCTTAGCTTAAAGGGCCACACCCCCCAATGTGAATTTCAATACCCCATCTTGCTCTTCTTTCCACGAGACTTTTTGCACTGGGGGTGAATTCCTCTCTGTAGAATTGGTTACCAAATGTGGGGTTTGGGGTGGGCAGGATGCGTGGCTCTCTGGTTGAGAAAACTTGTTCTTCCGCACCTGCGTCTACACTGTTTGTCTCTGTTTTGGAAGCTGGAATGGGCTGAATTTGGATGGTGCTAGGTGAGTGTGTCCTCCTCTGTACTTCAAACAAGCCAGGACTAGAAGACAGGAAGCTCTCCCCAGAGCCTTGCTGCGGAGGACCAGCTGTGTACCTAAGAGGCAGAGGTAAAAAAAAAAAAATAAATGAGATCAGACACCATTACTGATCACAGATAGTTAGAAAGTACCCAGCCTTGGAACAGCCACTAGTTCAGTTAGCCAGGGAGATCAGCTATTTCTAACAAGTGACTTGAAAAGGAAACACATTTATTAATCATGTTACCCAGGCACCTTTGGTGAGGAGGGTTGGTCAGCAATGATTCTGTGTTTCTGTGTGGCACCCCTGAATGACAGGATACAGATTCTATTCTGGGGGATCAGTAGAGGTGACTGGTCACTCTAAATACTGAGCCACGAGTATCCCTCTAAACAGGGACGTGTACAAAAAGGTCTGGGGACACAATGTGGAGCTGATCAACTTCTGTTAAACCATCACCCTCTCCCCAGTTCCCAGACAGAGATAAGCAAGTTGGGGATCTCTGAGCTCATGAAAAAGTTTGTGGTTATTAAAAAAAATAGTAAGAAAGAGAGAGGAAGAGAGAGGCAAAAGCAGGATGGAAAAAAAGAGAGGTAGAAACGAGTGAGCCCATCTGGGCAATGCATCACATTGAAATTGTCCCGCATTAAAAATTCACCAGCCAGTGAATTTTCAAGGGATTTGTAGTAATTAGATGACAAAATGCCTGCAAATCTCAGGCTTGCCAAAGATGTTACTCAGGGGTCAAAGACTCCACACTTTCGGCTGGGTAATTTGTAAGTGTCAATCACACACAGCCATCAGAGAGAAGGAAAAGATCTAACCGCGGAATTCTAACTAAGTCCAATGTTCTTGCCTTCAGCCACCCCATCGGCTGCTTTCATCTCCCCTTCACTCCATCCCCCCCACTCCCTCCCCACAATCGCCTTCCCCTCTTTTATCAGAGGCACAGACGGTCTGCGGCTTCACAAGGGACTTGGAATGGAGCTGGCTGTCGTCGAACCCAAGTTTCTAACTTCTCCCTTTTTCCCAATACATATTTTTGGTGGTGTTTTTAGGTTTTCTTTTCTTTTTAAATGCAATTTTATCATTTTTTTCAAGGAACAAAAATCTATTTTTTTCTACCTCTCTCACTAGGAAAAAAAATCCTATTAGATACTACTAAACTTACACAACCTGCCCTGCCTCCTCCCCCCCCCCACCAAAAAAACCTCCCTGAGTTTCAGGAAACATTGTTCACCAAAGGACAATTCCTTGGACACCCTACTATTTCTTCAGAGCTTGAAGAATACTTGGAGATCACTGAATCCAAGACATCTTTATATTACAACTGAGGCCCAAGAATGTTAGATCATGGTCACAGAGCCAGAATCTCAACCCAATCAATCTATCAGCATTTATTAAGCACTCACTACATTCTAGGCACAGTGCTGGGCATCAGAGATACCTAGACAAAAATGAAAGAATGTTTGCCCTCAAGAAGCTTACATTCAAGAAGGGCAGGGGTTCTTAATTTGGGGCCGGGATTTTCTTCTTTTATTTTCATAACTGCATTTTAGCATAATTGGCTTCCTTTGTGTAACCCCGTGTATTTCATTTTATGCCTTTAAAAACATGATTCCGAGAAAGCACTTCTAGGTTTCAGCAGACTAACTGACTGCCCAAGGGGTTCACGGCACAAAAGAAGGGAAAGAATTCAGATTTTCTGTCGCCTGGTTTCCAGTCCAGGGCACTTTCCTTCAAACCAGGCTGCCTGTGTTATCACTGACATCTCTGTCCTGATGATGGACAGCTCACACCCCAGTCAGATGATTAACAATAACATTATTCATCTAAATATTAATAATAGTCATCAACAATAGTAATAGTAATGACATTTATATGATGGTTTAATTTCTGCAAAGTCTCCCCATTCTCTAATCTAAGCCTCACAACAATCCCTTGGGGTTCAATGCTCCAGGCTCAGAGAAGGTGCCTGACCTGCCATGAGGTACCCCAGCGGGTGAGGGTGAATGGCAGGATTCGACCTGGAGTCCATCCTGTCTCTGATTCTGTGCTCTCTCCACACTCGACCATCTGAGATCATTGGATACAAACCCCCCATTTGATCAGAAGCTGTTGTATTAAAGGTTGGGCATGCTAATGACCATTAAGCAAGGGGGAGACAGACATCCAGAGTGGGGACCTGCTCCAGAAAGTGGACTCTCAGTCTGGCCTCTCACCCGTTCTAGTGAAGATTCCTTACCTATATAACCCAGGGGGCATTCTCAAATCTTCCCTCTTATACATTCATTAAACACCTACTATGTGCAAGGTACCCTGCTAAGCCAAGATCCTGATTTGTGCCCTGAGAGATGCTCTCATCATGCCTGGATTTTCTTTTTGAAATGTTATTGGGGTGGGAGGGGCAATGGAGAGGACAGCCAGAGAACGCTCATATTGGATGCTCTGCCCCTGGGCACACGCCATACTTTTCTAGGGGAGGATCTCATTCCATTGACTCTTTCTGATTAAAAATTTTCTGAAGGGAATAATGGGTTGGGGGCCTCCCAGAGGAAAAGTGTCTGTCATTACATGTTTTCCAGGAACTCTTGGCTTGCCTGGAGCATGGGTTGAAAACCAATGTTCTCCAAAGCCTCCATCCCACTCCCTCCCTTCCCCGTATACCAGCTGAGACTGCCCAGGGCCAGTGCCTGCCGATGCCTAGCCTGAGAGCTGGGGATGGAAGGGTGGGCTGGCCTTTAAAAAGTCCCTCAATCTACTCTGAGATGAAGAAACAGAGACCCACAGAAAGGAAAGAAGTCATTCAAGGACAGACCCTCCAGTAGCAAAGTCCCCCCCACCCAAAGTCTTCCAAGTGCCAGATGATGGGATCACGTGTTGCACAATCAAATTCTAACCAAGCAGAAGACTGCAGACTTGTTCTCAACATTTGTTTGTACAGGCATCCCTGGGTTTATGTGACCCCAACATAAAACAATATGGATTTAGACACATGAAGATTCACTTTATAAAAGAATTCAAGACAGGATCATCTTCTCTTTCCCCAAGCCCCTGCTAACAAGGTGGTGTAGTGGACGGAGCTCTGGGCTTGGAGTCAGGAAGATCTAAGTTCAAATTTGGCCTCAGACACTTACTAGCTGGGTGACCCTGGGTGAGTCACTTTACCTAGGGAAATGGACTCATTTCCTCTCTCATCCTATAACTGAAGCATCCATCAGAAGAAGAAATGGCATCTGAAGTCCCTCCCAAATCTAGATGCAGGATCCTAGAGCCATCCGACAACCCAGAAATCCTTCTAGGGATGCCTGGGAATGTCTGGAGCAGAACATAGCTCTTGAAATGTGTGTGGTCTGATGAGGCCAGAGGACAACAGGCCCTCCCTGGTACTGAATACCATGCCTCCCGCATGCAGGCCAAAATTCCATTAATGTTTACGGCAGACATATTACACTGTTAACTTGTATTGAGCCTGGAAGCCACTAAAACTGTATGTGTACACACACACACCACACACACATACACACAAGTATGTATGTATATGTACACACACAAACATATTTTTTCAGGTGACCAGCTGTCTAATCTCTTTCTTAGTTAATTTTTTGGGGGGTAGAGGAGGAAGGAGACCCCACCATAGCGACAGATGATTCTGATTCTCTACCCTTCATCTCAGCTTGGTGCTGCCATCACTAAACCTTCTCCACTAGGTCTAACTGAGCGGGGGATTTACTCAAGGGAAAAATGAGAAAGTGGCTGGTGTTTCTTGGGAAGTGCCGGACAAGTCCTTTTGAGTGCCCACGTAAAACTCTCTTCAGCGCTAGATGAAGAAGAGTAATAGTGAGTCCTCCAACCTGCAGGCGAACACAGGCGGCACCAAATGAATCCTTTCCAGGCTGCCGGGGATATATCACAAAGACTAAGCTCCCTGCTTCTAATACAATAAAAATTATTAACAACAACAAGAAGTTGAGGTCATCCATTCTCCAAGCCCCTCATGAATATCTCCAGCCTCCTTCGCTCAGCTTTGAGGGCCAGATTCTGGGCCTGCCAGCAAAAGGGACAGCCCAGACAGAGGGAAAAGATGCTGCCTCTTGGTGCAGAGGGCCTGGGTTCAATCTGCCTCTTACTGATTACTCATTCTGTGACCTTGGACCAGTCACTTAAACCCACCTGGGCCTTTTCTATATAAGTT
>CM053594.1:24104509-24174784 GCA_028646575.1 Pseudocheirus occidentalis | reverse complement strand
TGGACTCCAAGAGGTAGATTTTGGCTTGATGTCAGGAAGAAATTCCTCATGATGAAAACTGCCTGAGAACGGGAGGGCTACTACCTCCAGGGCTTCAGTCCCCTTACCAGCACTTGTCAGGTGGAGGCCAGAGACTGTGCAATCAGCAAGCATTTATTAAGAACCTACTGCGTGCCAGGCCCCAGAGACATGGGCACAAAGAATGCAATCATCTCGAATTTCAAGGGGAGAGACCCCTGGTCAGTACAGGTCACTGTCAAAGTCTCTTCCAGTCTCAAGGATCTGGGAGTGTCTCTCCTTGAATCTGAGCCTGGAAATCTGCCATTCATCCTCGCTGTGCCTCCTACGGACGTCAGGGCGCTGATTTGTTGCTATGTTGGCCAGAGATAACGGCGCATGATGGGCCCATCTCCCTCCACTCTGAATCAGCAGAGGCCGGTGGCCATCTGCTCTCCCCTCTGCCCCTCTCCCACTGAGGCCAGACTGCCTGCCCTTCCCAAAGGCGCAGAGGCCGGAGAGGCCGCCCCCAGCTCCCGGTAGGAACGCGGAAGACGTACCTCCCTCTGCCAGAGCGCAGCTGAAGTATCTGCTACTCGCTGTCCTCTTTCTCGCCCTCCTCCAGCTGCTCTAGGATCTCGTCCAACACCACAGACCGCCTTTTCTTTGGGGAATCTATACGAGCCCAGATGGCAGAAGAGAAGAAATGAACAGCCGAGAGGGTTGGGAGGCAGCAAGACAGAAAAGACAGAAAGAAGGGGAGGAAAAAAAAAAACAAATTTGGTGAGATAGGCATCAGCTCATCACAGTCAAGAGCACACGGCTTTTCCCCCACAACTCCCTCTTCTTGGACCCGATGAATGTGTCTTTTCAGAGATCTGCTGCCCTTGGGAAAAGTCAGCCCTTTTCAATATTGGGGAGAAAATTCCCCTTGTTCTCATCGCATCCTCCTCTGGTCTACTGTACTGAGGGCAGGCTGGAGATCTTCATGTCTGCCCAGCAAGGAGAACAAAGGCAGAGATTCTTCCGAGGATTGCTTTGCCTCAGCCAAGCCAGAGGCATGGAGATGGAGTGGCTGGCCCCATTTGGGGTTTCTTTTTGGGAAGAGGAGACTTTGGGCTCCTCTGTGGAAAGGGAGGGGAACAGGATAGGGAGATAGGAGAGGAAAGGGCTGCTTTTTCACGAGCCTAAGTTTGGTCATAGCCAGGATTCACAGATTTTGAGTTGGATGGTAGCCTAGAAGCCATGTAGTCTAAACCTCTCATTTTTTGTCCTCTGTGGAGAAGGAAAATGACTTGGCTAAGGTCACATAGGTAGTAAGCAGGAAAGATAGGCGTTGAGTTGACCTCCTTCGGTACCAAATCTGGCACTTGTTAGACATGGAGGTTGAAACACGGCAGTTCAGAAAAGCGGCTTCCTGATCCTGGGGACTCCATTCAAAGCAGCATCTAACCTAAGCCTCCCTTACCTTTTTGACCCAGGTAACTCTTGCACTGCACACTCCTGACTGTGTCCCTGACCTCTGCCAAACCGAAGCGCAGGCTTGCAGTGTGGCCAACTTGGGGCCCTTCCCGTCTCTCCCTCTGTGACCCCTGTTCTCCCATCTTTCTTCATCAACACAGGCAAAGCCTCCTTTACTCACCAGCCTCCCCTCCACAAGAGGCAGAATGGACTGAGAGCCAACCTTGAAGCTAAGAGACCAAGAAACGCCTTTGACAAATACTGGGGTAGGGCAACTAGGACTCTCAGTTACAGGAGGCAAAGGACTGACCCGCACTGGTACAAGGAGCTTCCTTTTCCAGGCCTTCCCTGTACTAACAAACCCCAGTGTTCTTTCTCAGAATATCATCAGTCTGCAGCAGAGGGTATGGCACCGCCCCGCTCCCGCTACCTTGGATTTTGGGAGAGGTATTACAGGACCAGACTCAGAAGCCATCAAGTCCAACCCTCTCATATTACATATGAGGAAACTGAGTCCAAAAGAGGCTGGATCAAGGGTGGGGAACCTGCGGACCTGAGACCACATGCAGCCCTCAAAGTCCTTGGGTGCAGCCTTTTGACCGAGCCCAAGTTTTATAGAACAAATTCTTTTATTATAGGGATTTGTTTGTTTAGTTTGGGTTCAGTCAAAGGGCTGCATTTGAGGACCTAGAGGGCCACATGCAGCCTTGAGGCTGCAGGCTCCTCACCCTTGGGTTCAGTGTCTTGTGGACCAATGGACAGAGTTCTAGCCTGGAGCCCCAAATTAATTCAAATCTGGCATCAGACACTTACTACTTGTGTGACTCTGGGTAAGTCACTCAATCTGCTTGCCTCAGTCTCCTCATCTGTAAAACAGGGTATAATAACAGCCCCTCCCTCCAAGGGTCGTTGTGAGGATCAATGGGGATGACAAACCTGACACGGTGTCCGGAACAGTCAGTGCCACATCAGTGATAGCTGTTTATCACTGTTGTTACTGCCCAGGGTCACGCAGCCTGGGAGTCAGTAAGGTGGGCTCTGCACACAGGCTTTCGTGACTCCCAGCTCTGGTGGTGAGACTGAAGACAGTGTGGCCCAGTGGTCTGTGATCATACGGAAGTCACTGATAATGACGTTCTGTGCACATCTCAGTGTGCTGGTAATGTCAATGGTGGGGTGGGAAGGAGGATGGGAAATAGTGACTAGCTCCCAGGAGGCAAGAAATGGGTCCTAGGCCCTGACTTAGGCAGAGGGAGGTGGATGGCTTTATCTTCGCAGTGACCGGCTGTGAAGCACCAGAAAGAAAAGTAGAGGAGAGCTCTGTGTTCCCCAAGGACAGAGCAGATACCACACATGGCTTGTCTTCTTGTTCCCTCCCCCTCTCCCCACTTCCCCATTTGAGGCCTTGGCTCTCATTTGCTTCCTCATAATCATCGGGTTTGGGTGGTACACAATGGCCTCCGGAAATTGAATTTGAGGGGAGGTAATGGGATCTGTGGCAGTGGTGGTCAGAAACGAAGTAGGAATGAGAAGCCCATTGGAGCGGCTAGTCCTTCCGACAATGGGGAGAGAGCTGGCGGGGAACCCAAGCTCCTCTCCTCTTCCCCAGAATTAGATGGGCTACAGGGGAGTTCTGGAGCTTGGTTAGTCACTGGTGGCCCACCTGGACTCCAGAGGCCAGGCCGGCCCAGGGTTTCTCGCAATCTTCCAGGCCTGAAGAAGTGGTTGTCAACTGGTCACTGCTGCCCCTGCCCAACACCCACCTGAGATGCCTGAGGGAGGGGAGGGGAGGATGGGCAACACTTCCCATGGAATTATTTTTACTGCTACGCAGGTCCTAGAAAGTGCCTTTTGGATTGTGGGTTTAGATCTGAGAGGGATCTTAATAGGCATCTGGTCTAACCCAGACAGAGTGTAGTGCAGAAAAGAGAGAGAGCTGGACCTAGGAGTCAGGAAGATGTGGCTTTGCATTGTGCCTCGGATACTTAGTGTGTGACCCTGACAAATCACAAAATGAAGTGCTTGGAGTCGATGTCCCCCAGGTAATTTATGGCTTTAAATCCAGACTCCCATGCTCCTATGAACCCTCTCATTGTATAGATGAGGACACGGGGCCCAGAGAGGGAAGCAATTGGACCAAGGCCAAACAGGTATTTAAGAGCACAAAGCAGAATTTGAACCTAGGTCCTAGGACTCCAAATCCAGCACTTATTCCACACATTCCACAAAAGGATGACAAGTGTTCTATCTATCCAAATGCTGTGCACCCCTCAGAGCCTAGCAGACATTGGTCTAAAGTCCAGATATGTGACTGACCACCAGTGTGACCTTGAATGTGACCCCTCCCTCTGCAAAATGTGGGGCTTAGATGAGTTGGCCTTGAAGGCCCCTCCTGGCTCTAAGCCTACGAACTGAGATTGGAAGACTTCCTGGATGATCACCTGCAGCACCCAGGGATCCCTCCTTCCCTCCCTTTTCCCCTCCCACTCATCCCTTCACCCGTCCATCTCAACAAACCCCCTTAAGGAACATTGCCTCATCACTCAACGATTTACGCTATCCAGCTACTCAAACAACATTTTGGCCTTTTGTTCCTTCAGCCTGGGCTCCCCAATGGAACTATGGGTTTCTAGAGGACAGGGCTGGGGGGCTCACTTCTTGTATCCCTCTCTTCAGGCACCGGTGCTCAAGACAGATTGGCCATCTGATCTCAGCCTTCCCTCAGTGAGGACAAACACTCCCTTTAGCAAATGATATTACTAGGCCACACAAGTCCCTGGAGAGGATCAGAAAATTTACAGCCAGGAGAGCCTCACAGATCATCTAGCTTAATCCCCATCATAGTGACAGTGGATAGAGGGCTAGGTCCTGGAGAGCTGGGAGGGGCCTCAGAACACAGACCCACTGACTACAAATATGGTAACCCATTTCTCCACTGCACCAGGGCATGTCGTGCAGAATCCCACACAAGCAAAAGAGCAGCCAAGGCTTAGCTGTTCACGTTTCAGCCCTTGGGGCACGAGGGCATCTATCTATTCAAAAGCTGAAAAAGTCAGGGCAGCAACAGATTCATCCATGCCACACTCCTGGTTGAAGGGTAGAGGGAAAAATAAAACAAAACAAACAATTTGCTGGAAACCAGGGCCCCTGTAGAAGCCTGTAGTTGAGTATCCCTATGGTGCCCATGTTGCATTTTAGTAAATTGGGATGGACTACGTTTCAGAAATCAATGTGTGAGTGGGATTTTTTGTAAAATGAACCATATTCTAAATGTACAAGGGGAGTTGGCTACAGAAAGGTGTCCTGAGATAGATTCCTGACACAGATCTGCAGCCTGTTGCTTCCTGCTCCCAATCTTCTCTTTGGAGGTAAAAACAGAAAGGCAGCACAAAGGACCCATGGCTAAGCTGTCCTTGGTGCTCATGTCTAATTTCCCAAATGTTGAGTCTTTTCAAGGTTGAGGCCTGAGAATAGGAAGCCTGGAGCTAGGCATGGAAAGAGGGCTAGCAGAGGAGCAGCAACAGTAAGTCTCACATCCCTATCGCAGGAGGCAGACTGGCTTTCTTACTATACATAACAGAAAATGAAGGCTTTGAAGCTTAGAAGGCTTGGTACAGTCATAGGGCTATTAAGGCAGCCAGGCAGTGGTAAATGCCTACTTTCTGCTAGGTACTGTGCTACATGTGGGCAATACTAAGACAATCCTGTCCTCAAGAAGCACATACTCTAACACAAGCAGCCCTTTACAGACTTTGTACAGGATAAGCAGGAAATAATGAAGAGAGGGGAGGTGCTGGGATGATGATGAGGTGAGAAAGCTTCCTGGCAGGAAGGCGAGACTGTGGCTGGGAACTGAGGGAGGCCAGGAGGCAGAGATGAGGAGAGAGAGCTTTCCAGGCATGGATGACAGCCAGAGAAAACGCCCAGAGCTGAGATGGAGCGTCTTTTTCAAGGAAGAGCCAGGAGGCTGGGGGCACTGAGTTGAAGAGCACATAAGTATATGTGCATGGGGGCGTTAAGGTCTAAGAAGACTGGGAAAGTAGGGGGTGGCTGTGTAAAGAGATCCTATAGAGAAGCAATGTCAGAGGAGGAGCTGAAGGAAGTGTAAGAAACGAAAATGTAGCATGTTAAAGTGAAACGGTGCTAGAACCAAAGCCAGAGGACCTACGTTCAAACCCTGTCTCTGCCACTAACTCCCTTTATGGCCTTGGGCAAGTTACTTAGCCTCTCCAGGTCTCAGTTTCTCTTCTGCAAAATGAGGGAGTCGAGTGTCTAAGGGTTCTTCTGGCAACAAATTCACCATCAGTCGAGGTCAATCCTGAAATGTTCCTCTTGGGGCTCTCAAGACAACAAATCCATCTATCTAACCAAAAGCCATTCCTCCACACTTTGTCCATGATTGCTGTCGCACATCATGCTTCATCCTCAAAGAGGACTGATAACATTGAGAGAGTCTTGGCTTGTGAGTGAACCAGATTTAAGTGAGGCGGAGGCGCACATGTTTAAAAGGTTATGAACACACAATACTCCAAAGAATTACTAACTATTAAGAACCATGTAAAAGAGTAAAATCATTTATAATAAGAGAAATGCAAATCAAAAAACCAGGGGTTTATACCTTACACTCAGCAAACTGGCTAAGATGACAAAAGCTGGGAGTAACCCACATGTAGGAGCTATGGAAAAACAGACAAACTTGTACACTGTTGGTGGAGCTGTGAGTTGGTACAACCATTCTGGAAAGTGATCTGGATTTATACAAATAAAGTGACTAAAATTTCCATACCCTTTGACCCAATGACCCAAGGTGGTCATTGACAATATGCGCCCAAATATTTATAGCAGCTCTTTCTTTGGAAGCAAAGAACTTAGAAAGTAGATGACCCCTGACTGGTCAGATAAACATGAATGTGATGGAATATTGCTGTGTTATGAGAGTATTACTGTTGCTGAATTCCAGTGCATTCCCTCTGTTAATTATTTCATGTTTATTCTGTACAGAGCATGCCACACACACACACATGTGTCTGCACACTCTCTCCTGTTAAGACTGTAAGCTCCTTGAGGGCAGGGACTGTCTTTTGTCTCTTTCTGCATCCCCAGTACTTACTGCTGTGCCTAGAACACAGAAGGTACTAAATAAATGTTTGCTGATTGATTGACTGAATTAAAGAGAAGCATGAAAAGATTTACATGAACTGATGCAAAGTGCAGTATGACACAGCAGAAGAGAACAGTGTAAATGGGAAGAAGAGCCATGAAATAACTGAAAATGAATGTTGTCAAATTTCAAAGAAGAACTTGGCCCCAAGGAAGAGATACAAGAAAACACCCTGCAGAGCTGGGGGTGGGGGATCCACCGGAGTGTACGAGCCTCATATTTTTTCCTTATGTACTGTTGGTTTTGCTGAATTTTTCCTCTTGCCTCTTCTATTGTTAAACAAACATTCTTTGCTATAAAGGACAGCTCCCAGGCGAGGAGTGGGGAAAAGGAAGAGAAGAGGACATTTAGACTATGTAGAAACAAGTCCATTTTGTGGAAGAAATAGAGAGGCCCATTACATTGAAAATGTCACTCTATGTAGGTTCTAGGGAGATCACTAGGTATCTAAGGTACAATTCTTGGGGTCAGTAAGCCTGCCCTACAACGAATAAGGGCTGAATCAGGAATCTTTATCACCTTTCTCCAAGGAGAACAAGATGCTTCAGTTTATTTGGCTTGGTTCACTTATTTTTAGAGAGGAATGGGCTATTCTCCCCAATTATAGATCAAGAAACTAACACACAGAGGAGTTAAAAAATGATTCCTTGGTCATAGGGCATGCCATAGAATTTAGGAGTGGAGTCTGACTATCCAGTTCAATTTCTCCATTTTTTCAGATGAGGAAGATTGGGGCTCAGAGAGGAAGTACCCTTGTTCAAGGCTTCCCACCAGGTTAATAGCCAAGTCAGGAGGAGAGTCTGGATTTTGAGGCTTGCAGGTGAGGGCACTTTGCCTAGTGGCACCAGGATTCCTGAAGGCAGTCATCTGAGATCACAGGTGGGAGGGACAGTAAGAGGTCAGTCCAGCCAATCGACACACATTTATTAAGTACCTGATATTGTGTTCTGAGGCAGTGGGGATACACAAAGTGAAGGAGGCCTGTCCTCAGGGGACGTACCTTCTGCTGACATCCTAGAAAGGGTTGTCTTTGAAGCCAGAGGCAGACACGTACTCCCACCCACTCAAAAACTGCCCCGTGCAGCACACCCTCAACAGATCACAGGGATTAGACCTGGAAGGGATGTCAGGATCAGCCAATCTAATTCCCTATTAAATGCATGAGGAAGGTGGGGCTCTCATGGGGGCTCAGAGACATGTGTGACATCACCCATTTGGTGATGTCCAAATTAGAGGTCAAATTCTATGGCCTGGTTTCCAGATCAAGTCTAGCCCCTTCCCTCAGATGAGGAAACCCAGGCTCAGAATATTAAAAGGACCTGCCCGAGGTCACTCAGGTGGCACTTGAACCCAGGCCCTCTGACTCCAGGCAGAGTCCTCGGCCAAGCTTGGACTGGGTGCCTCTTGGCCGACACGCTCCCAGGAGGGGCTCAGCCTTCCCCACAGTGGGAAAGGAGGGAGGATGCCCACCAGCCCTGGCAGCCCCACTCCTCCCTCCCCTTCCTTTTGGCTCGCTTGCCTCGGCAAGAAGCACACCCTGCTTCCAGGGAACAGCTGCTGAAATCCCACTTCCCAGACATCAAAAGCCTCACTGGGTTTTCACCAAACAAACATAATGCAGAACCCGGAGAAAGGTGTAAAATAAACAAACACTGTGAGCTGTACATTTTCTTTGAGCGCTACAGCTGCATTGGAAGATAAACAACAAGTGAATGTCAGCAAACGTCAATACACAAGAAATTAACTTGACAAAAAGCTCACCCGGCCCCCTCGTGCCCCCTCCCTCCCGCCTCCCCCCACACACCATTTTGCAATTCTGGAGTTCCCATCTAATGATTTTATTTTTCAATTAATTCCTTGACAGAATGCCAGGATGTCGCTTCTCCCCCCACATCCCCAACGCTGCCGCTGTCTGCATGCGGAGGAAGGCGGGCAAAGGAAGGAACTGGGGGGAGCACGATGGGGTGGGGAGAGGTGGGAAAAGAGGGGAATGCGTGGGGAGAGGGACAGCAAGATTCCTCCTGATGCTGTATCATTCCCGAGGCCTGAGGAAGGCAAGTGGGAGCAGGAGGAGACTCTGGAGAGGGGCAGGGCATCCCAGCTCACGCCTCACCTGTCAGGGCAAGGGGACCAAGATGGGTGGGGTGGGCCAGTGGGTGGAGCGCTGGGCCCAAAGGACCCCAGAGGCCGTAAGGGCCAGTCCCCTCATTTCACAGAGAATGGAGCTGCAGCTTAAGAAGGGAAGTGACTGCCTCATCTGTTGGACTCCCTGTCTCTCACTCTCTTGGACACACACACACCCACTCTCTGTCTCTCTCTGCTCTCTCTCTTCCTTTCTCTCGCTTCCCTTCCCCTTCTCTCCCTCTCCCTCCTTCTGTTTCTGTCACACACACACACACACACACATGCATGCACATCTAGGATCTGAACCCAGGTCAAATCTTCAAGGCCAGTGCTCTTTCCCCTTGGCTGTACTGATCTTGCCAGGAAAGTTTAAGAACTCCAGGCCAGCTCAGAAAGGACTAAGAATGCTTTCTTCTGGAGATGCAGAGACAGGGACGAGGCTAGTTGAATCCCCCTGGGTACCTTCCTCATCTCTGAAACTGCTAGGAGACCTTTTTGATGTGGAGGGCTTATCATCACCCAGGGCCTCTTCAAAGAGGACCCAGAGCAGGGGCTGCCTTTGCCAGCAGGCCCAGATGCCCCCTCGGACACTTCACCCCTGGGACTTTTGTGTTGGGGCCACTTGTCCAGAATGGTGACCGTCCTTCCTAGGCTATTGTTTCAGCCAGGCCCCCAGTTATAATCCTGGAAGCCTTTCCAAGATGCTGGCTTAGCTTCCAACCTCCGCACTAGCTCCAGAAGCTGCCACTGATCCGATTGTGTCAATCCCTGCCCCTACAGCCCATGCGTCACTGCAGTGACTTGTACCTAACAACACTTGTTACCCTCACTCCTAATCAAAAATAAAAATACTAACAGTGACAACCAGCGTTAATATATAATGTGCAGAGCACTTGATGTGTTATCTCATTCAGCTGTCAAAAAAGCCTGGGGCAGGGGGAAGAGGGGCTATTTTTTATTCCCATTTCACAGACTGGGAGACTGAGGCTGAGGCCACACCCCTAGGGAGTGTCTAAGGTAGGATTCAACTCAGGTCCTTCTGACTCTAAACCCAGAGCTCCTGTGTTTGTATCCTTAGTACTTAGCACAAAGAAAGCACTGCTTAAAAAAATAAAAAATTCAGGCATATCTTATAATAAGGCTTGATTACATCTCAGGTTACCTGACCTTTTCCTCAGATCTACCTCCTTAAGTGTTATTCGAGTATTATCACTAGCCTCATTTTTCAGATGAGGCAACTGAGGCAGTCTGAGGTTAGTGACTTCAGGGCCAGTGTATGAGGTAGGATTTGAACTCTGGCCTTGCTGACTCCCTGGTCCTACCTTGAACTCGCAGCCTGAAGGCTCTGGGGCTGAGGTTTCAGAAGAGAATCCCCCAGTCCCAGAAGCTGTTTCATTTCTCATTCTGCAGATAAGAACGGGGGGGGGGGGGGAAGAGAGGGGCACATGATGTCGGCTTGACTTTTTGATGTCAGTGTAAAGACCTCTGGCTCTGGACCAAGAGGATCTCGGCTCAAATCCGACCCCTGACCTTCACTAGCTGAGTACTAGCTTTACCCAAGTCACTTATCTCTGCCTTGGTTCCACTTTCCCAGCTATAACATGAAGGGGCAGGACTTTTGAGAGGTGGCCCTTGCCGCCTGTTTACACAGCGCGGCTCCCAGATTTTCACTCTGCTTTAGACGCTGTCTCTCTTCATGCTCATGTTGTGTCAGTAATGTTATTACAGCCATTTCATAGATGAGGAAAGTAAAGCTCAGGTCACACAGGTCAGAGGTGGAATTTGAACTCGGGTCCTTTGACTCCAGGGCCAGGGAATCACAATCACTGGCTTTGGTTAGGGCATTATAAGGGGATGTGGGGCTAGGGATGTCTAGAGGTGAAAATGACATGGATGTATGAAGGAAAAATAATTGTGTGGAAAGCAGAGGCCGAAAAACATCCACAAGGAAGGTTTGGCTGTTGGGGGGAAAAAACAAGACCAAAGGGAGGGGGAGTTGGGGCATCTCTTAGGAAAAAAGCCAAACACAGCGACTGGAGATATTAAAGTACCTCCAATGCCCCCCACTCTTTCTAAAACAACCCCCCAAACTTGGTTTGCCTCAGAGGTACAAACTACCCAGAAAATCATGTGTGTGTGTGTAGTGTGTACACGTGTACATGCATGGTGTGCACATGTGTGTGTGCATGTGTGGTGTCTGTGTGTGGGAGCATGTTATTGTGTGTGCACGTGCATGTGTCCCCACTGGTGCTGGGGGGAGGCAGTGTTTTGCTGGCCTGTCTCAGTCAGAGAGAAAACAGCTCCTCCCCAAGCCTGCTCTCCCACCCCACAGGGAAGTTTCGCTCTTCCCCTATCTTTCCTCCTCACCCCCTGTCTCCAGGCCCCTGAGGCTTTCTCCAATCCCAACTCATTCCCTTCCATCCTAAGTCAGTCTGAAATTCTCCGTCTGCCACTTTAATTCTTTGATCGATGGGGAAGAGTAGGAAAAATGGCCCCGCGCAGCTGGCTTCCCACGTTACCCCTAGCAGGGGATTGCTGGCCCTGCCGGTGATGGCTGAGTGAAATGTTTGTGGAGCGCAGAGAACACAAGTCAATAGTAATTTAGCGGGATTGGGAGCAAGTACCTTCCCTGCACGGACAGAAACTCCCGGGAGAGCGGGAGAGTGTGCAGGATATTACTGAATCACTCGGAAATATTTCCAAACACTACTCAATGAGGCAGAGGGGCAGGGGGATGGGAAAGGAGAAAGAGCAGGGTGGGGGAGGGCAGGGGGTGGATGGCATGGAGATGGAGAGAGAGATTTCAAGATTGACTCCCAAGCACACTCGCCTCTCAGGTACCTCTAATGAACACGGCTTACTCTGTGGGGAAGACGGCCTTCTCTCAGATCATGGGTCTAGCTCCCTCACTGCTGCCCATCTGCACCCTTTCTAGGGGCTGACCTGACCCAAGTGAGCCCAGCTTCTTGAGTTTCCTTTTCCCAGTTCTGCCTTTGCCAGCTGTGCTGGTGAGGGGATTGAGGATGTGGGTGCAGAGGAGTCTATATGTTCAGCCCTGTGCATCGTCCTCTCCCGGCACCCCCCACCAAGTTGGGGGAAGATATATTCCCCACACCTCCCATGTACCAGCAGATCGGTGATGGCTCAGTGTGGGCATGCTCTCCCTCTGTGCCTGCCCGGCCTGTGAGCCCCTTGGTCACATCCTCTTTTCACGTTCACCACAGGGGTGCCGCCCAGTGAGCTGAGGCAGGAGCCTTGCACAGCTTCTGACATTTCTAAGGACATGGAGAGTTCACTGGATAGCTTTCCCCCTCCTTGGGTGAGTCACCCATCTTTTGGATGCATCCATTCTTACTCACAACCACCACACTCCTCCACCCAGCAGATTTGTGATCCTCAGGCTCTGGTTTTCAAAGGCTATTGTGTTCTATGATTCAAGGCCAGACAGCAACACCAGTAATTAAAAGGATGGCCTTTGGTTTAAACTTAGGAAACATTTCTAATTGGTCTCCTAACCATGGCTAATCCTGGAGTCCCTGCTACTCAAGGCTAAGGTCTACCATAAGGGAATATGGAAGACAGGCGCTAGGCAGCAGGGGAGGTGAAGCGGCTCTTCAGATTCTAGGCAGCTCAAGAGAGTCCAGGGAAAGAGAGATCTGAAATCACAAATTCTGAGAGTGACTTGCTTGATCTTGCTTGGCAATTATTTTTAAGGGCAAAGATAGTATTCTCATGACCAGGACCAAGAAAAGATCTACAGTGTTTATGTGTGTGTGCGCGCACACGCTATGTCCGTGTGTGACGGGCTGGGGTATAGTGAAGGAATAGGAAAAATGGGATGCCCTGGTGCTCTGAGAACCAAAGGTTAAGAACTGGAAGGAACCTAAGAAATTGTGGAACCTGGAGATTCTTAGCTTGGTTTTTTGTCTTTAAAAAAAGTTTTGATTATTTGTGTTTATTTAGAAAAAATAATCTTATGCATTTAATTTATGTACTTAAAAACCTGATTCTGAGAAGTCCATCAGACTGACTGCCCAAGAGGGTCAGGACTCACAGAAGGCAAGGAAACTGTGATGTTGGCCAGTCCCCTCGCTTTCAAGGAGAGTGCTGACTAAGCGGCTCACTGACCTGCAAGCACCACTCGGAACTGAGTCTAGTGCTACTGTTGGCCCCTAGTCAGTCAGCAAGCATTTATGAAGCACCTACTGTGTGCAAGGCACTGTGCTAGGAGCTGGGGACACAGAGAAAGGCTCTCGGGGAGCCCATAGTCTCAGGATGGAGGGCATGATGCAGACAGCGACTGACCAACAAGATACAGACAGGGCAAACCAGCATTAAAGGGTGCTGGGGGAGGCTTCTTGTGGAAGGTGGGATTTAGAGGGGACTTGAGAGATACCTTGGAAGCCAGGAGGCAAGGAAGAAGGAGAACCTCCCAGGCATGATAGCTGCCAGTGAAAATGCCCAGAGTCAAGAGATGGAAGGCCTTTTTGAAGGAACAGCAAGGACGCTGGTGTCACTGGAACCCAGAGTATGAAGGGATGATGGGGTGTCAGGTATAAGAAGACTGGAAGGGTGTGTGAGTGGGGAGGACTGAATGCCAGAGAATTTTATGTTAGATTTTGGAGGTGATAGGTGGCCACTGAAGGTTATGGTGGGGTGGGGGTGGGAGTGACCTGGTCAAATCAGCTCTTTAATAGGCTTTCCCTCTTTGTATCTGCAGCCCCTCTTACAGGATCTGGTACAAGGTAAGTCTTTATCAAATGCCTGTTGAACTGATGGGGAGGAAGCGTGAAGCAGTGGATAGGGTCATTCAAGCCCTCTCAGCCTCAGTTTCCTCATCTGTAAAAGGATCAAGGTGGCCTTGCTGGGCTCTAAGGTCCATGTCTGAATCTAGGACTCTCTGGCTCTAGGAACTGAACTGCGTTCAGAAATCCTGGCCCTGAGCTGGCTCTGGATGAGAAACCAGCCCAACCCACCCAGCCCAACACTCAGCCCCGCTAGTGAGTCACTCCTTGTGCGAGTCTGGTCGAAGCTCTCGGCTCAGGAGGCAAAAGCTAAGTATAGGAACTGTCTACCCTAGCTCAAATGAGAAAACTCCAAGCTGTGGAGTTCTGCTCATGGCCAAATAAAACCTATTTGCTCAGGCCTCCCCGGCTGGGGACAGCAGCAAAACAGAGGCTTGTAACATTGGATTTCTTCTGCCCCGTTATATTCTCCAGGCTGCACTTGTGGCGATTGGGGCCTGCCAAGGCCCTGAAAGCTTCTGGCTGCCATGACCCTGCTGGTCTGGAACACACTCAGGAAGAAAGGGACACAGCCAAGGCCCGACCTTCCACTTCCTTTCTTTTCTTTTTTCTTTCTGTACTCTCTCAGCTCACCTCCCGGCCCCCTGCCCATGGGCAGAGAGGAGCAGCTCCTTCCTCACAAGTGGGGCACCAAAGCTTCTCTGAGAAATCTTATTCTCCTTGGGGAGGAAGAGAGGAAGATGCAAAAGGCTGATCTGAGGACGGGTCTTGCTTCACACCGGCCTGGATTATTATTAATAATAGCTAACATTTCTATGGCACTTATGTTCTAGGCACTGCACTAAGCTCTTCTTAATTGATCCTCACAATTGCCTGGGGAGGTAGATGCCATCATAATACTCACTTTACAGATGAGGAAACCGAGGAAAACAGAGGTTAAAACAATTACCCAGGGTCACACAGCAAGCATCTGAGGCCAGATTTGAAGTCAGGTCTTCCTGACTCCAGGCTTGCTGCATCACACAGTCAGTAAGGGACCAATTCCCCATTATTGGGAAACTGAGGCCCTCAGAGAGATGAAGTAGAGTGGAGGTACGGGATTTCTTCAGGAAGCAGAGGTAGGATTTGAATCCAGGTCAGCTGTATTCTTTCTGCACCACCACACAACTCCTTTTCCTTTCAGTCTAGGGTCTCACTACTCCTCCTGGAAAGGCACCCCTTGTGGCAACTTTTAGATGACTTTGAAGGGACCTCCCCCTGATGCTGTTCAGAAACTTGTGTTTAGCAGGTGGGAGAGGATCACAGTACCCGCATATCTTGGGATCTAAGAGTGGCTTATACAGAAGAAAAAAAAAATTCCATTTCTGAGTGATGGAATGTGCACACAGGCTTCAGAGAGCTCTGGGAATCTCCCCCCAGCCTCCGATTTTAATGTTAAAGGCTTGGCTCACCTGCAGGAGGAGACCTTTTGGAAGCAGAATTAGAAGAAGCAATCAATAAAGCCCCACCGTCGGGCAGAATTGGAAGGGACCTTAAGTCATCTCGTCAACTCCGCACACAGTAGACACTGAAAAAATATTTGCCAAATAGAATTGAATCCAGTCCAACCTTCCACTCGGCCCAGGAAGACTGAACAAGTGGCTACCCAATCTCTGCCAGACCGTTTTTGGGTGATGTCACAGTGTAGCAGAAAGAAGGCTGGACTGGTTGCTGGCTGATGTCTGGGTTCAAATCCCAACCCTCCACCGTGTGTCCTGTGTGACCTTGGTCGTCATGTATCTTACTGGTCCTCAATTTCCTTTTCTGTAAAATGAAGGCCTCTGGGGTGACTTCCAGCTCTAAATCTATAACCCTTTGACCAATGCTGTCATTTAATAGAGGTATGATGCTGACCAAATCACCCCCCTTCTCTGTGGTCCTGAGTTTCTACAGCTGTAACCAAAAAAAGAGGACTGGACTGGACTAGATGGCCCCTTAGGCTCCTTCTGGCTCTGCTCCCATGATGCTGTGAGTGGGAGCTCACCACCCAAGAGGCAGGCAGCCCATCTGTGGGGAGCTCCAGTACCAGACTCAATCGGATCAGCAAGCGGCTAGTTAGTGCCTACTGTGTTCTGGTTACAAAGCTGTCAGCTCTGTTTCCTTGAACTAGGAAGAGTCCTTCCAGTGACTGCCTGGGGCTTCAGAGAAAAGAAGCAGGGTGGATTTAGGGATGTAAGGTACAGTGTGTATGAGTGTGTGTGTGCTAGTGGTGTGTGTGTGTGTGTGTGTGTGTGTGTGTGTGTGTGTATGTGTGTGTGTGAGCGAGTGGTGTGCTTCTGCGTGTGATGTTTGTGTGTGTATATGCGTGTGTGTCCCAATCATCAAAAACTGAGGCTAGCCTCCCAATGCATCTGGGGACTCTGGTCTGCTATGCCTCAGTCCCATTAGGAAATCAGTTTTCAGACTCAGTCTGGGCTGAGTAGGAAGAAGAGGAGGACACTTTCATAGTACAGCCTAAGGAAAAGCAGGAGAAATGGCTTCTTTTGGAGTTTAGGGAGGAAGCTAAGGGAGTTAGATAGATAGCAAGGTAAGGAGGGGCTCTGGCTTTGAACAGGCCGCCTGACACGTCTGCAGTCTAAATCCCCTTCCTCTACCTTGGGTGCCCCAGGGGTGAACCTGAGAGCTGGGAGCACATGCCCAGCAGTGGGCAGTTGACAGATAGGGTGGGCTGCCTGATCGCCTCTGTGGGCAGCTGGCACACGCTGGCTGGCCTGCCCTCTCCCAGGCCAAAGGGTGAGGATGGTGGTCATGCTTAGCTCACTGCCAGGGCTCACTACAAGTTTCCATCACAAAAACAATCTAAGGCTCTTGCTTGGTGCTGGGGCTTTCTCGTACTTCCCCTCCACTCAGACCCCCACAGCCCCTGAAGACGGCTCCAAGGTCAGAATGCCACCAGAAAGCTCATTGTCAGGACCTAGCAAGTCATTAAAACCCTTTCCTTTTCATTCCTGAGCCAACATTCCACATGGGGTTGATTCTGCTTCCTTTGTCACAGTCTTATGGCCCCGGCTGGGATGAATCAAGATTTCTATTGGCTGGGAGACGTAGAAAGGCAAGCCAGGCCAAGGGCAACATGGGCTCTCGATCTGAGCACTGAGTGACTCATTGGCAAAATCTGGTGGTTGAGGGAGGAAGGGAGGGAGGGTGGGCACTGGGCACCGATCATATCTGCCAGGCTGACATCCCAGAGAACTCAGAACAATGGGGGGAAAACAGAATCAAACAACAACAGGGGATTTAGGAGGTGCCAGCAAGTTTCTGACATGAGGGAAAGGATAGAAAAGGATGAGGAAAAGCAGCCTTCTGCTCAAAGGATCGAGATGGCCAGCAGATTAATTATTACATACAAGTGTCCCTGGAATGATGCAACCAGTGCTGGGTGGGGAGGGAGGCAGTGGGAGGTGTGTGGGAGGTGGTCCCTGGAGGGAGCTGGGGAGTCTGTGCTGTGGAAGTGAAGAGAGAGTGCATTTCAAGCACAGAGGACCACCCTTTCAGGGAACTGGCCAAAGTGAAAATCTCCCACCTCCTGGCCTTTGCATAGGTGGTCCTCAGTGGGACCATCTCCTATACAAGGCTTACTGCCCAGGTATAAGGTCCACAGTCCCCATGAAATGATGTTACATCAATTTACGTATACTTTATTTTTGCTTAACAGTATGCATGGTGTCTGGATTCTCTAAGAAGTGCTATCTTATTCCTTTAAGGCAAGACTTTCGTCTGCCCTTTTTTTGGCCTCTAGCCACGGCATCCTAGTATTTGAATCTGTCTCTGTAGCAGGGAACCAGCCCTCAAGAACCTCAGGCAGGTGCATGGCCTCAGTGAGGGTCTGTTCTTCTCCCAATCTGAGGGGCTTCTCTTCCCCTGTCCAGTCGTCCTGCTGAGCTAAGGCTGGAGATGCAAGATGTGGAGCAGGAAGACACAGGTTCAAATCCCCCATCAGAGACTTATGGCTATGTGACCAAGGGCAAATCACAATCCACCACCTCCTGTTCCTCTCCGCAAACTGGGCTAATACTGCCCACAGGACCTACCTCACCATGCTCTGCACAGTCTCTTTTGAGCCTCAGTACAACCTTGTTATTAGCATAAATGGGTTGGTGGGACACTGGGGACTTAGAACTGGTCTCCAAGGCAGGAAGGCCTGGGTTCCTACCTTGTTTATGTCCCACACTGGCTTTAAGGCTCTGGGGAAGTCACTTAACTTTGTTCTCTGAGCATCCTTTGTATGGATAAAATCATAGGTCTTGTCCACCACTACCTTCTACCTCCTAATCCTCGGCAGTCAGCATCACTGCCCTGCACATAGTCGGTGCATAATAAATGTCTGATGACTTAAACTGAATTCCTCATCTCAGCAGGGCTTTGGTACAGGTCCAGGTACAGGGGGATTGATGCCTCAGTCGTCAGGGATGGGGCTGGACTGGGCAGTCTCCAAGGGATGTTTCCAATGAGGTAACTGTGTCTTGGACATAAGGAGTGACTGACCTGTCTCAGGTCATCTAGGCTGTTAACTGGCAGATCCAAGATTCCAATCCAGGTCCATTCACTCTAAGTGCAGTGACCTTTCCACCACAAGACACTGCACCCTTCACTTTTACTTGGGACTTTCTGGGATTGCTTTCCACTCTATGGGGATACCTCATCCCCTTCTTCCTTGAGTGCCAAATGCTCTTTGCTCAGAGGATAGGGATAAGACGCTACAGAAAAAAATGGGTAGTCTTCCTCTTCAAAGTCTCCAATGCCCTGTCCTCATCTTGCGTCTCCACCACCAGAAGCTGACCTATTTCTCCTCCCACTTCCCTTCCCTTCAAACCCTGTACTACTCTGGACAGCCTAGGGAAACTTTTCCCTAGGAAGTGGTTTCAAGTATAATCATGTAGCAGACGGACTGCACTGGGGAATGATGGCTTCCTGGTGGATATGGAGATAACCCTGGCATCTAGAAGGCTTTCCCCCCACAGAGCACAAACTTAGATCCTTCCTTCTAGGTTGGCCAGACTGAGCACAGGGCCAGGGATGGACTGTGATTTATTTGGGATGATCCATTTTCTTTTGCTAATTCAACCCTTGAAGAGCATTTATGAGGCTATAGAGCGGCAGGGATCGGGGTCTGTGATGGGGATCCCTCCATGGACAAGGCTTCAGATCTTTGAGGTGGCAAAACACGGCCCTGTTTAGATAGCTCCCTGATATTCTCCTCTGTGCTAGGGATGCCCATACCTAACAATGAAGTCCATTGCCTTCACAGATTCACAGGTGAGGAAACTAACACCAAGGTCATGAAGTTACCTGCTCAAGGTCAACACAGGTACTGGGAAGCAGAGCCAAGATCTGAACGTAGGTTCTCCAGGTCCAAGGCCAACATTCCTTCCACTCATACCCTCATTACCATGTTGCTGCCTATGTTCATGAGATCAAGAATCAGAAAGGCCTTTGGAGTCACTGATTCCAACTTATTAATCTCAGAGAGTTGGGTTGCTTACCCAGACTAACTCCAAGTCCAGTGCCACCTTGCCTACTGAAAGGTCTGAACAAAGGCCAGGGTTGAGTAGAGGTATCTGGGCTACCTCAGACAACAGAATATGGGCCTTGCTTACTGTTCAGCTCTCAAAGCTCAAGACTTTGTCTCTGAGCTCCTTGGAGGCTCTAGATGGAGAGTAGCCTCACAGAAATGCTCACCAAGGAATTTTTCCTTCAGGTGTAGGCAACAATTCCATTTCTGCACTCAATTTATTGAAAGGCACTTCTCTCCAAACCCAGTCAGGACTGCTTAGATGGGACTTTCTCAGCTGGTGTTGAGGGCCACCAAGAGAGGAAGTGGGAAGGGCCATTGATCTCTAGCCCACACCTCCGCTCCAGGGACAGTCCCTTACACAAATATTTGCCAACGAGTGCATTTGAGTCTGTCAATGGCTGTCAATAAAAGAAAGGCACTTCTTCTGAGCTCCAGCATCTGTAGTGAGACCTGAGCTTTTGACCGTCAAGTTATCCATTAAATTTTAACTCTGTTTCTTTTGTTCTAGATCTCTCAGGGATCAGTGCTCTTCTGCAGAGCAGATGGGACCCACCCTCCAAAGTCACACCCCTGTCACAGGGCTCCAAAAGCCCAGGCTTCCTAGCACTGCTTAGCATCCTCTCAAAAGGAGTGCAGAATCACAGCCATAGCAGCTTCTACATAGTAACACAACTCTTCCTTCACAGTCTGCCTGCTGAAGTGGGTAATGCAAGAACTATCATCCCTATTTTAAAGATGAGGTAATTGAGGCTCAGAGAAGACCCAAAGTCAAAGTCATGAGGCTGGTGAGTGCTTGAGATGGGATTCAAATACATGTCTCCTGATTTCAAGTCCAGCGATCCATCTTTGACACAGCAAAACTACTCAAAACATTCATGATTTCATCATTATGGGATGATGCCCCCCTCCCCCCTCCCTACCCTCACCAATACAGGTAAGTCCCAGCTAAACAGTATGCGATAGAGAGAGCACAGACCCCTCTGTGCTGTCTACGTGTGTGAGGAAAGAGCCATTTCTTGAGGGAAGGGACCGTGTCATGTGCTGTCATTGTCACTGTTATTGTTGCCCCCACTATCATACAGCAACAACAGCTAAGCTAAAGTTTATACAGCATGATGTGCCAGGCACTGTGCCAAACACTTATAATCATTATTTCATTGATCTTCACAATAACTCTGGGGGGCAAGTGTTATTATTACCCCCTTTTATAGGGAAAGAAACTGAGGCAGAAAGAGGTTAAAGGACTTGTCCAAGGTCACACAGCTAGTAAGTACATGAGTCAGGATTTGAACTCACACCTTCCTGACTGCAGGCCCTGCTGCCCTATAAAGACCTTTTCTGTCCATAGGGTGCTTTGTGGTCTACAAAGTAGACTGCTTTCATAGTCATTGTGCCATCTGGTCCCTGCTAAAATCATGTGAGAGGGGCCAGGTTAGTACTGATCCCCACTTCAGAGAGTAAGTGAATTATACAAGTCACAAGGCTAGTAAGGGGCAAAGCCAGATCTAGTAATCTAATGTTCTTCTAGTACAGACCAGTCTGTGATCCTGGCAGCACCAAGGCCAGCTCTCACATTCGCCCAGGTCAGCACCAAGGCCAGCTCTCACATTTATCTAGGTCATCCAGACTGTGAGTGAGGACCTCTAGGGAAGGAGAAGCTCAGGGCTTCCTGAGATAGTCTTCTCCACCTTTGGGTAGCTTTCAGTGTTAGGGAGTTCACAAGCACAGGAAGGCCAGCAGTGGCTTACCATGAAAATGCTGAGCTGTCTTCCGTCTCAAGGCTTGGACTGTCTCTTCTGTGTCTGCCCACTCTAGGACCAGTCTTCTGCCGTATAAATGGGTGCTGTGGCACAGAGCATTGAAAGCTCTCTGTAAAAGGAAATAGGAGAAAACTGTGTTAGGTTAAATCATCATCTGTTCACTTACTCTCCTCCCCTTCCCACCCTGCTTCAACCTCCATTCAATGCTTTTGAAAGCTCCATAAAGTGCCCACCATGAGTTCCTGCTCTCATGACATCGGATCTCCAAGGAGGGTTTGGGGAATGGTTGGGCATATCTATTTAATTAGCTGCTTATGTTCCTACAGAGAGAACTGCAAGTGACTGATTGACCAGTCAATATATCCACAGTCCAGGCCTGTAATTGGTGGCTGCTCGAAAGCAATCACCTTATTTTCCATGTTAAAATCCCAGCCACGGAGGGTGACCCCATTAGCTCAGCTCTTCTGCCGGGGAAGGGCATGTCAGCTGCACTGGGCAACTGGAGACTGCTGGCTAAGGGAGAGAACATGGTCTATGTTTAGATGTTCCCCTCTAATACGGATACCATAATTTTTACAAAGCATTTTCCTTCTGAGGGGCTCAAAGTATATCTTATCCTAAAAAAGTCCATGGGAGATTGAGAGTGAAGTGGGGCTACTGCCTCCCATTTTTCATGTGGGAAACTGAGGCAGAGAATGGCAAAGAGACCTGTTCAAGGATTGCCCCATGACTTCCCTTAGGATCACAGAACTAGAGATGGAAGGGACCATTTATTCTAGCCTGATCCTTTTGTAGAAGAAAGTAAGGCCAAGGTCACACAAGAAAGCAAGAGTCAGAGGCGGGGGCAGAGCCAAGATGGTGGAGTGAAAGCAGTGACTTGCTTAAGCTCTCCCCCAAACCCCTCCATATGCCTAGAAAAATGACTCTAAACAAATTCTAGTGCAGGAGAAACCACAAAAAGACAGAGTAAAACAAATTTCCAACCCAAGACAACACGGATGGTTAATGGGAATGGTCTGTTGTGAGAGAGGGGCACAGACCAGACCTGGCCCTAGCACAGCCTTGGGGAGGTGGTGGTAGTGGTGGCAACACAGGCAGTCGTTGCTTCCAGAACTTTCAGTCCACAGATGTTAGGGGGATCGACCAACTGGTCAGAAGAAGATTACAGGGATCTCTGCCAGCACTGAGGCAGGATTCTGTTGCTTTGCCCACACTTGGATCTGGATCACAGTTCTGGGGCAAGAAGGAGCACTGGCAGAATAGAGCTTGTGGCAGCGGTGGAGAGGGAACCATTGTCACAGTTCCAGGACAGAAAAGAGTGCTTGTAGTCACTCACTGACAAGAGCATAGGCTAAGAGAGGAGTAAACACCTCTCCTTAGATCATACCACCTTCAAAGAACCGAAAATTTACAGATCCTTAGAAGTATCTGACAACAGCTGCACAAAGCCCTAAAAGCTTGGGACAGTATGCCCTCCACACTGGAAGCAGAGCCCTATCTTAACAAAGAGTCAAAAAGTAAACTATTGGCTGATAAATTGAACAAACAGCAGGAAAAAATCATACTGTAGAATCTTACTCTGGTGACAAGGAAGATCAAAATATAACACCAGAAGTAGAAAACAAAGTCAAAGTTTCTACATCCAAAGTCTCCAAGAAAAATATGAATTTATCGCAGACCATGAAAGAGCTCAAAAAGGATTCTGAAAATCAAGTAAGAAAAGCAGAGGAGAAATTGGGAAGAGAAATGTGAGTGATGCAAGAAAATCATGAAAAATTAGTCAACAGCTTGATAAAGGAGACCCTCCCCTCCAAATACTGAAGAAAATAACACCTTAAAAAATAGACTAGTCCAAATGGCAAAAGAGGTCCAAAAAGCAAATGAGGAGAAGAATGCCTTAAGAAGTAGAATTGGTCAAATGGAAAAGGAGGTCCAAAAGTTCACGAAAGAAAATAATTCCTCAAAAATTAGAATGGAGCAAATGGGAGCTAATGACTCTATGAGAAATTATAAAACAAAACCAAAAGAATGAAAAAAATAGATGACAATGTGAAATATCTCGTTGGAAAAACAAGTGACCTGAAAAATAGATCCAGGAGAAAGAACTTAAAAATTCCAGGACTATCTGAAAGTCATGATCAAAAAAAGCACAGACATCATCTTTTGAGAAATTATCAAGAAAAACTTCCCTAATATTCTAGAACCATGGGGTAAATAGAAATGGAAAGAATCCACTAATCACCTCCTAAAAGAGATCCCAAAAGAAAGACTCCTAGGAATATTATAGCCAAATTCCAGAGTTCCCAGTCAAGGAGAGTCAAGGAGAAAATATTGCAGGCAGTAAAAAAGAAATAATTCAACTACTGTGGAAACACAATCCAGATAACACAAGATCTAGTAGCTTCTACATTAAGGGGTTGGATGGCTTGGAATACGAAATATGAATATGAATAGGGCAAAGGAGATAGGATCAAAATCAAGAATCACCTACCCAGCAAAGTGTAACTGAGCGTAATCAATGAGGGGGGAAAATTTACCTTCGATGATGCAGAGGAATTTAATGTATTCTTGAGAAGCCAGAGCTAAACAGAAAAACTGACTTTCAAATGCAAGACTCAAGAGAAACATGAAAAGGTAAACAGGAAAGAGAAATCACAAGGGACTCATTAAAGTTGACCTGTTTACATTCCTACATGGAAAGATGATATTTGTAACTCATGAGACCTCTCACATTATTAGGGTAGTTAGAGGGAATATATATAGACAGTGAGCACAGGTGAATATGAAGGTATGATATCTAAAAAAGAAAATTAAGGGGTGAGAGATGATTGTACTGGGAAAAGGAAAAAGGATAAGAGATAGAATGGGGTAAATTATGCAAGAAAAAGATATACAGTGGAGGGGAAGAGGAGTAAAGTGAGAGGGAAAGAGTGAACCTAACTCATCATATCTGGCTTAAGGAGGGAATAACATACACACTCCACTGGGTATGGAAATCTATTTTACCCTATAGGAAAGTAGGGAGGGAGGGAGTGGTAATAGAAAGGGCGGAGTGGTAGATTGGGGGAGGGGGTAATTAGAAGTGAATACTTTTGAGGAAGAACAGGGTCAAAGGAGAAAATAGAATAATGGGAGGAGGGACAGAATGGAGGGAAATATAGTTATTCTTTCACAACTTGACTATTATGGAAGTGTTTTGCATGACTATACATATATAACCTATGTCAAACTGCTTGCCCTCTCAATGAGGGTGGGTGGGAAGGGAGGAAGGGAAAGAAGTTGGAACATAAATTTTTAAAAAAATGAATGTAAAAAATTGTTTTTACACACAACTGGGAAGTAAGATACACAGGCAATAGGGTATAGAAATCTAGCTCACCCTAAAGGAAGATAGAAGGAGAAGGGGATAAGAGAAGGGGGGTTTGATGGAAGGGAGGGCAGATTAGGGGAAGGGGTAATCAGAATGTACACTATCATAGGGTGAGGGGAAGAGAGAGATGGGGAAAATTCTAGAACTCAAAATCTTGTGAAAGTAAATGTTGAAAACAAATAAATTTGAAAGAACAAAAAGAGTCAGAGGCAGTATTGCAATGAAAAGTCTATACTCTCTAGCCACTCTTCTTGTAAGCAGCCAAACTCCCAAGTCTTATATTTGTCAAGCACTTAGCTTTGGCAACAGGGAGATAGCACTAAAGAGGTAGGCCCAGGCACTTTAATCCTGTTGGAGGTACAAAACATGTAGGGAATTCTGTATTATATATGTAATAATAATCAGAAGAGACAGAGCCGAGTTCCTGAATACCCAGTTTTTGTCATAATTAATTTTCTTAACAAACAGATACTAATATAACAATTACTACCATATAGGAAGTCCATTAAATTCTTTTTTTTTTTTTTTGGCTGTTGAGAAGGGATCCTTATAGTCCTTAAAAAGCTTTGCAATCACAGCCTTATCTAGGTGATCCAACCTGAGCAATGGTCATGAAAGATTTAGGTAGAGGGTTCACAGGGCTCAATTAAAAGAAGGGAGCTGAGATATAAGAAACTGAGACAGAACTTAGCATATGATTAAGAAGAGAGATACCCAATAACCAGGAAGAAAGGGGAACTAGTTTAAGGTATGAGCACTGGTGATTATTAGGGGGCAGCACTCACTCATCAATCCTCTAACTGGTCCAGGTAGCCACTAGTTAGCAGGGAAACTGAGGCACAGAAGAGAGAAGAGACTTATTGTAGGTTGTGAAGTGAGGAGGAAACAGTACTAGGCTATGAGATCAGAGACCAAGGCCCTCAGAGGTCACTTAGTCTAACCTTACTTTAAAGATGAGGAAAGTGAGCCTGATGGAGAGGAAATGACTTGCCAAAGGTCCCGCAGCTAGTAACTAACTACAGAGTTTAACAGAGGTCTCCTCATTCCAAATCTAGAGCTCTTTCCATTAACACTCCATTGCCTGTGGCACAGAAGCTTTTAAAAGCCAGACTTACAGGGACACTGCAGTCTGTTGAACTCTTGACAGTGACCAGGGCATTACAGCCTGGAAACCAACAGATAGTATTTGTGGTGGTAGTGGTAATGGTCATTTCAACAGTGTTTGAAGGTTTACAAAGCAACCCTGCATAAAGTGAGCAGTACAACTATATCCCACCATTTTATAAATGTGGGAATGGAGGCTAAAGGCAGGTAAAACATTTAGATTGACAGTGGAAGCAGTACCATCAGAGTATACTATAGACCACTAGGACAGAAAGAGGAAATAGATGAGGAATCTAGGAAGCAGATAACAAATCAGATACAAAGGCATGATGCATTAGTGATGAGGGCCAGGGGGATGGGTCGGGAGGGATGATGACTGCGGAGACACTTAAGTTAACCTGACATAAAGTGGAGGTTTTCTTTTTTTTTTTTTTGCATTTATAACTATTTTTATTATCAATATAGAATTTCCACAAATGCTTTATGTCAATTTGTTACAAACTGAATACTTTGATATGTCTGTGAATTTATCAGTATGAATACTTCTTCTCCACCAATACATACTTTAACCTTTTCATACTTTTTTACTGTGAGATTTATATCCTTCTGCAAATTGTCCAGAATGCATCCACTCACATATTGGAGATCTTTCTCTGATTCTTCTGGTGTTTCAAGGGCATCGATACCGAAGTTATCTGTTTATTGCCTATCATTGCCATTGTTGTGACCAATACACCACCTTACATCTTACATACATCATTACTAATAGGCTAGGTCCGGAATATATTTACCATGTATCATTTCCATTACCTATTGAGTCACTTATGATGTTGATTCTTCTGTGGTCAGACTGCTTCATAATTTATGGCTATGTGGCATTACTAGGAGAATATAGATATTAAATAATTTAGAATCACTTAAATTATTTTGCAAATTCCAAATGTGATCCAGTCCATTTTCCTCATTATAGCTCTGGGTCCAAATCATGTTAATCTTCAACATATGTACTAGATAGATATAGATTAGCAAATAAATATAAACAGGTATAATGCTGAGGTATATGATTTAGATTATTAGAAAATACACACACACCAATTTGAGAAAAAAATAGTTAAACAGATGATAGATAAATACTCAATGACTCATCTATCTAGTTCTTCATTGTAGTCCAAGCAGTATGACTTTTTCATCCACTTTGTTTTTTCATTGTGGTTCTCTTTCTTCCAAAAGCAGAGATGGTAATAATTTCCTGGTTGCTTTAATGATAATTTTTATCCTTTAAAAAATATAGGTGGGGGAGGAAAAACTGTATTTTGTATTTGATTCTGCCCAAAAGGGAAGAACTGGTTCCTGGGGTAGAAAGGGAAAGAATTTTGAAGGGAAGTTTTCACTTTATCTTAAGAGCTTGGAATAAAAGAGGACAGCACAGACTAGCTTAACATGCTCCCTAGATTTAGAGAGAAAAGATTAGAAAGATTATAGAGTTCAACCAGATTAAAATTCCATAGGGGAAGTCAGGAGGAAGAGGAAACTTGTATGGATGAAACATCAAGGTGAATGAGAAACAGATAAAGCGAGAAAGGGTAGAGGTGGGGGAGTAGAAATCATTTGTCTGAAGAGAGTGATGTGGACACACAGGGAACTCATCGACTCAGATGGAAGCAAAGCCAAGTAACAGAAGATTAATCTAAAAGCATGCTATGAGTTTGTAAAAATAGTGTCCGAAATGGTGAATCACAGAATGGGTAGAGGTTCTGAAGGAAAGCCAAGCATTACAAGAAATGTTTTTGCTTGTTTTTAAAGCTATAAATATGGGAAAGAGAAGGATCCCAGAAGCCAATGCTTAGGGTTGGTAAGAAGACATAACTGGTAACAGAAAGAGCAGAGCTGATTAATTTTTATTTGGTGAGGCCATTTGTGAGAAGGAGAAGGACCTTTCAGCTAGAAAGAAGAGATTAAAAATGGCCAGTAGGGATGCAGTAACCCAGAGCTCAGAAAGGAGATAGTAAGAGGCTACTTAGGTGCCTCAAACGTATTCAAGTCATTTAGATGAACTGCATCCTCCAATAGTGGGGGGTGGGGGAAACTACTGATATAATTACTGAACCACTTTTGGTGATATTTTTAAAATCATGGAGAACAGGAAAGGCACTGCAGGGCTGGCAAATGAGGACAAATATTGTCCCAGTTTTCTAAAACGGGAAGAGAATGAAGTCCACAAATTATAAGCCCAGTGAACTTTGATTTTTGGTGCAATTATAGAACTACTTATTAAAGGGAGGGTTAACATCTACTACGTGCCAGGCACTGTGCTAATAAGCCTTTTACACATATTATCTTCTTTGACTCTCATAATAATAACCTTGTGAAGCAGGGACTTGTAATCACCATTTTACAGTTGAGGAAAGAGATGTGAAATGACCTGCCCAGGGTCACACTGCTGGTAAATGTTTAAGACCAGATTTAACTCAGGTCTTTCTGACTCTAGGCTCTGTCCACTGGGCTATCCAATAGGAGCATAATAAAGGCCTGTTGGGAGACTGATAAAGTGACTTTTCCTGAGTCACACAGCTGATCAGTGTGGGATGTGGGATTGGAGCGTAAGTCTCTTCTTTTCTGACTCAGCATTCAGGGCTCTTTCCACTACCCCACAGTGCTTCTTGGGGGAAGCCTGGGAAGCAAGAGGGAGAAGATGCTGGACAGGGCTGCTCCTTTTAAAAACTAGTCAGATAGCTGTGTTGAAGAAACACATTCTTCCTTGTGCATTTCTAGAGGGGCCAGGTGCAGAAAACTTTTTTTCCCCTAAATTCTAAAAACTCTTCTGGCTGCCAGCAGAGCCTCCACATTTTTTCCAGGCGGACATAAAAATGCATCTGGACTTGAAACCGAAATGGCCCATTCACAGCTTTAAAACACACTCGCTCTCAGCTGTCATGGTGGGAGAATGGCTTGATCGAGGGAGCTTGGGTTTCAAGATGGGGAAGAGAAATTGATCAGTAGCCTGGCGTCACTGGTTCCCTATCCTCCTGGGGACCCCCAAGGAGCTTCAATCCCCAGCATGTGATGGGGATGGGAAAGCCAAGAGGCAACACATCCTCAAGGACACCAAGTCATTTCTTGTGGAGTGGGCATGAGGGCTCTTGGAGGATCCTGCCTCAATCCATGAGCTCCCTGCCTTGAACCTCACTCTGACTCAGGGCCATGTGTACTCTAAAAACAATGTGAATACATTATCCCCTATGTGTTCCAACTCATTTTCATGAGCCTTCTCCCTCCCCCCACTCAATCTCTTATTTTGATGTGGCTTCTATTTGTTAGGGACTGAGCTTTCTCTGTTGGTCTTCCATAGATGAGCAGTGAGAAAAAGCAAATTTAGCCCTGACGCTGGGAAAACCTTCTTAATGAGGAGCTATTCCACGTACAGCAGCAAGCCGGCTTGTGTGCCTTGGGAAGCAGTGGTTTCTTCCTCACTGAAGGTCTTCAGGGAAAGGTTGGATGGTCACCAGAGAGGTCATGGCAGAGCTGTGGAGCGGATGAGATGGCTGCTGAGGTGTCTTCCCCCTCTCAAATTTCGTATTCCATAATTTTGCATGGAGAATTGCCCGTGGGGATGGTATTACAAGTATCTGAACAGGAAGACTCACTGGCTCTCAGCATCTGGACTGGAAAGGACTTCAGAGTGCATCTCATCCAAACCCCTGATCTGATTTATAGTGGAGGGAACTCAGTCCCAGGCAGGTGAAGAGACTGTCCAAGGGAATCAGACACAGAACCAGTACTGAACCATGGTCTGACATTCCAAATCCAATGTTAGACTTGAACTCCTTGAAAGTAGGGGGTATTTTTCAAAACCTGTCTTTATATCTCCGGGGCAGGGCTTAGAACAATGCCTTGGACATAGCAGCTGACTGGCTCTAAAGTTTGGAAACAGGAAGGGTTAGTTAGGGGCTCCAAATTTTGAGTGCACCAGACATAAGCATCCTGTTTCAAGTGATTCCAGGTGTGCAGGTTTACTAGAGGAGAAAACACTCAGCAAAGACTGGGGTACAGCTATGTGACAGGGAGAGTGTCCACTTCACCTGATCCATAAATGGCGACAATAACAATCCACTTTTCTAAGGCCCCTGAAGGGCTCCTATGTGTGAGGTCTTTTCTGATCCTCCCAGTTTTGGGGGCTACCTCCCTTCACCAACACTACGTAGCATATATTTTTTATTTTCTCATCTGTCTTACTCTGAAAGTAACAAGTTCTAGGAAAGGACTGAAGATCAAAGATGGGTGGGTGTGAAATCTGGTGGTGCACAGGCCCTGGGTTTAAGTCTTGGCTTTTGTGACCCCTGTTAATCTTTCTGGTCTCAGTTTCCTCAACCATAAAATGGGAGTGGGGGTTGGACTAAAATGTCTCCTGAGGTTGATGCCAGTTCTGGATCTGAGATCCTGGCAAGCTTTCAGCAGGGGCAGTCTTGGAACAAGGCATAGGACAACCCCTACGTTTTAGATCTCTTTGTCCTAGTGCTCACCCACAAGGAGCAATAAGAGAACATCTCTGTCTCTTACCTGCAATCATCAGCATTACGACTGACTTTGATAAAGAGTCTTAAGGTTTGAAAAGCACTTCAAAACGTAATTATAGTCTAGGTGGTGCAGTGGATAGAGAGAGGGGTCTGTAGTCAGAGAGACTCATCTTTGAGAGTTCAAATCTGGCCTCAGAGACTTCCTCACTGTGTGACCCTGGGCAAGTCATTTCACCCTGTTTGTCTCAGTTTCCCCTCTGTAAAATGAGCTGGAGAAGGAAACGGCAAACCACTCCAGTGTCTTTGCCAAGAAAACCCCAAATGGGGTCATGAAGAGTCGGGCATGACTGAAACAACTTCTAGTGTAGAAACTCCCTCCACTTCTGAAGGTCAGTCACTACTCTTGAACTTAATAGTCTCAGAGAGTTGTGTGGCAGCATGAAGAGCTTCAATAACCTGTGCAAGGTCACACAGCTGCTATGCGTTAGAGGAAGGACTCCAGGGTCAGCCACTAAGCCCCTGTGCCTCAGGAGAAATGAGCCAGCCTATTCTCTGGATAAGTGCAAGCCTAAGGAATGTCGAGCCTTGGGTCTAGCTCAGTCACGAGGGGTGGGTATTGCCATTTGGGGAAGAAATAAGGACCCAGATTCTAATATGTTATGCTGCATGAGGTTGGTCAGTGAATCTCTCCTCGCTGGGTATTAGGGTCTTTATCTGCACATTGGGCAACTGTACTGGATGGTCTTGAAGGTTCTCCCTCCGGCCCTAATATTCTCTGGCAAAGTGCAGCGCTGTCTTCCTGGTTTGTCCCTCAGTTCGCCTGTGGGCCCTTGTTTGGTCTAGGGTGGTCTCCTTCGTGGCTCTGTGCAAAGGGCCTGGGGCTGATGGGAAGAGAGCTCAGCGAGGTCAATGCCTGCCTTCCTGGCTCTCCTCAACAGTCTCTTTTCTGACTTGTCACTTGCACCTGAATTTCAGCTTTTTTTATTGTCCTATTCTGATGAGCTCCTGAGATCAGTCCTTTCCCATGCTGGCTCCCGAACTCTACTGTGCCCTTTGGTTTTGGGGGAAGGGAATCCAGTAAAAAGTCAGACTAGCCTGAGGCGGGAAAGTGACTGTCCCTTTGAGACCATTTCTCAAGTGGAGAGGAGGCACAGGAGCCCTGCCAACCCAGCTCTAGCTCTGACCTTTGGCAGCTCTCCCTTGGGAAAGGCCTCCTTTGCCTAGAAACAAATGCCATTTGAGGCCTTGGGCAAGACGTGAGCCCAGGAGCTGGGCATCTTGCTTTAAAGAGCCTGCACAGATCATAGGATCTTAGACAGGGCTGGAAGGGGCCCTAAGAGACCACTTAGTCCACAACTCCCCACCCCTGTTTTACTAATGCCTTTCATCTAACAAGAACCTCTAGGTAGGATGTCCCAGGGGAAGAAAATCTAGCGCACACAAATCCCAAGAAATCCAAGGGCATTTTTTTCTTCTGCCTTACCCCATAGAGTAGAGGACTGGGCATAGGTGGCCGAACACTGTGGCTTCATTGCTGACTCTGCGGCTAACTGGCTGTGTGATGGTAGGTAAGTCACTATACCTTCCTGGTCTTCATTTCAAAAGGAGGGATTTGGCTGAGATGCTTCTTAAGGCCTCTTCTAGCTCCTACGTTCTAGAATTTGGAGATGACTAAGAGGGAGGATGAGAAGGCTTGGCTGTCCTAATTTCCACCCGCCTGCCTGTCATACACTGGCTCCTGTCAGGAGGGCCGTTACATGCCACCTCCTATTTGGGGTACTGTTGTACCATCTCCTCGGTGGAAGCACGGGTCATCTCTTTGACTGTCTACCCTCTTCCTCACTTTTTATGTCTATTCAACCATCCTAGGGTTTAAGGCTGGGTCATCTCTCTCTCTCTTCTGCACCTCTAACAGATGATTGATACCCTATCAAGTCCTTACAATGCCATCTCTCTAACCCCCACTCCACCACCCCCATCCAACACCTCATCACCACCTTCCTAGACCACTGAGACAGACATCTTCTAATGGGTGGTCCAGCCTCCCTCTCCTCCCCTTCTGTCCATCTTTCCGAGCTGCCAAAATAATCTTTCTTATGAGGAGATCAGGTCATGTCGATCCAACCATCAAAAAATCTATGGAGTAAAGCAGGAACTCCTCTGCCTGTCATTAAAGGGCCACCCTAATCTGGATCTCCTCTACTCTAGAGGCAGCGCCAGAGGGCACACAGCCCTGGGCCTGGAGTCAGGCAGGCTTGCATTCAAATCCAGCCTCAGATACTTACTAGCTGTGTGGCTCTGGGCAAGTCACTTAATCTGTTTTCCTTAGTTTACTAACCTATAAAACGGGGACCATAATAACACTCACATGCCAAGGTTTCTGTAAGGATCAAATGAAATTAAAAACTGTAAATCCCTTAACACAGTGTCTGGTACACAGTAAGCACCATATAAATGTTGCTATTATTATTAGTATTGTTATTGCTATATAAGCTCTGCCTGCCTCGGTTTCCCCATCTGTAAAATGGAGATGATAACAGTACCTGCCTCTCAGGGTTGTTGTGAGGATCCAACGAGATGCCAGTAAAGCGAACACACAGTACTCAGTACACAGAAGACACTTAATAAATGCTTATTTCCTTCCGTTAAGCAAATTAGGTCACGTTTTGCTCTCCTATCCTGAGATCAGGCTCTCTCGTGTGCCTCTGCTGACTCTGTTTCCTAGAGTCTCTTCCCTTTCCTCTCTTTAATGGGCAATGAAAATGCCACCTTCTCCAGGAAGCTCTCCCTGACTGCTGCCTCCAGCAAGCTGATACTGGCTTTCCCCTTTGGACTTCGCGTGAGACTGTAAGCTCTGTGAAGGCAGCAGCTCCCTTATCTAAACTGTGCATCTCCTCCAGGGTCCAGCACCATGGGTCCTGTTCACAGCAAGTGTTAAATCAGTGCTGGACTGGACAAGAAAGTGAACAGGCTGCTGCTTCCTGAGTCTCTGGTGCTGTTTCCACATAAGGTGGGCCACACAAGATGACCTCCAAGGTCCCTTCTAGCTCTAAGACAACAATCCTAAGACTGAAGATGACTAGGAGGCAGCTAGGAAGTTCCTTAGAAGAAGTACCTGATTTCCTGCTGATTCCCAGCTTCCCCCCAAGGGATCTGTAGTGCCACTGTCCTTGAGGCAGCCCTTGCTGTGGCCAAGAATCCCTGTGACACAGAACCATGGCTAGACACCAAACCTCTCTGATGGTGTCCTGGCCAGGGAACAGCAGGACTCTGTTCTTCTTTCTGAATTAGTCTGACTCCCAGCAAACCCCATCAGAGGCTAATCTCCCAACAAGCTGCAGTTCCAGCTACGGGAGGATGCCAGGGAGTTCTCCTCAGCCAAACAGGCTGCAGTGGTCAGGATAGAGGCGAAGTCAACCCATTCTGGATGAGTGTAGGGGCTTTTTCTGGAAGGTGGGGTTGGGCATGCTTGCCTATTTCATTAAGTGCCTCCTATGTGCTGGGGTCCTATGATAACAACTAGAGATAAAAAACAAACAAACTAAAAACAAGAGAAACAGAAGCAAAACAGTCCCTGTCCTCAAGAAACTTATATTCCATTGGCATTGGTGCTAAGGCCGTAGTAAGAGGCAGATCCCTCCAAGGATTTTCTTGGCATGAATGTACTCGGTCCAGCAAGCATTCACTTTATGGATGATGTCCTTTGGTTCAACCTGAGTCCCTTCATTTGACCAATGTGGAAACTGAGCCCAGAGGGAGGATATGACTTGCCAGATGTTACAGAACTACTGGCAGAGGCAGGATCTAAACCCAGGTTCTCTGGGTCTAATGCTTTGGCCCAGGTATTAGGTCATGGTACCAACACTGATGCTCTTTGGCAAGGGAGTTAAACATCATTAATCACTAATGAATTAACCATCAATCAGTTTTTACTGAGCATTCCTTAGGTACAGAGCAGGCTCTAAAGAGGCCTAAGGGGCTGTGCTTTGCCTCTAGTTGGGGAAATACAAGTGAAACATGACAGCTAACCCTAAGTCAAGGAGCTGTGATTTTTCTGGTGGACCATAATCCATCCGGAACTCCGGAGTTAAGCCTTCAGGAGGTGCCAGAGGATCAGAGAGGGTTAGGTGATTTGCCATGGTCTCTCAGGGGTAAATGTGAGAGGTGGAAGCTGAATTCAGGTCTTTGTGACTCCAAGACCAACACCACTCATAAGTGCCTCTAGCAACACCAGACTGTCAGTAGTTCTCAACCTTCATAATGCCTCGATCCTTTAATACAGTTCCTCATGCTGTGGTGACCCCAAACCATAAAATTATTTTCATTGCTACTTCATAACTGTAATTTTGCTACTGTTATGAATCGTAATGTAAGTATCTGATATGTGGAATGTATTTTCGTTGTTACAAATTGAACACAACCCACAGGTTGAGAACCGCTGTTGTAAATGGAGTGATGCTGCCTGGGAGTTCCCAAGGCCTGAAGGAGGAGAGACCACTTCTCACCCAAGACCCTTCAGCTTCCCACGGATGTGTCTTCTGATTATGACCACCCAGGCACAGAGACACCAACCTAAATCCCTACTCTTACAACTTAGCTGCCTTTCTTCGTGCTCTGGAGATAGGGTAGCTAACACCCAGACAAGAAATGGGCAGAGAGTAAGTCAGTCATTAACAAACGGGCATTTTGCCCACATCTGTACTGGGCTGTGTCTTAAACTTACGTGTTTTAAAACTTAGGATCTGCTGACAGGTCAGGAGGTGTGTACGGGGGTGATTTGGCTGTTTACAAAGGATTTGGCTGAATGTGAGTCCCTGCTATGAAATGCAAGACCAGACATTCAAATTCATTTTCGTTCACTCACGTACACAAATGCTGTTAATTAAAAAGTGTGAACAGAACCCAAATTTGGGACTTGTTAGTTATTCCTCCTTGTTGTCGACTATTTGTGAGGACAGAGACACAACAGCTAGTTTTATTCAAGGCCTTTAGTCCACAAAGACTTTCAGTGATTTCTAACTCATGGGTAAGCTTCCTGAGGGCAGGCTGCTTACGTCTACTTCTCCATACTAGCTCCATACGGGCTCTGCACATAGAAATGCTCTCTTGAGGAAGGGTTTTCCTGACCCTAGCCCTTCAATCTCTAGGCAAAACCACCAACTCTCTACTTTCTCACAAGTGTCAGAGCCTTAAAAACATTCTGACAATGCTACTGACAGATCTGTCTCTGCCTCCTGCCCCTAACAGACACCTCCTTGAGGACAGGGACCAGTGTTCCAGACCAGTGTCTGGAACGTAGAAGGTGCTTCAGGTATACATATGGGATTGGACTGGCCAAAATTCACCCCCATACACACCTCCACATCCCAGCACACACACCCACACATCAGCATCATCCTAACAGAGCCCACCTAGGATGCTGGGACGCAACGTCCGGCCCAAGTTCCCCCGCTCCATCGCATTGCAGAAAAGTGAGAAATGAGGAAGTATAAATTAACCATCGAGACCCTGCAATTAAAGCTGCAGTTGTTTACCACAGTCAGAACAGCTCTTCCTGCCAATGCAAACAGCCGTCCCGTCTCCCTACTGCCGACTCCCTCCCGAGTGTTTATTTAAGCCAACACATTGCTCTACTAATTGGATAACATTCCATGTGAAAATAGGCCTTTAAAACCACAGCAGCCGAGGCAAATAAAAACAGCTGTAACCACAAAAGTACAAAGGAACGAAGACTCTGGAAAAAAAAAAAAGGGAAGGCACACGCAATGGAGAATGACTTTTCTTTCCCCTGTGCTCTGGGGGTCGGTACTTTCTTTCCTGTCCAAACGGTCCTTTCTTTTTTCCATGCCCATGCCTCTCTGAGCAAATGGGTGAGGCTGGCTTCAAAATGTGGTGGCCCAGCCAACAGACTGACCCACCTGGCTCCCAAATCCCCTCTCACCTAGGAGGCAGCCTGGCAGGCTGGGCGGGGTGCATGTTTGCCTCTGCCTTCTACTCTGGGGGCAGCCCAATGGAACATGGGGAAGGCAGAAACAATCGGATGATTCAGTCAAGGCTCCTGGGAGCAGGGAAAGCATCCCCACCATTACCTGCCCTCCTGTGCACAACGGGAAGGGTAGGTTTCATTGGGGGCTGGTGCTCCCAATTGGGAGCCAGCCACGCAGCCTCCTTCTGAAGTTTTTCTAGCCTAACCTTTTCTGTCGAGTGGGAGATCGTTTGATCTAATGTTGGTTTAGAATCCAAGGATATTAGGCCCATTCCTCCCTCCACTGGTGTTCATCTTCAATGCCTCCCATCAAGATATGGAGGTGACCAAGGCTTGTTAAAGGCTACACTGGCAGAGCACAAAGTTTGGAGGGGGTCTTCTCTAGCTGGAAGGGCTCTGAGCATTGGCCCAGTGTGTGCCTGCCAAATGGACCAACCCAGTTAAATTCCAATAGGCTCATTACCAGAGACTGGTAAGGGAAGAATGGGTCTGTGAAAGCATAGAAGAGCTACAACCTGCAGTGGGAGAGAGCATGGACAAAAGCCACAGGTCTTCTCAAAGTGGGTGGTTTATTCCCAAAGGATCCTGAAGAGCTGGGAAGCGCCAATCCAAAGAGGCCAGATAAGTCGACTCTCATTTTACTGGTGATGAAAGTGAGACCAAAGACGAGGGGATCTGCCAAGGCCACAGACAGAGAGGGAGCTGCAAAGCCAGGGTTTGAACCCTGGCCTCCAAATCCAGCCCTCCTGACTCCTTGTACTGCACTGAGCAAGAAGAGATGAGCTCCACAAGGGGGAGAGGATTTTGCTTTCATCTTTGTGAAATACGAAAAGGGTGCTGAGAAATCTGGAAGGGAGAAGCTATGAGCAAACCCACAGCAGTGCACTACTCCATAGCATGATTGCCTCGATAGAATGGAAAGGGATTTGGAGCTTAAGGGTCTGGATTTAAATCCTGGTCACACCACTTATTACTACCCGTGTGACCCTAGAAAAATGACATCATCTCTCTCCTGTCCTTCTTCCCTAGCTCTCTCCCTTCTCCCCCTTCCTTGCCTCCCTCCCTTTCCTCTACCCTTTCTTCTTTCCTCTCTCCTCTCTCCTTCTTCCTCTTCTCCCTCCCTCCTTCCTTCCTTCCCTCTCTCCCTTCTCCTTCCTCTTTCCTTCCCTCTCTCCTTCTTTCTCTCTTCCCTCCCTCCCTCCCTCCTTGCCTCCCTTCTTTCCCTCTCTCTCTTCCTTTGCTAATTGCTGGGGATACAATATTTATAAAGATAAGCAAGTACAAGACCCTCCAAGGAAGGAAAGCAATTTGTGTCGAGGATCGGTGATGGCTGCTCTTCTACACAGTTGCCTGGTTACTCTGCAACCTCCCACCACAGCTTGGACTGCTCAGGTTGTTGACAGAGTCTGACACTGGTGTTCTATGGGGAGGGAACACTGGAAGCTCAGCCAGAGAGGGCTTCCAAAGGACATCATGAAAATAGAAGGGCAGGAAGAGAAGAGTCACTAACTGTGTGTCCCTGGGCAAATCTCAGCCTCAGTTTCATGATCTGTAAAATGAGGTGGATGGACAAGATGGTCTCCGAGGTCACTTCTAGCTTTAAAACTATCTCCTTGTGGACTCAAAGACAATGGTCCACCACTTCACTTTACAGGTTTAGAGGCTCAGTGACTTGTCCAAATTCTTAACAAAGGCTGGAGAACCAGGAATCACTGGCTGGAGGGTGAGGGTATTGGCTGAGGAGGGGGACTTAGAGCAATGCCAGGTAGTCTGTGGACTTGCTGCACCCCATGAATGGGAGGATGAGGGGCTTCCTAGAAAGAATGCTGGACCTAGAATCAATCACTTTACCCAAGTCTCAGTTTCCTGGTTTGTAACATGGAGACATTAATACCCAGAGAACACAAGTTGATGGTCTGGGTCAGATGAGATTATGTGCATGTATTGACAGCCAACCACAGATGCCCAGACACACACATGCCCATCCATGCAATCACTGGGCAAGGTATTAGATTGCCAGCCTGATAGCAGTGGTCATCTTCAGATGCTGCCCTGCCAGCTCTCCAGCAAGAAGAGAGGAACAGTCAATGGGGTGGGAGGCGTGCTGGACCGGGAGTCAGAACCTCCAGGTTTGGCATGTCTCTTATCTCTTCTCCAGCCCTCAGTTTCCCTGAGTGGAACATGAAGGAGGTGAGCCCAAATGATCCCTAAGGTTCTCTTCAAATCTCACTTAGGGCATCACAGTTTGGTTGAAAGAGTTCTGGATGTGCAGTCGGACAAAGAATCTGGGTTTGAATTCTGGCCCAGTGACATTTAGCTTTTGTGGTCTCTGGGCTTCTATATCCCTATCTCAAAAGTGAAGTATTTGGCCTACATTACATCAAAGAAGCCCCTAAGGCCCCTCTTCTCATGTACCCCACTTCCTTTCTCTTCCCCGACCATGCCTTAGCTCTAACAGTACCCTTCTCGCTCACTCCTTAGCTCTGCCGGGGGGCTCAGAGCCACTGATGTTGTGGCTGGAACAAGTAGGCTTACTCAATAAATGCTTGTTGATCGACCAAGGCAGAAGACAGAAACATAGGGACTCCTTTCAGAGAGGACAGAGAAGCAGGCCACTGGAGGATAAGCCTGGTGAGGGATTCAAATGGGGTACAAAGGAGAATTTCCCATGGTCCTGGTTTGGGTCAAGTCCTTGACCCTAAAGACCATCCATGCAAGGAAAAGAGGCTCGGGAGTCACCTTCCAGAGCAGCTTAGGGAAACTGCCTAGGGGCTGAGATGATTTTGGGAGTTTTCTGGCAGAGGGGGCATCTGTGGAATTCCTTCCGCTGACAGAAAAAGAGCTTTTCTGCTTCTTAGCCCAGTGTCTCGGCAGTCTAATGCTCCCTCTTCAGATCCACTCCCGCCCTAGAGCTAACTAGATATTTACAATATTCAGAGTTCTATTCACCAATATGCAGTGTGCGCTTTTCTGTGGGTCATCGGAGAGCGGTAAATGTTCCACTCAGAAGACAATCAAGTTCTTCAGACAGACTCAGAGAAGGAGAGAGAAAAAGCAACGGAGGCTTCCAGAGGAGGAAAAAGAGCAAGCGCATCTTTCCAGGAGTGAGGCACTCACCGTGGGTCCTCACTCTATGGAAGCCCAGCTTGTTCAGGCATGCTGCATAAAGAAACCCAATCCCAATGCAATCAGATCTGGCCCTAGAGTGAAGAGATGCTGCTGTGATGGCACGTAAGGAGGTACCTGAAAGAGGGCGCGTGGTGACCCTCTCCCCCAGGGGCTACAGACAGGACTGCAAGACCCTCTTCAACTGCTTTTGTTCCCTGTGGCACCCAGAGGTACAGGTGGGGAGGAGTGGATGGGGCCAGGTGGGAGGCCACTCCCATAAAACCAATACAGAGTAAATCTTTGTGATGATAGAATGCTGGGCTCAGGAAAGTGTTTGTAGGATCATCTCTGAACGAGAATAAAGGACCTGAACATTATGGAAATTCCCCAAGATCCCTTAATGAAAGCTAGGAAAGGCTCCCTTGACTTTTTCAGATTGAGACCCCACTTACCCTGAAAAGATCAGAAGTGACATTTAAATTCAGACACTTACTTAAGCTTTGGAAAAATGGGAAGCTGGAGACACTAAGCTGAGCAGTCTTCCCCTTTAAAAACGGTCTGAGGCATCTTTGGGACCAGTTTCTTTCAGCCTTCCCCCTCAAAAAGCGAGCAGCTCCCCCAAAGATTTATTTAGCGACTCAGCAGTAAGTATGGTTAGTTAGATGGATGAGTCTTCCCTGTCCCTTCTTCCAAGCAAGGATAGGCACCCGAGGATTCAGGAATAAGGAGGGCAGCAGTCCAACGCTGCTCTGCACTGACCATAGGTTCTATGATCAGCTCTAGGCAGTTCATTTTTAGGAAGGACGTTCTCTCCCCTGGACAATCTCAATGGCATCCTGACTGTTCTTCCCAACTATTCAGTCTTTTCCTTCTCCAATTTGTCTTTCCCACAGCAAGAAAAATCATTTTCTCAAGGCCTGGATCGGCTCATCTCATCCCTCTGTTCCCTGTTGCCTCTCAAAGGAAATGTCATTGCCTTAGCATTGCCCCACTTCACATGACTCTGTGTCTACATGGAGCACTACTCCATCTCTGCATTTCGGTCTAATCAAGTCTACTGCTGACCTGCCTCCAAACTGGATATTTCATCTCCCATTATCTAGCACCACGGCTTTCTTTCAAAGCTCAGCTCTCATGCCCCATACTGGAGGAGGCCTTTTCAGATCCGTCCTCAATTTATTTTGCTCTCTTTCCTCTTCTTTTTTAATATTTGTGACATATCCCTCAGGCAGAGTGTAACATCTTTGGGGGCAGGGCCTCAATTTTGTTGTATCTGGCTATCCCTGACCCTTAGTCCTGTGCCTCACATCTGCAGCTCAATAGGTATTGGTTGAATTGAGAGGCTGTCCAGAAGCATCTAGAAGACATGAAGGCCAGTGAGAGCCCACATCATATGAGGATCTTTTGAACGAGGTTGGGGGGAAAGTTCAGCCCAGAAAAGAAGACTCAGTGGGGATGTTAAAGCATATCTGCCGGGCTGTTGTGCAGGGAAGGTGGGTGCCGCTCCTTCCAATAAAGATGGCAAATCCTCAAGGGGATGAGCCACCCTTGATGGTCTCCTCCAACTCTGCCATTCTGTGACCTAATTCAACCCACATTTGTTGTAGGTACACCTACTGCACACAAGATAATGGGGAAAGAAAGAAGGAAAAACTACCTAATATTTTTGTAGAATTAATGAGTGGCTGAGGGGGCATCTGGGAAACCTCTAGAGCAGGGCAAATGAAACCAAAAAGTGACCCTGTCTTGGGCCTCACTGGCTACGCTTGACCTGAGGAGTGGCCGTCCCACAGAAAAACCTTCCTGATATGCTCAGTGCTGTCAGTGGGGGCCAAGGAAGGTCTCATGACAAGATGGAACAGGAGCAGATGTCCGGATGAACGTTGAGAAAATGTCAACAAACCAAGCCCTTGAATTCCAGTTGCTGAGCCACAAGTGAAGACGGATGACAAAGGCTATTGGAAAGGCTTGCTGAGGGTTCCACGCTGACGTCCCTGCCAGGTCTCATGGCCAGCCTACAAAGGCAGCAGATGGGTCCCAGAGCTACCCTCCTGCTTCCTGCAGTGGTACCAGCGGGGCAGCACCAGCTCCTGGGAGCCCCTCTTGCTGGAGGGCTGCTGAGTCACTTCTCTGAGTGAAAAGAGAATGTCTTTTTTAGAATTGCAGAATGCCAGGGCTGGAAGGGACCTTGAAACAAAGGTTTCAAGAAGGTCTACCAGAACATAGAAGGGACCTTGGCACACAGAATGTCACAGCTAGAAGAGACCTTGAAACAAAAACTATCACCGCTAGGAGGGACCTTTGCAGAGAAGAATATTAGACCTTGGAGAAGACTTGGAGATCATCAGCTCCGAGCCCCTGATCTTTCACTGGGGAGGACGCTGATGCCCAAGGTTAGACTCCTCATAGGTGGCAGATCTGGGCTGAGAATCCGGCTCTCCTGTCATCCTGTTGCCTCCTCATTCCTTGTGGAACCCTGAGCCAGGGTATGAAGTGCTGGCGGAGAGTGGTCAGTAAATACTTGGCTCCTCTACGCAGCAGCTCAGACAGCTGTTCACCCCCAAAAGCCGCTGCTGAGCCAGATGTTCATCTGCTACCCACGGCAAGCAAGAAGCTGCGGCTGACGGAGCCCAACAGGAACTCAAGCAGACTGGCTCACTCTAAGGCGAAAAAGGGGGCAGCGGCTCTTGCTCTGCAGAGGCTCCTGAGAGTTGATCTCTCAAAGGCACGTGTGCACAGACACTTGCACTAGGTGTGTGTGGGCACATGCACGTGTGCACGCCATGCCTCCTGGAGCCCAGTTTTGCTAAGTGCACAGGCACTGCAGGATTCACCTTTGTGAATCCCATCCAAGGGAAAGGAGGGAAGGCCAGAAATGGCCTCTCCTAAAGGGCTGGCCTTGTTCCTTCCCAACTTTAGTCTGGCTTGATCCTGCTCAGCCCCAGAGGAAAGAAGGAGCAGTGGGGCAGATGTTGCCAGGAAGCAGAGTTAGGATGGTTGTTGGGAGAAACGTCTTAACAATGAGGATCAGAAACCTACAGTAGGAGGCCCCCCAGAACTGTTCTACAGGGGAATGTGCTGCCTTTGGAGACTCCAAAGAAGCACAGAAGACCTCAATAACCCTAGGAAGCAGAGATAATAGCAGATATGCCAACCTAACTGCATTGGAGAATGGTGCCAAACAGACTGGCTAGAAGTCTTGGTTTCTAATGCCATCTCCACCAATGACCTGGGTGGGCCAGGAAAAGCCACTCATGCCAGGATATCTCTGACTCAGTCCTCATATGTAAAATAGGAAACTGCCTTCCCATCGACAGCTTTTGTGGAAATTAAGCCCCATGCTAGAAAACATAAAAAGCCAATGTGGTTGGAACCCTACCTTGTCAACTGGGAGGCCATGCTTTCTTTTCAAATGGCCCACATCAACAGCGTCCCTTGGAGCTTAATGAAATCCCTGTAAATGAAAAGTGGAGAGATGGGGAGGAGGGGGCACGATGCCATGAGCTCACCTTGGCGTCTTGTTTGGTTAAGAAATCCACAAAGCCAAACCCTCGGTGGGGGCCTGTCCCCGTCATCTTCTTTGGCAAACGGACTGTCTTCAGCTCCCCAAAGGTGCTGGGAACAAAAGGCAACACCCAGGAGTTTACAAATCAAAGGACTCACAAGGGAAAAGGAAAGGGAGGGAGGGAGAGAGGGAGAGAGGAAGAGAAGGCGGGACCTTGGTCCCCTGGCTAATCCCCTCCAAGTTACCTGCAGAACACCATGCATGGCTTCTCTGTGGGCCCATGCTGAGGGGGTAAATAGACCCTCATCCCCCTCACTGCCCAGGTCCTGGAGGACAAGCAGCAGATGAGGAGGGCGTCCTGTCAGTTCATCTGACAAGCAGGAAGCCGACTCTGCTGCCAACCTGGCCTTTTCCTCCCCCATTGTGGTAAATACACATTAGCGCACCTGGCTCTCTGAGCACACTCCAGCTCAGAAGGCATCCGCACTGCTGGGATGGAGACCTCTCATTTGCACACTGGGTCTAGGTCTGAGGCAATTCTGCCAGAGGTTCTGGGAGCTAGTATTTAAATCAGCTTCTATGGGCATGGCCTATATGGCCTCTATTTAGTGAGGAGTGATGGGGCTTTGTTTCCTTGCAAAGGAAAAGGGGTGGGGGTGCATTCAGTGCTTGGGACTTGGAGGCAGCTCCTTGATAAATGGCCCACCTGTCGAACCCCAGGCACCCTTCCCACCCTGTGTTTTCCTGTTAGGGCCCTGAAGCCAAAGCCAGTTATAAAACTCCAGAGAGTAGAGGGCCTTGGCTGGAACCAAACGGAATCAAACAGGTAAACACAGCCACTGACCCCTCCCTTCCCCGTCTCCAGAAATTCCAGGACAAAAGGCCCATTAGCTCTTGCTGCCCAAGACCCTTCTCTTCTTTGCCTTCTCTTATTTCCCTACCCACTCCCCTTTGATGTCCATTTATCAGACACACACACACACACACACAAATTGCAGGCAATAAATATTTAATGCACATGTCATCTAAAGAGATTTGTTATTTTATTTGAAAATCTACACACACTCATCTGTGTGCATGTGGGCACGTGCATGTGTGCGCACACACAGACACACACACAGACACACAGACACACAAGTCTAAGATGCTGCAGGGCCAAAGAGCGATTGGGAATAAACACAGTAAAGGCCATAAATGCTCTCATGAAATGATATAAGCTAAATCCAGAGAGTTAACCCAGTGTACTGCCAGCATGACCAGGCATCTATCTACCCAATTTCCTAAGGCAGTATGGTGTGTAAATGTAGCATTATGAATCCTCAAAATGAATCTGCACGTCTCCTCTGAGCTTTCCCCATCGCCCTCCTTTCCATCCCCCCCAAGCCTTCTCTCGTCTTCTTTGGAAGCAACAGCAACATAACAGAAGCGTCCCCAGGAGGGAGAGGGAGGGTTGGGGATGCAGCCCGCCGGGCTGTCCCAGCTGCGGCTTTATCTGGGGTGCCGGTGGGGAGCCGATGACGGGCTTGGGGGAAGATGGAGGGTCGGGTGGTGGGAGAGGGCCTGCCAGGGATGGCAGTATTGGATGGGGTGGGAATCTAAACAGGAGGTCAAGCGGCTGCAGGCTCCCAGGCCCTCCAATACTGGCTTAATTCTGCCACCTAATGGCCAACTTTGCCCACAGCACAGCCCAGCCTGCCTCCCTCTTCTGCTGCCAGCCCCCACCCCTCCCTGCCTGGCGCTGCCTTTGTACAGGGGGCGCGGGGAGTGGGAGCCCCATGGCTCTCCAAGAGCCTCCACAGGCGGGTTCGAGCAAATAATTGCCCCCCTACCCCATCCCAAACGGTCTCCCTTTGCCCTTGTGATAATTAACAATGTCCCAGCCAGGGCGCACCTAAAGACAGAAGTGTGGCTGTGATGACAGGCTCCAATTAATTCAGCACCTCTGCTTTCAGGACTCAGAGCATTTACATATCCAACGAAGGTCACTCTCAATGATCTGGAGATGGCTCATCCATCCTGGGGACTACTGAGGGACAGCTCACCTAATCATAGACGTGGAGCTAGGGTGGGGGACCTCTAGAGCACCCAGGCAAGCCTTCCCTCATTGACAGGGGGGAAACTGAGGCTTGGGGAGAGAAGGGGACTTAACCAAGATCACATAGGCAGTAAGGACCGTGGCTTTGGCCTCTTTCCTGCAAGAGCCTGCCGGGGGCCTGTCCCTACTGAGCTGCTGAAATGGTCATCAAAGCCACTAGAAACAAAATGAGCCCCAAACCTGGGGTGCTAAATCCTTCTGACCTCTCCCCCCTCCATTGTGGCTCATCATCCTCATATCACAACCCACTAGCATTTACACAGCACTTCACAGTTTGCAGGATTTCAGTTTGTGCTCATTACAACCATGAGAGATTGAGGCATCGTTATACCATTTTATAGATGAGGCAAACAGAGGTAAGTGACTTGCCCAGGGTCATACAGCTGGGGAGTAAGTGCCTGAGGCTGGATTTGAACTCGGGTCTTCCTGACTCCAGTGCTTTCGAGTTCATATCAGATTTGTGCTGTTGAACAAATTAACTCAGTATTTGTGGACTTAGTTGTAATTCGTAGTTCTCATTTTTTAGTGAAAATCTCCACTTCCCACATGCAGATTTCCTTCCAGCCCAGGCCAGTGCCTGGTAAGCTGGTCCAAGCCTGCACGTCTTTGCATGTCTGCATAAAAGAGGGTGTCTGTCGGTTAATTCCACATTCGATCCAGCACACAGCAGGCAGCTGGTATGCCATGCATGGTAAGTAGGTGAGGGTCCAGAGGACAGCAATGAAAATAATTATGAGGTTGGAAAGAGGTATGCTGAAGAAAGTCTCAAGGAACTGGGATTATTTCCCCTGAAGGGGAACTGAAGAAAGTCAGGGGGTCTGGTGATGGCCGACAATGGGCAGATTGGGGGGAAGACTTAGGGAGTCTAAAAACAAGAGACTGGGGGGTCTCCAGTCCTCACTTTGCCCAAAGGGAGCTACATGAACACAGACAAACCCTTTCCCTTCTCTGGGCCCATTTGCTGTCAATGAAGGCCTTGGATGAGATGTCCTCCACGTTCTTTTCCAGCCTCCTGGTTCCTTTCTAGGCACAGAATTCAGGAGCCTGGAGAAGTCACCCTTTTCCCCTTCCTACCAAGAGCAGGACTAGAGGGAAAAGGCTTAAGTAAAAAGCACCTGGGAGGATGGAAATGCCATCGGAGGGAAGAGCTCCTCACCTTAGGGTTGGGGGCCCCTTGAACACTCTTCCAACGCATCTAGAAATGTGGGATCACCCTAGTCGTCAGGGCTGCCTCCTTCTTTCAATTCCACTGTATTTTCCTAGCTGTGTAAAGGCTGCAGTCATCCCTGTGCTCCCCAAGCCCTCCCAGAGGCTGGGCGCCATTATGGCTTTCACCCTGTCATTCCAACAACCCAGTCTTACAGACCCGGGTGGTCCTGGTGGCACAGGAGCCAGGAGGACCTGAATTTAGGTCTAGCTGTGTGATCCCTCTATATCCTGTCACTTCCCCTCTGTGCCTCAGCATCCTCATCTGTAAAAGGGGCATGATAACAGCAGTCACCTTCCCAGGCTGCTGTGAGGACCAAATGAGAGTATTTGTGAAGTGCCCAGCCCAGTGCGTGGCACACTGTGGCAACTCATCACTATCACTGTTACTACTATCACAATTACTTATTAAACCCAGATCCCAGGCCCGGAGAAAAGAAACCAATGCCCTGACTTCTGGCACCTCCTGTCCTCGGCTCCGATCCACGTGCCTGGGGATGGAGGCCACTGCATCTCCTGGCTGGGCCCAGACACACCAGCCTCACATCTAGTTCAGCCAGGCCCCAGAACAAGGGTCCCTTCCCCATGGTCTCCCCAGTCGGGGTGCGGTCTTCCTCGAGAGATGGTTTCTTTTTAAATCTGCTTCCCTAGCACTTATCACAGCACCTGGCACACAGTAGGTCCTCAATGTGTTTCTTTTTTCCATATATTTGCTCTTTAAAGCATTATTAAACACCTACCATGCGCTCAGTCACCAGGATACAAAACCTATTTATGCAGCAGTTTTTTCAGCCACGCCATCCCTTGGCCCTGCCGTCCCCCTCTCTCATGATGCTGCTCAGACTGTCAGCCCCTTCTCTCTTTCTCTTGGACTCCCTGAATCCCTTCAAGGCTTGTTTTGGGTGCCACCTCCCCTGGTAAACTCATCCTTTCTGAGTGTCCATGTTATCGGAGCTCTCTTTCAATGGAGAGAACACTGGAGTCAGTGGTGCTGGGTTCAGGTACAAGCTCTGCTTTTTACTGCCCTTGTGACCTTGAGTAAGTCACTTCACCTCCAGGTCTCAGTTTCCTCATCTGAAAAATGGGGAAGGGGATAAGGGAATTGGAGATGACCTTAAAAAGGTTCCCTTGCAGTTCTTCTGTCCTTCATCAAATTCTCCCGGGTTCACTTATCAGTGCCCACAGACAGAAGTACACTTAGAGCTGCTGAGGATCTTCAAGGCTGCTGAGTCCACCCCACTCATCACACAGAGGAAGAGACGCTTAGTGGCTTGCCCAACGATGCAAAGTCGGTAGATGGCTGAGACAAAATTAGAATCCAGACCGCCTTGACTCCAAACCCACTGTGCCATTTTGTGTTCCTGCCACAGAACACATGTTCCTTAAGGGCAAAGAGTGCATTTTTGAGGTTCTTAATGTTTATGGGATTGGACTGGGCTGAATCTGACAGTTTCAAGGACCTCCCATACTCAATGGAATGCTTCTGGGCTAGCCAGCACCCTGCCTCAGTTTCCCCATCTGAAAAAAGGGGCAACAGAGCACAATGGAAATCATTTTCAAAGGAACCCCAAATAAGCATTAAAAACAAAAAGAGGGGTGGGGTTGGCGAGAGAAATTGATAAAGTAAGCTGCGTTCCTTGGAGATGAACAATACATAAACATCATCCGTGATTATGGCTCTTATCTGACAGCAAGGTCTATGAAACAGTTTTTAAGAGGAACGCTGGAGGGCTCTGAAGGAAGCTCACTACAAGCCACGTCACCCTGAGACTGGAGACTGTCATATGGGGGAGAGCCTGAGACGGGGAGAGCCAGAGAAGGGAGAGATGGCAAGTCAAATAACAGGGAGGCTGCGGACTCCCATCAGAGGCTCAGGCTTCCCTGCCCGGGGAAGGAGAGACGCACACTCCCTACTGTGTAGATAATAGAAACCACAAAATAGCAATTACTGTATCAGAAACTGTGAATAAAGAGGACATACTGGGCCTTTAAACATGCCCCCTTTTCCCTCCCCCACCATGCTCACACTTCAGTAACAAACTCACACCTCACTTTTCCAATTATTTCATTCACCTCCAGTTCACCAATTACTCCTTCAACCCCCCCCCCCCATCATGATTTGTTGTGAATTTGTGGGTTTTCAACAACAGGATTGTTTTCGCATTTCTAATTTATTTCGAGGTGTGTGGTGGCTTCAGAGGTGGTGGTGATGGAGGGGGGAGTGGGAGGGTTGTGGAAGGTGCTGAGGGGGGAGAGAGAGGGCTGTCTGGATCTGCAAACCAATTATGCCCAGACCCTCCAGTCAACAACTCCAAGGTATGCAAATCATGTCTGCACACAGGCCTGGAATGCAAAAACAATGCTTGGGATGTAGCTGCTGAATGGGGATTTCCTTACTTCATGCACATTTTTAGCTGGCAAATTGGACTGGATCGAGGGAGGGTTGGCGCCCACCTGCCTGGGGTTTGGGGCTCTGCTCCTGAAAAGGGAGGAAGCGCCACTGCAAAAGTCCTCTTCTTTCTTTATGCCAAGAGAGACCCCTAGAAGCCAAGTTCCTGGGAAGCTGGGGGTGAGGGAGGACTAGAGGCAGACGGATGTCTCTGTGTCTCTGCAGCAGGACATGATGGCGTGCCCTCTTTGGCGCTGGGGAGGAGGTGCGCAGCTGTCGGTGGGCCGTCCCTTGAGCATGCCAGCACCAAGGTACTTGACCTGTTCTTCTCCAGAGCCCCGATCTCCTGACTCCTACCCTCTCACTCTGACACCTCTGAGGCATCACGTGGGAGAAGGTGTACTGGTGTGACACAAACCTCCTCCCGCACACAAATTGACACGGAGGTGGAAGGGACATCAGCAACAAGGCAAGAGGACCTGGAGCCAGAGCATCAGTGAGGGGAGATGAGAACTAAAGGCTCTTCCCCTTTCCCTGATGGTGACCGCATTGTCCAAAGGAACAAGCAGACTGTAAATATCTGAGTCCAAACCCTCGTTTTACAGATGAGAAGACAGGAGCGGGAGAGGGGAAGGGCCTGAGAATCCTCTTCAGGGATGGCTTAGGACAGGGTAGCCTAATGGATGGCCCCTTCCAATGATGACATCCCCCTGGAGCTGCTGCACCAGTACACACTCCCATAGAGCTATGAAACTTTCACTGCCAAACATCATTCTTTCTGAAAACGTTTTTTTGTCTTTTTTTGGAGGGGGACAGTCAGGTAATTGGGGTTAAGTGACTTGCCTGAGGTCACATGGCTAGTAAGTGTTAAGCGTCTGGGGCCATATTTGAACTCTGGTCCTCCTGATTCCAGGGCCGATACTCTATTTACTGTGCCACTTAGCTGCCCCAAAACTTAAGGGTTTGGGCTGGCTTCTCCCTTCCCTTTAATCTCCATCTTTCTCCTGGTCTGTACCCCTAAATGGCCTTGAGGCTGAGGTGGCTAGGCAGGTGCTCCATGGAAAATGTAGACATTTCCCAATAAAGCTTAGATTAAAAAATCACTGAAGCTCTGGAAAATGGGGGCCATCGTATAAAGGGATACTAGAGGTGTGTGTAGGGAGCTGGAGAAAAGAGAGAGTGAAGGTATTTCATTTAACCCTGAGAGGTAGGCAGGGCAAGATTGTGGCCATCTGATGAATGGGCAAGTAGATACTGAGCTTTGATGGTAAGTTGCCACAGCTGCACTTGTGGCCCTTCAGAATCAGGGCCTCATATAAGAAAGGACCTTCAGTGGCCACTCACCCACCTTGACTTGACCCCAAACCCCCTCTATAGAGCATAGCCGCAAGAAGCCTGCAGACCTCAGTGAGAGCCATGGATCTCCAAAGGGAATCCACTTGGAACACTGGAGTCTTTCAAAGAAACTAAGGTGCCACCAAATCACTACATTTCTGGCCCTGCTGCTGCCTCTGGAAGTAGAGGATCTGGGTTCAGATTCAGATTCTGATGCTAATCACCCTGTGGCTACAAAACAAAGGAACATCCTAAGGGGCCCCCTCCTTTGCTCCTGATTAGGTGTTGGTTTTACAAAAATTAGTAGTCTACATTTTAAAAATAGATATTCTAGTCTTTCTGATTTCAACTATCCATGGCTTCCAAAGTAGGAAAGTACTTTGGGCTCACGCTTTCCAGAGCTCTCCCCCAACAGCACGTGGAAGAACCAATACAAGGTGTGGTCTCTGCCCTCAGTGTTGTCACACCGTTGGAGAGAGGTCAGACACACATAACCCTCTCCCACAAAGACCATCCGAGCCACACAACGGACACACCCACCAGTGCTGAAGGCCACCAAACAAAATCAAGACTAGAACTCGGCTCTTCTGCCTTCTTTTCCCATCCCTTAAACTGACAAGTACAGACTGAGACCTAGAAGAGAGGCTCCCGGTACAGCCCCTTCATTTGATCTTCACCATTACCTCAGGAGTTCAGTGCTATTATCATTCCCCTTTTACAGAGGAAGAAACTGAGTCAGGAAGGGATAAATGACTTGCCCAGGGTCACACAGTGACTAATCCTGAGGCAGGATTTGCACTTAGCAACTCAAATTCCAGCACCAATCACTGGTCAGGTGCTGGGGATGCAAAGGCATGAAGCAGCCCTGCCATCAAGGAGCTTATGTCCTAGTCAGCCATAGGGGAAGATGCTTCAGGAGAGCCTGAAGCACACCTAGCTTAGGAATTGAGCTGACAAACTGAGAAGGGCATTCTTAGGGAGAACTGTCCCTAGCCCATCTTCCTGACCTCACTACTCACCTTCCTCAGAGGAACAAAGGCTAGAGATACAGGAGCTGTGGCCTGGGAGGTAACAAGCACTCCTCTAGCTAAGCAGAAACTTCAAGATGACTAGAAATTTTGTGGTCCCTCTGAGGATGTAAAGCTTCTAGAAATTACTAAAACCAGTTTTGGGAAAAGTTGAAATATATAAATTTCTTTAGCACTCTTTACAGAGATTAAAAAAAAACCTACCATTATGTTAGCATAAAAACATAAAAATGCATCATGCATATCTTGGTTTGCTCATAATAAGAGTATGCCTGGAATACTCAGAAATGAGGAGGCCTGGGAAGTAGATGAAAAGATACAGGAAGAAAATGTAGTCTTTTCTTTTTGACTATTTCTTCCTTTCTCAATCTTTAACCTCTACCCCCTAACACACACGCACACACACATACACGCACACACACACAGAAAGAATCTGTTAGCAGGATGGGCAACCACGATAACCATGAAGACATTAGACCAGAGACCAGGCTAGCTGAAGTTGGGCTGAAAGAACTGAGTGTTTAGCCTGGAGAAGACAGCTCCAGGGAGAGCAGGGCATGAGGACAGTCTCTGAATGTCTGAACGGCTTCCCTGTGGAACAGAGATGAGGCTTGTTTAGCCTGGGATGTGATGTAGAAGCAGATGAAGGCTGGACATCAGAAAGAATCAAATCTGTCTGAAAGTGGCCTGGGTAGCCAAAGGGAGGAGGTGGTGGTGGGTTTGAGTTCCCTGTCCCCTATAGTCTTTAACTAGTGGCTGTGACAGTCACTTGTTGATAGGATCCTTAAGGTCCCTTTCAATCCTTCCTTCAGAAGGATACTGAGGCAAAATCAATTCATTTTCCCTAGTTTTCCTTTTTTTTTCTTTCTGGAATTGTTTATTTCTGGCAAAAAACGAGGGCAAGAACAATAGAGGGGGACTGAATCCACAGGCTTTTACTGGGAAATGAGCTCTCCCCCTTTCCTGGAGCAAACACAGATGTCTTCACCAGCTAACTCTGGTAATGAGCTACGGAGGTCAAGCAACAGCTTGGACACATGGAAGGAGTGAGGGGTAAAAGACAGACGGTGTCAGCACTTCCTCATACACCAATGTAAGTAGAGGGAAGCCGCCAACACACTGGCCATCTATGCCCAATGGAGGGCTTTGGAAGGAGTCACAGAATACAGAATTGGAGGGACTTGATAGACCACTCCAGTCAGAAGAGAAACCCCTTCCACAACACAGTCGGCAGGCGGTCATCCAGCCTGAAGATACCCACACAGCAGTGGAAGCAGGGGAGGGGTAGGATGGAGCGGGCAGCAGCTCATTCTATTATAGGATAATTCTACCAGTTGGGCCTAAGTCATACCTAAATCAGCTGCTCTTCAGCTCACACCTCCCCCACTCCTCCCAGTCCCACCCTTCAGAACTAAGAAGAAAGATGGAAGACTGATCTGTGTTAAGTGGAGAGGGATCCCCATATCTGAGATCATGGGTCCTTTATAACCACAGTGGTCACCATCTAGTTGAAGCTTCATACATTGATAGGTAAGTAAAGCCATCTCGATAGTCCAGAATGGGATGAACCCAACAATGAGTCTCAGGTGGCACTTTCCCTCTTGTATCTTGCTGGGCAAAGGAATGGGGCCACTTCTGTGTTTGAGAATAACAGACCTTCAGGCTTACAGAATATAAGCTCTTTGAGAGCACATGGTGAGTGATGCCCTGTATCCTTTGCACACAGAGCAGGCACTGAATCAATGCGTGTTGACAGATAAGTTGCTTTAGGCAACATTAGCCAGTAAATTATTTCATGCAGTGGAATCAGTGGGCATTGCCAGGGGCATTAGCTCATGCCTGTGGTGTGACCAAAAGATACTATCAACAACTCACAATATCACATGATATTTTGGGGTTTCTGAAGAGTTGCCCCCACCCCCAATAGTCCTTTGAAGTCAGCTGTGCTCATTACACTCATTTTAGAAGTAATGTGACTTGCCCTGGCCCTCAAATGAAGATCTGATATGATGAGGAGTATAAAAAGCATTCTGTAAATTTTAAAGAATTATATTAATATGAGTCGTCGTTGTTGGTGAGGTGGTATAGTGTGTAGAGTAATGGACCCAAGTTCAAATCCTGTCTCAGATATGTAAACCAAGCCAAGTCACTTAACCTCTCCTAGCCTCGGTTTCTTCATCTGTAATATGGGGACACCTACAAAAGAGCACCCTCATCACAGGGTTGTTAGGAGAATCAAACGAGGTGACGGGTGGGAAGTGTTTTGCAAACCTTAAAGCGGCGCACAAAAGTCAGCTATTCTAGCACCCCTTGGCATGCATCTTGAAGCAGGGGCTTTTCTCTGAAAGGATATGGATGATGAGTTTACCATGGTGTTTCCTTGGGGAAGTAAGGTTAATGGTTTCTGAAGTCTCGGTTGTCACCCTTTCTCTTTTTCTTCTTTGTTAAAAGGGAGTCTTTAAGACCGAGCTTTTCCCATCACTTTGTATCCATCGTGGGCATAAAGCTGGACATAGAGATATCCCCTTATCATGCTCAGGGGAACTCTGTCTTTCATTAGTGCCCCCAAGACTGAAAACAAGCCAGCTTCTGAACCACAGAAGACGACGGATGGTGAGTGTGGTATTTCTCCTCTCAACAGCCTTTCATCAGGGCACTTTCATAGCAAATACAGGTCTCTCCTTCTACAGCTGAGAAATCCTAGGGTCTGGAATCTGTTCAATACTATCTTTGGATCAGAGCTGGGGCCAGAGTGGAATGAACCCAAGAGCCTGGAGGGCCTACCAAGCTACAGGTTAGTGTTTACTGGTTTATTGTGGCTTGGGGTGGGGGGGATGGAATCCTGGGAAATCAGAAGGGGTGGGCCTCTTCAAGAACAATGAGATTGTTGGAGAAACCAGGAGACATTCTTTACAAAGATAAACCAGTAGGAGCTCAAGCCCCCAAGGCGGAAGCCATTTTCTAGACCAGTTGTAGGGTAGTGCTGGTGCTGGTGCTGGTGCTATGTACTGGGGGGGAGGGCTTTGGCATAAATACCCTTACCTACAAGAATTTGTCTTTTTTTTTTTCTTTTAAAAGAACTGACTTCTTAGAGGTGTTACTCAGCTGTCATACCCCACCCCATTCCACCTCTCCAAAGAAATTCATAGCATTGCACTGCTATCCACAACAAATGAGAAAGATTTATGGGGGGAATATGGGCAAGAATTGCCCACAATGAGCTGCCATGAATGGACTGGGATCTGTGCCATCAAAGGGTGAGGTCATTAATGAGATCATGTAGCCCAACCCCATTCATTTTATAAATGAGAGTGAGACCCAGGGAAATGAGATGACCTCTCCAAGGCCTTCCAGGCAGGTGTGACAAAGACATGATCCAAGTCCTAGCCTCCCAATCCAAAATCCGGGGCTTTCTATCACTGGTCCATGCTATCACCGAAACATTTAAGCAATTTGGCAACAAATAGAATCAAAGGAGAAGGAGGTGGAAAGGCAACAGCTAAGTGAAGGAGAAGAGTGAGAAAACAGCCTCCCCTTTCTGGTTTGGCTTTGTTGTGGTGGGTATCTCTGGTCTGGACCTGGGAGTTAATGCATGTTGGTTACTCCCAACACGTGGCATCCTTCCATTGATGGCAGCTGGTAACTCATCGGTAACTTAGATCACTATCAATTTAGAGCTAAAGGAGACCTTAGGAAATCATCTATTTCCACCTCCCCAATCTTCAGAGGGTGGGGGGTCAACGCTGCTCATCTTGACCTTTGTCTTGCCACTGGACTTGGGAGACTGGAGGACAGAGCGAGGATGACGACTTGGTGCTGCTCTGTCTCGCTTAAATCCAAATCATGCACAAATCAAGACATCACGTTTGTGATGTCACTGGTCTTTTTTGAGGATGAAGGATGAACAACAATGACAGAGAAGAAGACTGAGGCCTAGGGAACTGACTTACCCAACACCACACAGAAGGAAAGCAGGGAAGTCAACCTGGGTGGGTCTCGGGGCCCAAGCCTTGTTTCCTTCCACTGCACCTACATGCCCACAATTTGATAGCCAGCACATGCTCGAGACAGAGATGGAATAAGGGTCTTCCTGCCCTCACAGCCAGCTTCCTGTGGCCCAATAACCTTAGTTATTGATTGTTGGCTGTCAGTAATATAGGTGGTAAAAGACAAAGGGTGCTGGGCTGAGAGTTAAGGACCAGGGAGCTAGGAAGCTTAAGGTCCAGCTGTGTCATTAACTCAGGTGACACTGGCCAAGGCCTTCACTCTCTGGGCCCGGGCACCTCTCCAATAGAATAAAGCAGCTGGGCGATTAACAAAGCTATCACTACATTCTCATTCTGATCTTTAACATCCCACGGTTTTATGGGGATCAGGAGAATGTGAAAGTGACTGAGGAAATAACATTATTTTCACAATGAGAAATTTTTCTGCATATTGTAAATATATTAAATACAATGGATCCAAAGCCAAGGGATGAGAGTTCCAATCCCAGCTCTACTACTTGGCAGCAGTGTGATCCTGGACAATTTACTTAACCTTACTGGGCCCCAATTTCTTCATCTGGAGACAAAATGAAGGCTTTGCACTTTACTGGTGAGTTTCCTCTAAAGCTATAAGTATTTATGCTAAGCTCTCTGCAAAATATAGTTTGGGAGAGAATCTGTTGCTTGGCCAAGGTAGTTGTCTGGGGAGAGGGGGGAGTGGAGGTGGGAGGGAATCTTTGAACACTTCCAAAACCTAGTTACATATCAGGCAATGCTAAGAAAAGACTGCTTGGTTAGTTTAAGTGATCTCACACAGATGCAGGGATCTGGAGGAAAAAGGGTGGCCGAATGTATAGAACACCAGGCCTGGAGTCAGGAAGACTCATCTTCCTGAGTTCAAATCTGGCCTCAGACACCTACTAGCTGTATGACCCTGGACAAGTCACTTTATCCTGTTTGCCTCAGTTTCCTCATCTGTAAAATGAACTGGAGAAGGAAATGACAAATTATTCCAGGATCTTTGCCAAGAAAACCCTAAATGGGGTCACGGAGAGTCAGACATGATTGAAAAACTACTCACCCACAACGAAGATGAAGAGAGTAGCCTGAAAGGGCCAAGACTAGGCATGGTTTAGTGATTCTCCGAGCCCTTTCTCAAAAGCTCTCTCCAAAGTGGAGCTGGAAGGGACTGTGGCAATTGACTCCCCTCATCAACAGCTTCCAACAAATGTCATCCAGACTGTGCTGGAGGACCAACCCAGAGCACCTCCCAGAGACAGTCAAAGGCACTTTGGGATAACTAATGATTAGAAAGCTGTAGCTTATATCAGACTGCAGCTGTCTTAGGGAGGGGGAGAAAATTTAAAACTTATTTAAAATAAATGAACTAAAATTAAAAAAAAAAAGAAAGTTGCTCCCCACCTTGGGCCAACTCCCGTTCAGCACTCCTGGTTCTGTAGTACTTGTTTGATCCCTTTCCTACACGACAGACTGCCAGATACTTGGAGAATACTACGGTCGCTCCCCCTACCCTCCTCTCTATCAGACCTCTGAGATCTTTTCTTCAAAACTAAGCAGCCCTAGTTCCTAGAATCACAGTTTTAGACATGGAAGGGACCTTAAGAGGTCAGCTTGTTCAACTTCCCCATTTTACAGATAAGGAAACAGAGACCCAGAGAGGTGAAGTCACTTGAAACATGGGTAGTGACCATCAGAGGCAGGATCTGAACCGCATCCTCCAACCCCAGAGCACTTTTCACTGTACCATGCTGCCTCTGGAAGGAACTACCTAAATTCCTCCATCTGATCCATAAACAGCACAAACTCAAGGCTCTCCGCCATCTTAGTGGCTCTCCAAGATACTGTCCAGTTTAAGAATCTATTTCTTAAAGTCAGAAATGAACCCACTGCTCTAGATGGGTGTGACCATGATGGAGGACAGCAGGATCATCCCCATCCTGTCTCCATTTGGCCTGAGACTCGTCCTGATCTTGCCCAGGTGCTGCTAGTTTGGGAAAAGGAAGAAAACACTTCCTGAAGTCTCAGAGCTTCTGATCTGCCGCCTGTGGCCTGAGCCCTGGGGTACTTGGCTTTTCCTTCAGGAAAAGAGGTCTAGGCAGACCTTCAATCCCCCCCCCCCCCCCAAGGCTTATGGAAATACTTGGCAGAAGGCTTTTGCTCCAGTGCCCACCTCTTTCCCCTCAGGGTCTCAGCAGCCCCCAGGACAGCTAATCCCATTACAAGAAAATAAAGTGGATAATTCTCACTAATGAAATCATTACAGAGATGTGGACAGCCAGAGGTGGACATTTAGAATCAACTTCATGTTCTTCTGTGACATTATACCCCAGCAGAGGAAATGTCTGAAAGGAAGGGGCAATAAACGCCATAGCACCCTCATTCTCGTTAGCTTAAGTCTCGTTAGAGAATGAATCTGCTTTCAATGGAACGTTCCAATTACTACCCACCATCATCTCCAGAGGAACCGCAGAAAAGAGAAAGATGATGTTAGCGGAAGAATGCTGGACGTGAGGTTATAAAGATCTGGGTTCCAATCCAGCCTCGGCTCAGCCACTTACTGGCTGTGTGAGGTCTCGCAGCCTCAGGCAATCAGTCAATCAACCATCATTTATTAAGCCACTACATTCTGGCTATGAACTGTGTGGCCAGAGAGACTTCCTAGTCTGGAAGCAAGCACAGGGTAGGGACAAGTTAATACAACTGCAGAACTTCCAGGAAACTGACAGAAAGGAACCAGCCGGGTCTTTCTTGGTCCCTGGGACTCTGCTGACCTCTCCCCCCAGACCCTCACTTAACTCCAGGTGCCTTCTACCCAACTTGCAATATCCCATGCTGGCCCTCTCCGCCCCTCCCAGTGGGAAACTCCCTCCGGGGCGGCCCCTCATTCTGGGGATCTTGGCTTCTGGCTCTTGAGGACTGCCTCCAGGTCCCTCACAAGGGCAGCTGCTCTCTCCTCCCTTTCACAGCTTCTTTTTATGATGGTCTTCTCCAGTTAGAAGGTAAGCTTCTTGAGACAGAGACAGTCTTTCTTTTTGCTTGTAATTTTATCTCCAACATTTAGTACAGTCTGGCACATAGCAAACATTAATAAATGTCTGTTATCTGTCTACCTAGCAACTAAGTGGTGCAGCAGGTAAAGTGCCCCAACATCCTCATCTGTAAAATGGGGATGATAATAATCTTATTGTTTGTCCTTCACGTTTGGAGAAGACTGATGTCATTGTAGGAGGATGTCTTGACTTGCACCTGAACTGGACTGAAGTGAGGAAGAGCGGCACAAAGTCGTTGTCGTCGGCCCCACTCTCTTCCAGAGCCATGGAAGGCCAGTGACAAGACAAGTCAGTTGGACCGGCAATGGCCCAGGGGCAGGACACAGAGGACTTAGCCGAGAAACAGCAGGGAAAGAACCCAAACTTCCCACCGGTGAGGATTGTCTAAAAGAAGACTGGCCTGCTTGGGAAGGGGTGACTTTCTGGCACTGGGAGTCTTCGAGCAGAGTGGGGATGGTAATATAGGAGCTTCCTGTCCAGTGCAGTCTGGATGAGGACCTTGGAGATCCCTTTGGGGTCTCAGCCTCTCTATGGTCAGGCAAGCTTGGCTGCCTCCTAATGCTCGGGTGTGGCCACACCTGCAGGTGTTTTGTGTCCCCTTGCTGAGGCAGGAAGCTCCGCCCACCTAGGATCAGGGAAGGCATTTAGCACTGAGGTGCAGATGCCAGAAAGGATTTCAACCTACATGCTGGATGGCTTCCTGGAAGCTGGCAGTCAAAGTCCACCATGCAGGTGGAATCTCGGGGGTTAGGCTTTTTTCTGTTGTTCTTGAGGATTCAAGTTCGTTGGGATGCCGATGAATAACTGAATAACAACAATCATCAATGATGATGACAATGATGATTATTATATATAATTACAACATATAAATATTATATAGAATATGATTATTATATAGAATATAATTATATTTATATCATATTGAATATCATTATATTTATGTTATATATAATTATATAAATACACAATATATATTTGTTATAGTTTTCTATAATTATATAATACAATATAACAATATAATTATATCGAATAATATAATATATTACAACATAGTTATGAGGATATTTAGCTTAGAGAAGTTAACTCCTGGGAGAAGAATTTGTCTTCAGCTGTCTGATGCTGCCCCAGAAGGCAGAACGACAAGCAAGGGCCGGTAACAATGCAGCACTTTAGGATTTGGAAAGCACTTTATAAGTATTATCTCACTGGAGATTCTTAAAAGCAGGTGCTCTTATTACCATTCCCATTTACAGATGAGGAAACTGAGGCAATCAGTGGGTAAGTGACTTGCCCAGGGTTAGTGTCTGAGGCAAGATTTGAACTCAGGTCTCCCTGATGCTGAGTCCCGAGCTCTACCATTGAGCCACCTAGTTTTGTCCCAGGTTCTGATCCACTGCCAAATGGCTGATCTTAGCGGCACAGTGCTTGGCACATGGTAAAGCACTTAATAAATGCATTATCTATCTAGCAGTGAGCATGGGAGTTTCTGGTCAGAGGTTCAAATGTGGAAGCCCGTATTTCTGGGTCTTGGCCAGACTCCCATGTCCCAGGATCCCCTCCTATGCTGTCACATGTAAAATGGGAACAAGGCACCTGTGGGTCAATTCTTGCTTTCAAAACTGGCAAAGTATGGGACAGATATTATTTCTAAAGGTCGGGGGACAAACAGCTAAGGCTAAAAGACAGATCTGGCTCCAGAAGGCTGGCGGGTTTTAAGATACAGCGAAGTGTTAAAATGGATTTGTGCAGGAGTCTTTGTACGAGGAAAACACTAGCACACTGAGTGCTCTTCAGTGACCAAAAAGAAGAAAAACAGCAGCAGGCACACCCCTGGAACTGGTTGGCCCAGCAAAGCCCACAGCCTGGGGGGGTCTCGTCAACTGGATGGTGTACACTCACAGTCCAGATTCATCAACTACAGAAAGACGTCAGGGAAGTGGCTGGTTCTCTGGTGGCCAAGGCAGGGGATGGAGGCAGCCTGTGGGTCTGGGGCCACGGGACCTTCTGCCATGTGACCCCTGAGTTGCCTCGGACCGACCATCCAAGGAGGGCAGGTGGCTCCACAGCCTTTGAGGCTCCTTCCAGCTCTCGGTCTTTTACCCTTACAGAGAGAGAGCCTTTCTCCATTCCCCTTTCCTCTGTTGACGACGTCCAATTTCTCCCATCTGTAGCATGTCTGCAGTTTGCATGCTGTCTCCCCCATTAGACTATAAGCTCCCTGAGGGCAGGGCCCATCCTATCTTTGTATCCCAGGCTTTTAGCATACACAGTAGGTGGATTGTGGGAATACTGAGGCGGAAGCGGGATGTGGAATATATATGTGCATGCGGTGGATAGAGAGGAGAAAGAAAGACCAAGAAAGAGAAAGAAACAGGAGGAGAAATAAGGAGTGATGGAGGGAAGGAGGCTGATTATCTCCTAGACCAGTTAAAGAGCTTCATCTGCAAAGTTCTCAAGGAAGGAGAGAGCCAATTATCATGTCGCTGGTGAGGCACAAAGCCCCCTTCTTGCTTTATCTCCCTCTCCTCGCTCTCCACTATGCATGAGAGGAGCTGTTTGTGCCTCCCCCGGCCTCTTGCCTTTCTCGCCCACCCCCCTCTTTTCTCTCCTGCTAGCTTGGCGCAGAAGGAAGCGTGGCTCTGGGTTTGCAGAGGCAGTGCTGTGCCAGCAGACCTGTGGCAATGAGGGAGGGAAGGGGGGGGCATCATTGTTGAGAGAGAGAAAAAAAATAAAGGTTTTCACTCCCCCACTTGAAAAATTAATTAAAACCAGGCTCTTATTATTTCTGCAGGGTGAGGTGGTTCTTTAACCCTCAATGAATTCAAAAAGCTGCTTGAGCTGGATATACTTGCCTCCCGTGTGATGGATGATAGCCCTCCCTGACTCTCTGGCAGTTGTGGGCAGGGGGGAGGGAAGAAGAGAACCCATCACAGAGAGGACAGGCAGGGGTCAAGCTCCAGCAATGGCCACGTGAGCAAAGCCAACAGTCTGGATCAACCCAGGCAACCAGCTCATGCCACAGGACAGCCAGCTACTGCGCAGGAGATGGTCAGGGCATAATTGGTTTAAGAGCAGCAAGACCCTAAACTGAATTACAGGGCCATGGGATTTGGGAAGTGTTCTGGCATGGAAGAGGAGGAAGCATTTTCTGCAGGGGACAATCTGAACATCCATGAAATGTGCTTCAGATAAGCCTGAGGAGGACATGGGACAGAGCAGCTCTACCTGGTAGAGCCCTTGGTATCGACTGATCACCTCTGTCGGCAGAACTCACTATACTTCAGCATTAAGATCTCACTGGGGTCAGGAAAAAGGCAAGAGGCTGCCTTACACAATTTCGGAGTCACAAGGTCCTCAAAGATCATCTAGTTCAAACTGTGCCTAAGCAAGAATCTCAGAGACAACATCTGGATGAAGGGTCCCCCCCGGGCCTCCAATGTTTAGAATTCTGGTGGTTGTTTTGACCCAGCAATACCACTCCTAGGTCTATATCCCAAAGAGATCATAAAAAAAGGAAAAGGACCCGCATGTATAAAAATATTTATAGCAGCTCTTTTTGTGGTGGCAAAGAACTGGGAATTGAGGAGATGCCCAACAGCTGGGGAATGGCTGAACAAGTTACAGCATATGAATGTAATGGAAAACTATTGTGCTATAAGAAATGATGAACAGGCAGACTTCAGAAAAAGCTGGGAAGACTTATGAAGTGATGGTGAGTTGAAATGAGCAGAACCAGGAGAACACTGTACACAGTAACAGCAACACTGTGTGATGGCCAACTATGACAGACTTAGCTCTTCTCAGCAATACAAGGATCTAAGACAGTTACAAGATTCGTGATGGAAAATGCCATCCACATTCCAAGAAAGAACTATGGAGTCTGAATGCAGATAGAAGCATACTACTTTTTCTCTTTCTTTTTGGTGTGTTTTCCCTTTTGTTCTGATTCTTCTTTCACAATATGATTAATGTGGAAATATGTTTAATATGATTGTACATGTATAGACTATATCAGGTTGTATGCTGTCTTGGGGACAGAGGGGGGAAAATTTTAGATTTTAAAATCTTATAAATTAATGCTGAAAACTAAAAATAAACAAATAAAATAATTCTGGTGATTGGTATGGTAGTGCACATCTGTAGTCCTTGCCACTGGGAATGCTAAGGCCAGTGGATTGCTTGGGTTCAGGAGTTCCACACTAGAGAAGAATGTCAAGTTAATAGATGTCTACACTAAGTATGACTCCAATATGGTGCCCTCCCTTCTGGGAGTGGAGAGCTATCAGGCTTGCCTGAGGAGGACCAAATCTGCCAAGGTCAGAAATGAGGCAGCTCAAAGTTTCTGTACCATCTCTTCCATGAAGTTTTTTTCTCACTCAACCAATGGTTAGTACTACTCTCTCCTTCCCAAAATGCTGCATTTAGATCCTTTCTGTCTAATTGCATTTATCCCCTTTATAGTTATTCTGCAACTGTGAGGGAGATGGCAAGATGGTGCCTCATTGCCCTTGGTGGACTGAAATCATCTGGCCCAGAAGAACAGCCTGGGGTTTGAAATATCTGGTAGATATGATTGCTGAACCATTGTCACCGAGATCTCAAAGACTCTATCACAAGACTGAAGGACAGGCAGTGGAGAGGGAGAGGGAGAGGGAGACGGAGAGGGAGAAGGAGGAGAAGGAGAAGGAGAAGGAGAAGGAGAGGGAGAAGGGAAAGAGAAGTAGAGTAGGAAGGAGGAGAAAGAAGAGAGGAAAGAAGAGACTTTGCAAATGATAGGCCATTGAGCTTGACTTTGATAACTTGGAAAATTCTAAGATAGGTTAAGAGTCGGCTGAAGAATCTCTAGGAAGGGAAGTGGTGATTACAAAGGGCCAGAACAACTTTGTCAAGAACAGGTCACACCAGACTAATGTGGTTTTCTTTTTTGACAGGATTACTAAACTAATATGTTAATATGCTAAACTATGCCGTGGATTACCTAGATTCTGGCACTTACTAATTTTTCCCATTTGTTCTGCATTTTAAATCTGAAAGAAAGTAGACTTTGTCCATTTCTTATTAAACAAAACAAAACAAACCAGTCTGTGCCAGGAACTGTGTACTAAGGGTTGGGGATACAGAGAATGGCAAAATAGGCCCTTCCCTCAAGGAGCCCCCATCCTCAAGGGAACACAGCAGTGAATACACATAATGGATCCAAAGGACAACAGAAGGTAGCCTATCGGAAGGGGAGGGAAACGACAGCTGGGGGGCCACCTCCAGAAGTACAATTTGAGCTGAATCTTGCAGGAAGCCAGAGGAGCTGGAGGCAGAGGGGAGTGGCGCAGAGTATGAGTTGTGAGGGGCATCCTGTGCAAAGGTGAAGAGATGGGAGCGGGAGTATTCTGGTCAAGGAGCACCACCTAAGGCAGTGAACCTGGAGCATGTGTGTATGTGTGTGTGTGTGTGTGTGTGTGTGTGTGTGTGAGAGAGAGAGAGAGAGAGAGAGAGAGAGAGAGAGAGAGAGAGAGATGGGGGGAGGGGTGGAAATAAAGCATAAAATTACCCTGGGAGAACATGGCAGGATGTATTGGAATGGGGAGATGCTGAGCCTAGGAAAGGATTCAGCCTGCATCCACACTTCTACAGACACCAGAAAACATGGTAGAAAGCAACTGTAATAGTCCAGGTTAGAGGTGATGAAGGCTTAAGCTGGGGTGGCAGCTGAATGAGTGGAGACAAGGGGATGTACATGAGAGATGCTGTGAAAGAAGAAAAGACAAGATTTGTTCATGGATTGGCTACCTGGTGCGAGTGAAGAATCAGAAGAAGATGAAGACTGGGAGAATGGGGGTGTCTTTGACAATAACAGGGCACCTGGGGGGCAGTGAAGATAATGAGTTTTGCTTGGGAGTGTTGAGTTTGAGATGCTTGTGGGACAGCCAGTTAGAGGGCCCAGAAGGCAGCTAGCGATGAGTGACTGTAGCTCAGGAGAGAGCCTACGGCTGCATAAACATAGGTGGGGGTGCTTAGTACAAATGTGGTAACTGAACCCAGGGGAGAAGAGAAGATCTCTAGGTTGGCCAGTAGAAAGGCAGGTCAAGAACAGAGACTTGGGGAAATATCCAAGATTAGGAGGCATGATCTGAAAAATGAGTAAGGAGAAGTCAGACCACCCTGAAGGAGAACCAGGAGAGGGATGTCCTAAGATCTCAGAGAGGAGGGTATACAGGAGAAGGTGATGACTAGAACTGACATAGCACACTCAAGAAGAATGGAGACAGAGAAAAGGCCATTTGATTTGATGGTGTGCTCCCCCATGGCAGACACCATCTAAAGTACTGTGTTCAGTTCTGGGTGCCATGGGTTTAGAAAGATGTTGATAAATGTAGAAAATCTACAAGATGGCAACCTGGTCATATGAGGACTGGCTGAAAGAACTGGGGATGTATGGCCTGAAGAAGACTGTGGGAGACCGGCCAGCTGTCTGAGTATCTGAAAGACCATTATAAAGAGGGAAGATTAGCTCTGTTCTCTTTGGCATATAATAGAATAAGAATAGGGAGCAGAAAGTGGAAGTGAAGAGGTAGATTTTTGACTCCATGTAAGGAAAAACTCCTTAACAATTAGGGCTTTCCTTGGGAGCCTCCAAGTGGAGAAAGGATGACCACTTGTTGGGTATGTTAGAATGAGTACTCCTTTCATCCCAAGGTGAGACAAGATGTCCACCGAAGTGCCTTCCAACCTCCTGGGATTCTGTGAAATCCTTCCACCAAGTACCCAACCATCAACTTCTCCTCTATCTTAGATGCTCACTTTGGTACACAGGAAGGTTTGCACCCTCACTGCCTTATTTAGTCTCCTTAATCAGGCACTTCCAAGGGGGTAGGAGGTCTTTATAAAAGGGTGCTTTCAGAAAATTTAAGTAGGTTTTTGAAAAGGAACAACTAAACCTCTCTCTCTCTCTCTGTCTCTATCTTTCTCCTCCAACTCTATGCCATAGGTTCTCAGATCTACGTACCAAGCCCCGCTCTCTTCCCTGAATCTCAATATAGCATCACTAAATGCTATTAGACCAGATGTCTTGGAGATCTTGTGAACTGAACTCCTTCTTTTCCTATCAACAGCTAGCCCTCTTTCCAATTTCCTTGCTTCCACCAAAGCCAACCCCATCCTTCCGATCTCCCAAGTTTGTAACTTGACTTTATTCCTTCATTCTTTCCTCTCCCTTGCTCCGTGCATCCAGTCCTAACCCACATCCCGCTGTGCCTATCTTCGACACTCTCATGCCTGACCTGTTCTTTCCACTTACACACCTATTCTATGTCCCATTACCCCTTGCCTAGATGATTCACTGGCTTCCTAATTGGCTCCCCTGCCTCAAGTCTCTGCCCACTTCAGTCTACCTTACACACTGCTACCAAAAGTGAGAGTCCTCAAGCACAGATGTGACCACACCACTCCCCTACTCAGCAAACACCAGGGTCTTCTTATTGCCTTTGGTACCAATTATGAATTCTGCTGCCCGGCATTTCAAGGCCTTTGCAACCCTGCCCCAACCTATACTTTTAGTCTCATGGTACATTATTCCCCTTCTTGCATTCCGCAATTCGGCTAAACTGGCCTTTGTCCAGTCCCTCATATCCCCCTCTCTATCTCTCATCTGTGATCTTGCACCGGCTGCCTGCCCTCCTCACTGCCACATCACAGAATCCCTCTCTGCATTCTCCAAGCAGCTCCAGCAACACCTCCACAGTGAAGCCTCACCTGACCTCAACTGCTAATGCCCCACCTCCCAACCACCTTGGTATTAATTACTGTGTCTTTATTCACTTGATATTTATTCTGTATTTTCTCTTTCATACCCTTCCCTGAGAGTAGACAGACATCATTTCCTTCCTTGACTTTCTATCTCCAGCACCTAGTACAGTGCCTGGCCCAGGGTAAGGGTCTGAGAAATGCGTGGACAGACCAATCGAATGAGTCTCTTATGTACGGCCTCCTTAAAGAAAGAACTGACCTCAACATGTATGGCAGTTCCTGCTGCGGCTGACCCCGCTACTGCTGTGTGGGCCCTTGTGAACTTGGGTGAGCAGATAACCTGAGCTTCAGCAGGCATACCGTGCCCACCCCACAGAGCATACATTAGGAATGTGTCAGGCCAATCTAACTTACATAGCAGTTAGATGGCACAGTGGATGGAGTACAAGGCCTGGAGACAAGACCTGAGGTCAAAGCCAGCCTCAAACACTACCTGTGTGACCCTGGCCAAGTCACATGCTTGCCTCAGTTTCCTCAACTGTGAAGTGAGGATGACAACAGCACCTGCCTCCCAGGGCTGTTATGAGGATCAGATGAAGTATCTGTAAAGTGCCTGGCACAGGGCTTGGCACACAGCAGGCATTCTATAAATGTTAGCTGTCATTAATCATCAGAGAAATGAGTCTGTTATTAATTATCCTGCTAATGATACTATTTACAGATAGCACTGCTACACGGGAGAGGTGACTGCTAATTATCCCACCACTAGGGTCAGGTCTGGGCTGAATCTTAAAGCGCTATGACACTGGGATTAAGTCATCATTACGAATACTTCTACTACTACTACTGCTAATATTGGTAGTAGTGTCATCATCATTAGGCTGGGCCCTCTGTTTTCACTGGGGTAAGAAATTACCTCCTAATCACAGGAACCTCAGACTGTTCTACTTCTCTTATCTGTGTCCCCAGTGTATGGCACATAATAAATGGGTACTTGCCGATGGACTGAATGAAAGCCCGTAGGTTCTCTGCGCTGAGTCTTGGAGAACTGTGGTTGCACTGATGGTCAGAGGTAGGAATCAAAATCTCAGCTACCTGCCCTTGTATGTTAACACTCAGCCTCAACAATATCATTAGTCTGTCTTCTAGTCCAGGCCTGTGATTGGGGTGTGGAAATTCCTTCCATTGATGTAGATATGTGCACCATATAAGGGCTGCTTGGAGCAACCAGGAGGCAGGGGGCTTCCCCTATGACTAGGCTGTCTCAGAGGCAGATCCTGGGCCTAGGGCTTCATGCCTCAGCCCAGCCCTCTCCAGTCAGCACAGCAAGCCTGCTCTCCATAGAATTGGCGTATCAGAATTGGTATGAACATGGATACCCCAGGAAGGTGAGAATTGACCCTTATGGTCTCAGCTTGTATGTCACAAAAGCTGGGCAGAGAAATGGGCTGGAACTTGCCACAGGTGACATAAGAAAGTCAAGTCAACATCTGAGAGCTGGTCTTGTTCAGGAAGTCTGATGACTAGGCTCTGCACTGACACACCCTGTGCTGGCCTGATGGCTCTGACCAGTAATTGAAGACATTTAAAAAATAACAAGAACAACGTTGGAAACTTTGATAAGAACCAGTGCCCTCTGGAGAAGGGAGGGTGGTGGCTCCCTCCTGGAGAAATAACTTGGCCCCTTCCCCCCAGCCTGTCTCCTTTCATCATAACTGGCCTCCCCTTGCTTTCTCAAGGCTTCGCTGGGCTCCTGCCTTGGCTGAAGAAGCCCCTCATCACCCGCGTGCTAGGCTCCTCTGACTCACGCGGAACCACGTGCAAGGTTTGGGTATAACTCAAGCACTCCTGCTGTGGGTCTGTGGAGACAGGAGGGAGCTCGGCAAGACTTATTGTCTTGGATTACTCGCCCGTTCCTGATAATGACTTTTCTCAAGCAAGTTTCCCGGCTGCTGCCGCCGCCAGAGAAGAAAGTGACAGAACGAGACAGGTACAGTTGCCATGAACACAGCCCATCGAGGTAATTCAGCCTCAGAGTAGTAGCTCCCTTGGAATGATTTAGCAATCTGTCATGGGAAGGAAGGAGGGAGGAGAGGCATGCCAGGGTCGCTGGATGACCCTTCCCTCCCCCTCCCAATCATCTAACTTCTCTTTGCTGGAGAATGCCACTGGAGGTGGTCCCTAGTCTGAAAGCTCAAACAGCAAGAGTATTTTGCCCGAACACAGGTGGGGGAGGCTGAACTATTTGCCTTTGTGGGAGAGAAACAAGAAGATCGGGAGGCCTGATGGTGGGGACATCTGGTGCAAATCCCTTTTCCCCTTGGTCTCTTGCTATACTCCCCTGCATCCAGAGCCCAATTTTTCTTTTATTTAAAATATCGGTTTGAAAAATTCTTAAACCTCCCACCACTCCTCGACCTTCCCACCTTGTGCAAATGGCCACTGAAGAAAAAAGAAAATGAAACCAGCTCTCCATTCTAGCAGGCCAGCTCTCACTGCAAAAGCCTCTAGTCTCTCTCAAGATAAAGCTTTGGAGGGTCAATGTGGACAGGAAGAACGTGACCAGCTTGGTCCCCAATCCCCTTAACACAGGCCGCTGTTCTGAGAGGCTGCCTCTTGGTTCAACACCTAATCTGGACTCCTGGAATGGAAGAGTGCATTTATCACTCCCTCCTTTACTTGTGTGACCTTGGAGAATTCACTTGAATCTTCTTAGCCTTCATTTCCTCCTCTGCAAAATGAGGGGGTGCATTTGATGATGTGACATCAACCCAGCTCCTGAGCTATAATACTCTGGCCATCATATCACAGACAGAACGAGGTGGGTATGGCAAAGGAGACATGATCCTGTGCTTGGATTCAGCAAGAGCTGGCTTTGAATCCTCCTGCGGATACTCACTTCCCAGTGATGTGATCATAGGTATGGAAATGGAAAAGACTCTGGAAGGTCATTTGGTCTAATCTCTTCATTTTACAAATGAGGAAACTGAGGCCTAAGGGAAGTAAATGACTTGCTTAAGGTAACAGGGGTAGAAAATGGAAGCGCAGTATTTGAACTCAAGTTCTCTGACTCCAAAGTGAACAGTTTTCATTGTGTCACAGTGATGAGGAATCACAAGTCAGTGAGCCCACATGAGGCACCATCATCCACAAAATAAAAGAACAAGACAAAGGCCTCCTCTCTGTCTTTTTCTCTTCCCTTCCTAACTAAGCCCCCTCCTGCCTTTCCAGTCTTCTTGTGTCTCAATCCCCTCTGTCCTCTACAACCCAGTGCCACTGGCCTGATTGCTGCTCTGAGCACAGGATACACAATCTACCTGATGGTTTTCTTCAGGTGGCCACCGTCCCTGGACCACTTTTCCTCCTCAGCTCCACCTCCTGGCTTCCTTCAAATCTCAGCTAAAACCCCCTCTTCTACAGGAAGCCTCTTCCAAAGCCCCTCAGTGCTAATGTCATTCCCCCTGTGGATCAGCTCCTTCATATGACTTATCTGTACACAGCTGTTTGCACACTAATTCTCCCATAGGATGGTAAGCTCCCCGAGGGCAGGGAATGGTTGTGCCTTTTTTTGCATCTCCAGTGCTTAGATAAACAGTAGGTACTTAACAAATGCTTGTGGACTCACTGGAGCAGATCCTCTATGGAGAATCTACAAGAAGGAAATGGATGGGAATCACACAGAAAGAGAAGGGCCAGGGGAATGGGCAATCTGCTCCAGGGGAAGGACTAACCACACTCAAGAAATCAAGAGTCCAGTAAAGTCTAAAAGTTTAAGTCTTGGGAAATGTAGGGACCCCACTGTGGTGTATGTGCTCCAAACCGGAGACTACAGACAAAGAGAAAGCCCCTACCCGAGCCAAACAGTCATAGCATCACTTGCTGTGGTAGCAAAGAACTAGAAACAAAGGAGACACCCACAGAGTGTGATATATGGTTATGTGAGGTTAGGAGTGTGCTGTTAGTGACAGGGACTGCACAGAATTCAGAGAAGAATAGGAAGACTCCCACAAACTGATGCAGGTGGAAGTGAGCAGAACCAGGAAAACAGCTGACACGGTGACTCACCAATATAAATGGAAAACACAGCAACAAGAACTAAGAAACTGAGTTCTGGGTAATTATAATGATGACTAAGCCAGGATCTGAAAGACCTCCCTTGATTCTTTGAAGAAGTGAAGGACTATGGGTATGAAACACGAAATATAAGTCTGGTTCGGGGGATGCGTTGGTTAGTTCACCGATTTACTTCCTCCCCCTTCATTTTATTTTTGGTGGTTGTTCCTACAAGAGATGACTCACTGGGTGCAGAGGGGAGAGAGTTATATTTGGAAATGATGGTGATACAAAAACACAAGTGTCATAAAAACTAGAAGTTAAAAAAAGGATATAAGTGACCTGATACATGATCCACTTTCTATTACTAAGAATACTGGGTTAATCAGGAAATCTCATTTACCAATTACGTCAGAAAACACAAAGACTCTGCTCATGAGCACGACCTCATCTATAAAACAGGGAAGAAAAATATCGCCATCAGGGGCAGGTAGGTGGTACAGTGGATGTAGCACTGGGCCGGGAATTAGGAAGACTCATTCTCCTGAATTCAAACACAACCTCTGGGCAAGTTACTGTCTGCCTCAGTTTCCTCATCTATAAAATGAAGAAGGAAATGACAAACCGCTCCAGTATCTCTGCCAAGAAAACTCCAAATGGGGGGGTAGAGCCAAGATGGCGGCATAGAGGTAGCAAAGCACCTCAGCTCCCACACAAACAGGCTAAAAAACTCATAAAATGGGACTCTAAACAGATTTTCAGGCTCCAAAACTCTCCACAAGACAGAAAGCACATCTGTTGCTACAGGCAGTGCAACAGGTGGGGCTCTTCTCAGCAGTCTGGGAACCACAGCCTAAACCAGGCCGGCTCAGGCCCTGGGGCATAGGGCGGGGAGCCGCATCTATAGGAGAGCAGATCACTGCACTGGAGGCATAGTGACCACATCAATCAGGCCAGAAGAAAAAAAAGGCTAAGAGAAAGGT
>CM053594.1:24089123-24104009 GCA_028646575.1 Pseudocheirus occidentalis | reverse complement strand
CTAGTATTTAAAGCTATACAATCAAATGCAACTGGGAAATAAGACATACAGGGACGGGGGCAGGGAGCTCCTCCCTGCCCTGCTAGAAAGCTAGAGGGATGTTGGAGGAGGGGATAAAAGGGAACAGATTGTGGGAGGGGTCTTACAGTGGGATCAATGTTCTGGACTGGGGGGTAGGGGCAAAAAGGGGAGAAAATTTGTAACTCAAAACCTTGTGGAAATGAATGATGTTACCAAGAAAATAAATTAAAATTAAAAAAATATAAATGAATAACTCTAAATTGGAAGAAAAAAAAAAAGAAAACCTCAAATGGGGTCACAGAGAGTTGGATACCACTGAAAAGCAACCAACATATACCAACAAAATCAGCACCACCGATGAGTGAGAAAATGCCTATGTGACTGACACATGACAAACCTTAAAAGAATAAACTGGCATTATCTCTCCCGCTGAAGAGGGACATGGTGGCCCCTGAGACCTTTATAGGACACAGGGCTGGCCCGGATTCCTCTGCCTATTGCCCCAGGTCATCTTTCCTCTCTCGGCCTCAGTTCCCCCTTCTGTAAACTAAGGGATGGATCTCAATGATCTCTATGGCCCCTTCTGGCTCTAAATTATCTGATCTGTTGTAAGCACTGGGATCTCGAGTGGCTGGGGAACGGCCAACGGGTTCAAATGACAAAGCAGGAAATCCACCACTTGTGTCCCTTGGCAAGCAGCGAGGCTGGAGGCTTAAAGGAGGAACTCAGAATGTCCTAGGATTTCCCTTCAGCTGGACTGACTGATGTATGAAGCTTACTCAGGGTGGGTTTGTTTTTTTTTCCTGAATCTGGGTTTTTCTACCAATGCACTGCCAGGGATGAGGGAAAGAAACTCTTCTGGAGTAGATCTGGAACCTGTGGTAATAATAATGTTGGTGATCTAATTATTACATGTTATTGTTAGTACCATTTGACAGATGGGGAAACAGAGGCAGAAAGCCCTTACATGGCTTGGCCAGGGTCAAGCAGTTTGGTTGTAACTGAACTTGGGTCTTCCTGACTCCAGCTCTCACACACTACTAGCTGAATCACCCAGAGGCCTAAGCCCTGGGCAAGTCAGTTTGTCTGCTGGATGAGATGGCCTGTAGGCCTCCTTCTAGCCTTGGTTCTAGGATCCCGTAGTGTGGGGGTAATATCTGACAGCAGAGGCGGGAGCTGTGAGTTCACAACAAAAAGATGGCAGATCAGGAACTGACAGCATTCTTCATACCCAGTCACTGACCAAGAACATTGGAACTGTGAGGCTAAAAAAAGTGAATGATCTGACAATGGGGTAGAAAGAGTCAGTAAAGGGTTAGGGGAACAGTCTTGACCTTGGAGTTAGGAAACCTGAGATCCTGAGCTAACTTCACCACACTCAGAGAAGAGGGCATTCTGAAATTGCCAAGTCTCAGGAAGACTCCTTTCTGAGTTCAAATCTGGTCTTAGACACTGCCTAGCTGTGCAACCCTGGCCAAGTCACTTAACCCTGTTTACCTCAGTTTCCTCATCTGTAAAATGAGCTAGAGAAGGAAATGGCTAACCCCTCCTATAACTCTGCCTAAATGGGGTCGTGGAGAGTCAAACACAACTGAAAAATGATAGAATGCCAACAAAAGCTGGGACAAAAACATCTGCCTTCCTCTTTATTGGGTAAGACTGCTGGGAGAGCCAGTGAGTGTTCATGTGCAAAATCCTTGGATTTAGGGAAGAATAGCTTTAAAAGGCATAGCAACAAGGTATCGCCTAGAAACTCAAACAGCAACAGGACAAACAGGAAACGCCCAAGTTATGGTCTCAAGGAGGAGAGAAACTTTGTTAAAGGACCTCTTTGAATGACTTGGAGGCTGTAATGTCAGCACATGCAGGGGGAGAAGGATGTGGCTAGAGGCATCCTCCCCTCAGCCCAGTCTCTGAGCATCCACGGGTGCCTGCAGTGCTCAGTCTGGCAGTTCCGGTACATGAAGCCTCCCCTGCTACCCTGGCTGCCCAAGCCTCTTCCCTATGAAGTACTTTGCGATTATGTATTTATTTTGATGGCCCCTCTGTACATAAATGTCTCTCTCAGAATGCAAGGTCCTTAGGTGGAAGGCTTTTTCATTTTGTTTTTTTGCACCCAGTAGGGCTTAAGAAATACTTGCGGATGATCAATCAACAGATTCTGAATAACCCAGACACAGGCAAAATGAGCTGCTGCTTTACTTAGGCTGACAAATAAAAGATGACATAAGCAATGAATATCCAATAATGTGTTGCACTGTCTTGTAACTATGAACTGGTTTCTACACCTGATCTTATCCAAATATCATGCGTAGTCAGTAATAGACTCAGGGAGAGGCGTGTGGACTGGATAGACTCAAGTCCAGAATGCTGGGCTACAACTCTTACCACTGACAACAGTTAGCTGTGTGATGACAGCAAGTCAATCTCTGAGCCTCACTTCTCTTATCAGCGAAATGGGGATAATAACAGCACCTTCCTCACAGGGTTTCTGCAAGGCTCCAATGAAACAATGGACAGAAAGTCAGTTTTACGTGCTCTGAGATTGTGGGAAACATGTCACTTTGCTAAGCTTCTCCTCACTTGTGAAGTGGGAATCACAATGTTTTGTACTCTCAAGCCCTCGGAAAGGGCAGTTATGATCTCTGTAACTTTGAGGCTCTCCAAATGCATGCACGTGTCTGTGGGATGTGGTGCTGGCTCCTGGTGTCTCTCGTGGGTACGCGGCCTGGAGATACTCGACCCTGTGTTGCAGAACTTGTGACCCTGTCTCACTTCCTCCCACTAGGTTCTCAGCCCCTTGGAGACCGGACCTTACTTCTGCACCCTCAGCACTCACTCTATGGCCAGGAATGCAGGAGAACGTCTATGGGGTTGAACACTGGTCAGGGAGATTTCAATGAATGACTTACCTGCTTCTGACCCAAAGAACTATATGACCCTAGGTGAAGCTTAGAGAGAGCAGGGGACACACGAGCAGGGTGACTCTTTCCACTGTTCACCCTGAGGGCCTCAAGGTTCAAACTCTACTCAGGATGGACAGATGGCACCAGGCTCGGAGCAAGGAAGAAATAGATTCAAATCCTAATTCTGGCACTTGCCGTGTGACCATCAGTGGCTCTGAAATTCAGTCTTTTGATTCACAAAACTGGGAGAGGGAACGCTGAGCTGCCAGGGCCAGGGTGAGACTCCCACGCCCCAACGTATGTAAAATGCCTTTTAAATTTTCAAGGGCTCTAAAAATGTCAGCTGTTTGTTAATATACCTCAGTGTTCCCCAAGTCCCAAGGCAGCCAGACCAGCACACGTGGGGGAGGGCCCAAGTTATGGTGCCTAAAATCAGCTCCGGCTGTAACACTGATCACAAGCAATCTTAGTAATGATTCACATTTACAAAACGTTCCAGGCAACCCCTCCTGGGTTGTTCTTTCCCCCCGAGATGTAGAAGGGAGGACAGGTGGGCTAGCTCCTCTCCAAGTAATGATGACATCAGAATCACATATCCTCAGAACCAATGCACCAAGGGGAAAGGTGAGGCAAAGGATGGTGCCAAGGAGGCTAGCAGTGCTTCAGACAGATCTGGAAGGGAGAGATGCCTGGCGCTCAGGCTGACTCACCAGGTCAGCAAAGAGCCGATCCCTCAGAGGTGACGAGCACCCCCAGGGGCCCAAGTTGAAAGCAGGAACCCATGTGCTGCCTGATCACAAAACATCTGCTCCCCAGGGTGGCTTGTGGTTTTCCATACTATGGGGGGGAAGAAAGTTTAAGTGGTTAAGGTAAAAGGCAGAGAACACTGAGCACTATTTCTTCTCCCCCAGGATGAGCTGAGCCTGGAAAAAATGCCCCACGTGGCATGGTTGGAGGGAAAGGACACTTTCAGAGAAACAGATTAAACACAGACTCTCATTCTACCTTCCTCTCTTCTGTCTCTTATTCTCCCCCCTTCTCTATTTCTTTCTTCCTTCCTATCTGCTCTCCCCCCTTCTCTGATTCTCCCCCCTTTCTCTCTTCCCTCCACTTCTCCCCTTTCCTTTCCCTCTCCCCCTTCTCTTCCCCTCTTACTATACTCTCCCTCTTTCTCTCTTCCTCTCCTTTATCCCCCTTTCCCCATCTCTCCCCTTCTCTTTTTCTCTCTCCCTCTCATTCTCTCCCCATTCTCCCTCCCTCCCTCGTCTTTCTCTCCTATTCTTTCTTCCCCCTCTCTTCCTCTTCTTCCCTCTTTTTTCTCTCTCCCTCTCTCATTCTCTCTCCCCCTCTCCCTCTCTCTCTTTTCCCCTTTTTTTTCTTCTCTCCATCTCTCTCATTCCCTCCCCGTCCTCCTTCTCTAGCTTCAATATCTGTTCCAAGTGGAAAGGAAAAGATAAATAAATAAATAAACACAAAGTGATTTATCCGAGCACATCCGTTCCTTGATACAGATCTTTCTGCCCAGCCCCAGAGTATCGACATGCAATGTACTCTCGGCAGCGCGAGCTGGTGTAATGGCAGCTGTAAGCCCGCGATCGGTAACCTCACTAATTTAATAAATGGACTTTGACGAGGCTAAATGGCTGTTTGGATGGATTCTCTCTCTTCCTCCCTCCTCCCAGCCCCAAAACCTCAAATAAAATAAATTAAATAAAACACGAAACCCAATCTGAGCCTTTTACGGTTGCATTCTCTGGCGGGAGCCAGAAAAATGCTAATCGTTTTCTGGGACTGCGTGCCTGTGGCCGCGGCCGCCGTGCTGCCTCCCAATGTGGTGGGTTTGGGCATTTTGTTTTCTCCTTCTCCTCTGCTCCCCCTCCCCGGCGGCCCCCAGCCCTCCTTTCTTCCCTTTTTTGGGCCTTAATCATATTCAGCACACTGCCATAGGTGTCTGCGACCAATCAGAGGCGATGGCAGCCGCTTGCACCTTGCTGACAGATGCTGTCAAAATAGTCTCACAACCAGGGGCTTGATAATAACGCGAAAATGAGATACAAATGAGTGACTCTCCGTGAGTAGGAACGCTTCGGCCCCCTCCCCCAGCCTCCCCACCTCCCCGCTCCGCGCTCCACAATCAGATACAATGAGAGCCGCTGAGATGGGGAGCTGCGAGGAGGGAGGGAAGGAGCCGTGCCCGGAAACACTGATGCTAACAGCTCACGACACATCATGCTTTGAGGTTTGCAAAGCGCTTCTGTGCATCATTTTACGCACACCCCCAAACAACCCTGCAAAAGAAGCTCTGTGGGTATTATCACCTCTAGTCACAGATGAGGAAACTGAGGCTGGAGAGCTTAAGCCACATGACTGTAGCTGCAAAGCAGGCACATGTCTGTACGTCGCTGGAAGGGTCCTCCAGCCATCTGATTCAACTTCTTCATCCTGCAGATGAGGAACCCGAGGCCCAGAGAAGTCACTGGCCTAAGGCCAGGGATGATGGGACCTCATTTTATAGATGAGGAATCAGAGGTCTAGAGAGGTCTGGGTCACCCATGAGGTGGGGCCTGGATCAGAACCCAGCTAGCGCTGGGTGTTCTTAGGGTAAGGTCAAGGGTGAGGCCAAGGCACGTCAGGTTCTCAGGATTCGTGAGACGGACAAGGGGTGGCAGAGAAGAGAGGCCGGAGAGAGGAGGACCTACTGGTGGGCATCTGCCTGTCCAGTGCCAGGCTGTGAAAGCCATGATGGGCAGGGACCCCAGTGGAGAGCACTTCAAAAGGAAACAGACCACACCTTCCTTCTCTCCATAACTGCTACAAACCCCATGACCCTCCCATCAGAAACACTTGGATGTACGTGTGTGCGTGTATGTGTGTGTGTGTGTGTGTGTGCACGCACGCGCTTGTATGTGCATGGCTAGGCCTTTTCCGATCATCTTGATCAATATCTGGCCACTGGACCCGAATGGCTCCAGAGGACAGAGAGAGGCTGGTGACTCTGCACAGTCCTGCCTCACTTAAATTCAAATTAATTGCAAGCCATGGCATCACCTTCCGGATGTCATGGTCCTTTTCAAGAATTAAGGACAAACCACACAATATATGCATAAGTGTATGTGTGTGAGTGTAAATGCATGTGTATGAGTGTGGGGGAATGTGCAGGGGTGTGTATGTATGAGTATGTGAAATGTATAGGTGTGTGTTTATGAGTATGCATGGGTGTGTATACATGACCATGAGAGAGTGTGTGTGTGATTGTGTGTATGTACATGGGTCTGTGTATATGAGTGTGTGAGTATACGTGTGTATGTGCTTATGAGTATGTGAGAATGTGATTTTGTGTATGTGCAAGGGTGTTTGTATGGGCATGTGAGTATGTGTGTATATAGATATGCATGAGTGTGTATATGAGCGCGCGCGCGTGTGTGTGTGTGTGTGTGTGTGTGAGAGAGAGAGAGAGAGAGAGAGAGAGAGAGAGAGAGAGAGAGAGAGAGAGAGAGAGAGAGAAGGAGGATAAACTTGCTGCCTGCTTACCACCTCCACCACAGACCTGTTCTGTTCTGTCCCCCAGGAGGCCACGCATTTATTAACTGTGTCCAGAGAAGCAGGCATACCACTGAGAATAAACTCCATGGGTAGCAGTTTCTCAGCATTCCCCAGGATGAAGGTCTGAGTGAGACAGGCCAACAATGTGAGTTTTCGGGGAGCTGGGGAGCATGTCCAAAGTCCTACCTGAGCTAGGTTGCTGTGGATGATGTGAAAAAGGCAGCCCAAACCCACCATTTTCAAAAGCAGCAGCGTAAGAACAAGTCAGGCAGGACTAGGGAGGAGGAGAGGAGGCTGTGAGATTCAGTGAACAAAACACTGCCTGAGCAGTCCAAGGGCCTGGGTTCAAACTCTGCCACTGGCACTTAATACCTGGGTCCAGGTGGCTGGCGTTACTGTGCCTCAGTTTCACCATCTGCAAAATGATTAAGTGTCCTCTAAGGTCCCCAGAGCCACCATCCCTGGCCCCTCACCTGGGGGAAATGACTTGTCCTTAAAAAACATCACCAAAATTTTTAGCCATTTTAGGGTGAAAAAGGAAACAGACACCGCTTTGCTCCACTTCAGAGAGATGATGGGGTAGGACCAGACTAAGATGGAAATGCCCCAAGAGAAACATGGCCAGGCTGCCTGAATTCCCCGCCCCCCAAAGCCCAGGACACCCCCAGAGGACACACTTCCCTCACAGTTTGGAGAGGATGTATTTCACGCGCTCTATTTATGAAGGGGTCAGCAAACACCATAGGTAACCAGACCACAGTCACTGAGCCATGCTGGAGATTTCAAACACCCACCTGGCAGTCCCTGCTCAGCTCTGGGCCTTGAACCCTTCAGACTCCCCATGTGTGCCTCCTTGTTCCCTATACCTAGCTGAGGACGGCTTGGTCATGAGAGTACTAGAACCAGAAAAGACTTGGGGTCACCTACTGTCTGTGTCATCACAGGGACACAAATTTCACTTCCCAGGGACTCTGCTGTCTCACCTGGAAAAGGGGTAGAAGAATATCTGTGATGTCACCAGAGTAGTAGCAGCCTCAGAATCAGAGACCTGCGCTCAGATCCTCTCTGACACATGCTATCCAAGCACACACAGGTCAGTCTTTAAGACTAAGATACTTTGCGAGGCATTTTGCATAGTGCCTTGCACACAGTAGGCTCTTAATAAATCCTCCTTCCCTCCCTTCTTCCATTTTCCTTCCTTCCTTCCTTCCTTCCTTCCTTCCTTCCTTCCACAAAAGCAGCAGCCTCTGAAAGCATCTTCCAGCCAATTCGTATAGTGGACACAATGATGGGGCTGACACATACTGCATTCTGTTCACACATGGCTTAGACACATTGCTAAGGTCTCTATATTTTCAGAGTTTTTCCTCCCACAGAAATAGAAGATTTGATTTGGGGTGGTGACAGTTATTAGAAACATCACTCTTTAAATGTCTGTGAGCCCATATGGCGTCCAGGCAAAGAATGGTGACTCTCCTGGCTGTGAGGACACTCTGGGGTCCAGCTATATTTAAGGAGATTCGGGAGCTTTTATCTGTAGAAGGCCATTTGCCATTTACTAGTTTGTGCAGGACAGGGAGCCTCTGGTGAACAGTCACCATTATTACAGCCCAGAGTCCTTGTAGGGGAGTCCTGGTTGGTGGTTCCTTCTGGCTCCTTGGTCCTGTACTGATTACCTCACGTCTGAGATGCGCTTCCTCCTCATGTATGCTTCTTACAACCCCTGGTTTCCTTCACTGTCCCCATTCACCTGCCACCTCCCAAACGAGGCCTCTCCCCGCCCCCAACAATGACCTTGGATTTATTTTGGATGTCTGGATGTCTACATGAGAGGCCTTCCCATTGCCTCCCCACTAGGATATAAGCTCCCTGAGGGCAGTGACTGTTTCATTTCTGCTTCTGTATGTCCAGAGCATAGCACAGAGTAAGCATTTAATCAGTGTTTGTGGATGGACTGTTATCACTGGGACTTGAATGCCCAGTCACTCCTGTGCAGCACACCCAGAGAAAGTGCTTCATACATTTTCAGTGAAGGGAAGGAAAGCTGGGACCATGCCATGAGCAACAATCTCTTTCTAAAGTCACTGGTCCATCAGAAAGAAGCTGTCAACACATCTTGAATGAATGAGAAGTGCCCTTGGTTTATATGCTGGGGACTTCAGCCAGAGTTCCAACTCTGCTCTGTGCTGCCCTGGGCAGGTCTCCCCCAGCACAGCCTCAGGGCTTCCCCTCTGTCCAGTGAGGGGCTGGGAGTAGATGCCCTCCAATGTTCCTTCTCAATCTAAATTGGAAATTCGATGATCTGGCTTTGAATCCAGCCCTGCCATACGCTCCTTCTGTGAGACTGAGGTCCCTTCCTCACTCTGGGCCCCCCATCTTCTCAGCTACCGGACCGGACGATCTCAATACCATTCCTAGGGTCCAGTGAGATCCTGGTTTGGACTGCCCCGTCCGTAGCCTCACTTCTCCCACACAGACACCTCTTTTCATCTGGACTCAGTGACTGCAAAGAGGCTCCAAATGAGGCAGGCTCTGACATTCTAAAGAGAGGAGGATGGAAAGCAGAGGAAAGGCCTCCATCTCATCCCCCTGAAAGCCTGGCTGCTGTGCTGAACCAGAGGGCTGCAGGAAACATTCCCACCCCAAGCATCTGAAAGAATAATAGGAAAGCAGATGTGGCAATGGCTGATCAGTGATGGTGAAGGGGGTAGAGATGCCTGGGGCTCCAACTCTCCCCGGGCCTCTTCTCAGAGCTCCCAAGAGAGCTCCTCTTGGATGGAACCTCAACTTCCCTGCCCTCTGTAAAGTGGAAGAAAGGGCAGGGCAGAGACTGAAGATCTGTCACAGCCCCTGAAAACTCTTCATGCGGTCTGCTGTCAGAGGAAGCCAAGCACCTGTCCTGAGGCAGCAGGTGGCAGAGGACACAGAGTGCTGGAGCTCAAATCCATCCTCAGACACTTACTAGCTGGGTGACCCTGGGCAGGTCGCTTCACCCTGTTTGCCTCAGTTTCCTCATCTGTAAAATGGGTATAGTAACACCACTGACTTCCCCAGACTGTTGTCAGGACCAAATGAAATCCTATTTGCAGAAGACTTGGCACAGAGACCAGCATAGAACAGGCTCCCTTCCTTCTCTTTTGCTCAGGTGTTTTTTTAGGCATTTCTGACTCTCTGTGACCCCATTTGGAATCTTCTTGGAAGAGATACTGGCCTGGTTTGCCATTTCCTTCTCCAGATCATTTTACAGATGAGCAAACTGAGGCAAACAGGGTAAAGTGACTTGCCCAGGGTCACACAGCTCATAAGTGTCTGAGGCTAGATTTGAACTCAGGTAGTTGAGTCTTCTTGCCTCCAGGCTGGTGCCCCCCAGCCACCCTCCTTCCTTCTTTCCCTCCTATAATTCACCCTTTCTCATTTAGAAACCAATCATGTCACGCTCTCTCCATCAAAGGAAGTGTCCAGCGACTGACTCCATGACAACACGGCTAGCGGAGTTTCCTCCAGGAGCTCTGAGGCTGGAAGCGCCAACCTCTCGGCTCCTCCTCAATCTTCTGCTCTTCTGTCATTTGCCCTTCCACCCTTCACTCTATCTCCCTCTCTCCTGAAGGAGTCCAAGCTCACATTCCCTCTGGGTCTATGCTTCCTTAACTTAATCCCTCCCCCCACCTCCACTGGCCGCTCTCTCCTGCTCAGGTCCACTTTGCCTCTAAGGCTTCTGACCCTTGGGCTACAGAGTCCCCGGTGCAGAGAGAAGGCTTACCCCAAAGCTGAGTCTACTTGTCATTGCTGTGGTAACCCTGTGTACAACTTGGATGGCTCCCCAACACTACCTGGAAGGGGGTCTTCACAATTCTTCTCCTAGTCAATAAAAGATTGCTCTGAGAGAAGGGGTAGTGAAACCCTGACGCTGCATGTGAATCATGTTTGGGAGAGCTAAGAAAGTCAACTAAAGAGACCGAGGCACAGAGTCAGAGGAGCGTGTCAAGCTCTGGCTCTGCCACCACCACCCCCCCTCCTTCCCTGGGTTAGCCACTGGGCTCCTCTTGGCCTCAGTTATCTTTATAATGATGAGGGCCTCAGCTCAGGGGATCTGAGTGGCCCAAGCTTGAGAACCCCAGCAGGGCAGAAAGGGACCATCAGGAGGGAGTCCTAAAGATACCTCTTCTGCATCTACAATTCCTTCACTCAGCCCCAAGAGAGTCAGCCTGTGAGCCCATTGCTGTGGGCAAAGCAAGGCAGAGACCTCAGCCAGTCACCCTTCCGTCTAAGAGCGGGCACTCCCCTCCCCGCCCCACACTCGGCGCCGATGAGAGACGGCAGAGTCCTTCACGACAGCGTGAAATTAATACGATTTGGGGGGAAGTTGGCAGTGAATAATGAGCATCTGAAGTACCTTCTTCTGTTACTGCTCCCCACCCCAGGTTTAACCCCTCTGCTGCTGAGCTACCACAGAACGTGGCCACATTCTTTCAAGTGCTGAGGCCACATAGCTCCTCATCCCAAAATCATGTGGGCAGGGAAGCCCAGAAACGCGCCTTGGGTGTCCCTTGCCCATCCCCTTCTGTTTCTGCACTGACCCTCCTCAACCAGTTCCAAATCAGTGCAAGGGTGAGTCATGTCCACAAACGAAACAATAACAAGGTGACAGCTGTTAAAAGTCTGGCTCAGGTATAAGCGCGCCCATTTCACAGATCATGGTCTCTCAGGGGTAGAGATAGGAGACAGACACATCTTTACTGAACAGAACGAGGACGCTAAGACCAAGATACAGTCACACAAAGACTGATGAAAGGGGCACAAGATGCAGAGCTGGGAGGGGCCTTGGAGGCCATCGAGTCTGTTTCACAGATGAAGAAACTGGGGGCCAGGGACTGGACCACGCTGCCTGGAGGAGGAAATGCTCCCGGAGCTAGTGTGTGCTGAGGCAAACCTCAGACCTGGCCCCTCCCGACTCCAGCGTGCTCTCCCCTGGGAGGGGTCCTTGGTAACCATCTACTTCCCCGCCTTAGATGGAAAAGGATCCCTGCTATCACATGCCCAACAAGCGGTGGTCGGGCCTCAGTGAAGAGGAAACCCACCATGCCCTCCCCAAGATGCGTCATCCCCTACTGGGTCAACTCTCATTGCTGGGAAAGGTTTTCTGACAACCAAGACAAATCTGGGCCTTGCCAACGTGAACTCTCTGCTTCTAGCTCTGCCATCTGAAACCAAGAGCCAAGCTGATCCCTCTAATGCAAAGGGAGCCGGCTTCTGTGTCGCCTACATCTTCTCTTCTCAGGCCACACTATCCCCAGGCCCCTCCTCGTGGGGCCCGGTCAGCTCAAGGACCTTCGGCATCCTGGCTGCTTCCCTCTTGGCTTCTCAATGGCCTTCCTGAAAGATGGCGTTCAGAAGGGGACACAGAGGCCCTAAGGAGGTTTGAACACGGCCACCCAAAGAGCTTCCCCACGTCCCAATGCCAGGAAGAGACAGAATGCTAAGGAGCTCTTTGTGGGTGCCTCCCACTTCTCCCTCAGAGCAGGGAGACTCTTCAGAGCCCCAGCTTTATAAATGGGGTCTTTCTCTACCAACGCTGTGTGTCTGAGGAGGCACAACCGTAGCCAACGACAACTCACACTTACACAGGTTTGCAAAGCGCTTTACGTATGTCAACAACGCACCGGACTCTCATAATTATCCTGTAAGTTGGTGCTAGTGTTATTCCATTTGACAGATGAGGAAACTGAGGAAGTAAGAGGATGAGCCAGGTGGCTAGTATGGGGCCCAAGGAGGCTGCACCACCCTGCTGCCCAAGGAGGCACAGGGGAGGGGCTTCATGATACCTGGGGCCTCTCTCCAGGCTCCATGACAATGAAAAGTGCAAAGAACCAAACCAGGATGAAGGGTGGAGAGGACGCACTCCTGAGAACCTAGATCTGAGAGCGGGGAGGAGGATGGCCAGCACTCGAACTGGGCTCCCACAAAGCACTTTACAAACACCATCTCATTCCATCTTCACAAAAACCCTGAGAAGGAAGGGCTATTATCACCCCTATTTCACAGAAGAGGAAGCTGAGGCAGAGGGAAGTGACTGGGGCAGGGTCACCCACCTATTCAGTGTCTGAGACCAGATCTAAGCTAAGGACTCCCTGACTGGTGGGTTAGTGCTCCATCCACTGCCTGTCTAGAACAACCCCTTCCATTCACAGAGGAGGGAAGTCTGCTCGAGGTGACCACTGGAATCTGAACCCAGATCCTCTGACTGCACCTCCGGATCTCGTCCCTTCCTCTTGGCCAGACTGCTCTGGCTCCCACAGGCATCCCCTTCCCTAGAAAGTCTTCTTGGGCTTTGACCCATAATATAGATTACCCTTCCAAGGCTACTGCCTGGAAGTCTTCAGACTCCCGACCTGGGAAGGGTATGCTACAGAACACAGGAGCCTCAAAGGTTCATTCAATCTGCATGGGGCTGGGGAAGATGCTGGGACCAGCAGCCGAAGCACAAAGGCCGGGAATGGGCGGCAGGCTCCTGATAAGGCCTTTTAATTTTCTACCTACCAGAAACTCCCGCAGAGATCTGGGAAGGAGCTAGGGGTGCGAGAGGGAGGGAGGAATTGGACCCAGGCAAGTAATTTAGGCTTGAAAATGTAAGCTGTGTCAAAAGAAGAAGAAACGGTTCCAGCAAACCCAGGAGAGCTTTAAAAACCCCAAAGAAAACAACATTCCTTTGAGTGGAGAATCCTGACAAATGGCAAACTACCTCTTGTGAGACCTTAAGCAGGTTTGCTTGTGAAAAGGTAAAAAGGCTTGGTTTAGCTACTCAAGACTGAGGAGTGCAAAATAAAATATAAAATAAAATAAACATAAATAAAATGCAAATAATAAAATACAAAACAAGATGTTTCTAAATATTTTAAAAGGAAAAAAAATCATGCAAAGATTCTTGGTTGGCTCAGCTCTCAGAGGCCATGCACCTTAACAGGAACCCCTCTACAATCTCCCTGGTTAATGACCGGGAAGCAGCCCCACGCTGCCTCTGACCGGTCCTCCCAGTTTTAGAGCCTTTTTTCCTCTTCCTGGGTCAGGCCTGCTCCATCCCAACAGACCTCCTTGGGCTGACAGGTAGAGAGATGAGGGCCTAAAGGCCGTGGCAACCCCGTTTCAAACTGAGTGTTCTCTGAACCCTACAATCATGGGCTCAGCTGAGAGCTGGAGCTCCCCGTGTATGTGTGTGTGTGGGGCCTTTCCTGATCCCCACTACTCCCTAGGCTGTCAGGGCTCCAGACTTCTTCAATTTACCTTCTATCTTCCCCCACATAATCAAAGAATCTGAAAATTAGAAGGGCCCTCTGGCCCAAGCCCTACACAAATGTCCTGGATGAGGGTCTGTGTACATGGGGCTTCCTCCCCCTGACAGTAGAACACACACTTCCTGAGGGCAAGCCTCTTCATTCTCATAGGCGTCTCCCCAGGTCCTAACACCAGGCCTCGTAGGTGCTAAATAAATACTTGCTGGAGCAGAAGCGAAAACTTTTACTTGACTATCCAGTGAGATAAACATCATTTCCAAGTACTCCCCAGTCATCTGGGCTCTAACTCTGCTTTTAACACCAACAAGGGACTTGGAAATACAGCTCTCTGATGACACACTCCCACAATGAAACCCACCCCTCTTTACAGGCTCCAACAAAGCATGGAGGCCTTGGAATGGAAGTGGGGCTGAATGAAACTCCAAAGATGATAACGCAAGGTTACAATGAGCTGCGAGCTGCTTCCAACATGAAGGAACTGGAAAAGCACACCAAAACCCACCCCCGGCACACTCACCGCCCCTGCCTCTGTTCATCACCTGAGCTTTTCTTAGAGACATGACAAGCAGCCCATGGCCACACACAATGACTTGACAGAGAGAGAAGGACATCTGAATGCTCTGTAGTGCAAGAAAAACCACTGGGCAGAGGGGGGCACCTTTGGGTCTGGAAGGGTTAAAAGCCAATTAATCTTCCTTATTAGCACTGACTTTGGGCCACACTAGCTCAGGGGTCCTCAAAGCTTTCCCTGTCTTGGATCAGGTTCTCTCCTCTCCTTTTTCCCCTTCCTTGCTCCAATTCAACTCATCTCCCAGACATTTCCTATGTGTAAAGGTCCATGCCTGGCACTGTGGATGGAAAGATAAAAAGAAAATCCATCCCTTCATGGCAGGGGGTAACGGCAACTTGGGGAATGTTTATCAATGAGTAAGTACAGAATAATTTGAGGGGGGAACAGTAATGACAAGGGAGATGAGGGGGGCCTGTGGCCCTTGGGCTGGGCGAGGAAGAGGAAGAGAAAGAGGAAGAGGAAGAAGAAGAGGAAGAGGAAGAGGAGGAGGAAGAAGGGGAGGAGGAGGAGGAGGAAGAGAGGGAGGAAGAAGAAGAGGAGGAGGAAGAAGAGGAGG
>CM053594.1:24060581-24089023 GCA_028646575.1 Pseudocheirus occidentalis | reverse complement strand
AGAGAGGGAGGAAGAAGAGGGCGAAGAGGAGGAGGAGGAGGAGGGAGAGGAAACGCTGGGTTTGGGAAGGGCAAGAAGGCCAGCCAGGCTTTGAAGGAGAGTGGATCAAGTCTAAAAGGCCGGCGAGGGTCACAGCATGAAAGCCTCAACATGACAGACAGAATTCTGACTGTATTCTAAGGGTAACAAGAAGCCCCTAAAGACTCTTGGGCAGGTAATGACTGAGTCAGATGTGTGCATTAGGAAGATTATGTATTAACCTCCATTAACATGGAGGGGCCATGAGAGAGCTCTCCAGAAGCCCAGACACCACGCTTGATTCTCGGAATAGGAAACTGAGGAATCAGACAGTCAGAGCTGGAGCTGTCTCAGAAGCACCCAGTTATGCACGTGCTACCTCTTCCCATCAGAAGGCAAGCTCCATGAGGGCAGGACTGTTTTCACCTTTCTGTGTATCCTCAGCACGTAGGGGAGCCCAGCACATGGTAGGTGCTCATAAATGTTTGGCCGACCTTTTAACCCCTTTGCTTTGACAACCGTGGGCACCGAGCTTCAGAGAGAGGGACTGGGTATAATGTAATGCACTCATCCTTAGAGCCACAAACACTAATAAGGAGCAGGTCTCCACCTTGTTGGAGCAAAGACCAAATGAGACAATCTGTGTGGAGCACTGTGCAAAAACCTTAAAGTGCTATGAAATGCTGGCTACTATTACTATTAATTCCTTGAGGAACTTACAGTATCATAGGAGACTCTCTCTCTCCTCTCCCTCTCTCTGTCTCTGTCCCTCTCTCCTCTCTCTCTGTCTCTGTCCCTCTCTCCTCTCTCTCTGTCTCTGTCTCTCCTCTCACTCTCTCACACACACCCACACCCACACCCTACTACCACCACCACCACCAACAAAGTAAACCATAAGATGAGGGAGGAACAAATGGATTTAGACAAACAGTTCCTCAGGGTCCCCCAGTGAGAAAGCACATCAAGTTGGGACTAGAACTTGGGACTGTGGTTTCTCATGATAGCAGCAGGTCCAGGCAGGATGGAAAACAAACCCAGATAGTCTAAATATGTGCTTGGAGCCAAATCCGCCCAGTTCCCCTGTCTGAGGGGGCTGGCTTGGGATTCTTGTCTAACCAGACCTCAGCCTTCTCCATGCTATCTGTCCTACTCTGGATGCCCCCTGCTTGTCAGTCAATCGTCTTCCTCAAACGTGAAGCCCAGAGTCAAACATGGACCCACCCATGTCACAGTGAAATCCTAGCCAATGCAAGGGACCGATTTCTGACTTTGAACCTTCCCGATGAGCCTCCTTGGCCTTCCTGCACACCACTTCTAGACGCTGCCTGCTAGCCAGGGAGGCTCCTCAGTCCCAATGAGTAGAAGACCAATGTAGGTGAGGGAGGCGCCCGTGCCCACACTCTAGGACTCACGCTCCCCTTCCTGATCCCTGGCTTCCCAAGCAGCCCCACCTGTCCTGGGGCACAGCATCTTCTCTGGGAAGCCTTCCTTGACTGCTTGGGCTTCATGAAATGTGGAACTGGAAGGGCCCTCAGAAATCACCTAATCCAGGGGTTCTGAACCAAGGGTCCATGATACGCTGATAATTGTATTTCAATATAACTGGTTTTCTTCATTATCCTATATACTTGTATTTCATGCATTTAAATACTTGATTCTGAGTAAGTCAATAGGCTTTACCAGACCACCAAAGAGTTTTTAAGAGCTGGGCAATACTCCCACTCATTTGCTTCTACAGAGGGTAATGAAGCCCAGAGGGGTAAGTAGCAGAATGTGGGCTCTGAACTCAGGACCTTGGACTCCAGTCAGTGATCTTTTCAGTCCAACAGGAGGAATTAGGCAACCAGGTCCCACAATGGACTGAGTGCTGAATCCAGAGTGAAGAAGATCTGAACTGATACTTACTAGTGGTGCGACCCTGGGCAAGTCACTTAACCTCTGGCTCAGTTTTCCCATCCGTGAAATGGGGTAATAACAGCACCTACCACCCAAAGCTATTGTGAAGAACGAGTGAGATAATATTTGTAAACTATTTCACAAAACCTTAAAGGCTTAGATAAATGCTGGCAAAAAACCAAAATGAAAACCAACCCCCTCCCAAGAGTTCCCGTTCCTCTGAGTAGTGAGAACATCGCCTGGCTCACTTAGTGACTCAGAAAGCATAGATGTTTATAAGGAATCGATCGTCTCTGTACTTTTAGCGCTCTTGCTATGGGTGTTTTGCTACGGACCAGACCAGTCTCAGCCTTCCTTGGAGCTTCCACTAGGCCCAGGCCAAGGCTTAGGGAAAAGGAGGTTGACTGAAACACTCAGAAATAAAGATTAGCATTATTAAAAAGAGTTAAGATGCTCTAAGTTTGCTTTCTTAGGAGTTAATGAGGAAGGAGGGACAGGACAAACCCAAGAGATTTTTTTTACATCCCCAAAATGCTCTTCATTTGGCAACAGATGCATGTAGTCAGCTCCCCATTACCGCAAGTGTTCCAGCGGCTGGCGAGTGACCGTTACTGAGGGCTGAGACAGACGGGATTCCTTCGAAGGACAGAAAGTCAGGAGCAGATGACCTCTAAGATCCCCCCCCAAATTTTACATTCTCTGTTGCACGGCCTCCCTGCCCCCAGTGAATGAACAAAAAACAGAGGCAAGAGTTCTCAGGTTGCTGAGAATAAACTAGAGTTTGGTGAATGGGGATGGGACAATGTCGCTGAGCCCTCCCAGGCCTTCTCCTGACTTGGTCAGGCCTCTCTGGATGGTGGCAGCACTGAGGCTGCTGAGGCAGAGGCAGAGTCTGAGCCTGGAAAGTGAGGTGGCCCAGCTGCTCTGGGGTGGGGAGAGTCAGGACCAGTGGAGAGCTCACCTTGGAGGCCAGCTGGGCCGTACAGCGGAAAATCCTTTTAGTTAACAGGTTGCACCAAATGGAAAAACCTTCCAACCCTAAAGAGCAATGCTCTTTAGTTAAGTAGTGACCTCGGTCGCTTCCCCTGCAAACAAGGGTGTTGGCTCAGTTGAACTCCGAGGGCCTTTCTAGCCCCATGTCTAGGATTCTACAACTGGTCTTAGTCCGGGTGAACCTAGAGCTGGGATTTGGTGGGACGAGTCACAATGACAAAGCTCAATACCACCACCAAACAACCACAACAGAGGTGGCCAGCACACCGCATCTCAACAGGGTTCGTACTTTCCAAAGTGTTTTTCCAGCCAGGATCTCAATAATCCCTCTCCTTGGTAACCCAGCAATCAGCCAATAAACACTTATTAAACACTTACTGGGTACCAGGCACCGGGCCTCCATGCCTCCTCACAGAGCCCTGTGTTTACGTATCTTTTTCTATGCCGCATGACTCAGCGAAGTGCAAACTGCCCCAGGGCAGTCATTATTTGGGGGCTTGTATTTATGCCCCTCTCCCCTAGCACAAACCATTGCATGATGCTTCCTGGAGTCAGGTTGGACTCAAGTTCAAATCTAGCTTCAGACTGTGGGTGACCCTGAGTAAGTCACTTAACGGCTTTTTGCCTCAGTTTCCTCATCTATATAGTGGGGATAATAACTCCTAGGGGTGTTGTGAGAATAAAATGAAACGGTATTAATAAAGAGTTTTGCAAAATATAAAGTCCTTTAGATAAATCCTACTATTGTTCTTACTATTATTAAAAGAGCCTTTAATCTGGCAATTGTCTTGTTGGTAACAGCGAAGTTCCCCATGAGGAGAGGTGGCTGAACATAAAAGGGGCCGAGCAGTGAGTGCTACAGCTCTTTTCCTTGTTAGGACAGAGGGTACTGAGGAGAGAGGATCTCGCCTGCAGCTCAGAGCTCATCCTCAGGGGAGTCAGGGCTCATATTCTTGTTCCACATCTCCAACAAAGCCAGCTGCTGAACAAACAGACCACCATGCTCCTCCGTATGTATTCTAGAAAAACCCTGAAATTCACACCAGACCAAATAATGATCAAGACATCCAATGAAAAACTGCAGTAAGTGCTTCCCTCCGCCTCAAACCTGAAAAAAGCCAAACATCCCAACCACATGCACAACATGGGGTAAAGCCTGGCCCTGGACCAAAGCTGGAGAGAGAACTAAATCAGCAAAGACACCAACCAGCATCAATGCTGGTGTTACTGTTTGATTGTGGAGTCGGGTGTGGTTCTTTGTGCTTTGTACAGGGTCTTCTTGGCAGAAATACTAGAGCAGTTTGCCATTTCCTTCTCCAGCTTTTGACAGATGAGGAAACAGAGGCAGACAGGGTTAAGTGACTTGCCCAGGGTCACACAGCTTAATAAGTGTCTGAGGCCGCATGTGATCTCAGGTCTTCCTGACTCCAGGCCCGGTGTTCTATCCGCTGTGCCATCTAGTTTTCTCAACCAGTATCAATAAATTATTGCAAATTAAATAGTATTTGCTATATGGGGATGGCTGACTGGGAAAGGAATGTGGAAGGATACATGGGTTAATGATAATGATGTAAGATAAGTTTTTATTGATCAATTTATTTATTTATTTTTAAAAGTGTTGCAAATTTAGAGATTCCCCAAGAGAAGAGGGTAACCCAAGGTGCAACTTGTAGCTGATAACTGCAAGCCAAGACTCAAAGGAAAAAAGAATTTCCTATAAAGGCTTTGTAAAAACTTATTTAAAAAAATGAAGCCAAAGATAAAAAAGCTCTTGAGGAAAGAACTGGAGGAGAAAAAAAAACTGCTTAGAAGAGAAAGGGGGTATACCTTACCCAATTTCCTAACAACTAGAATACAGCAAACAAAAATCGATGACTCCATAAGACAGTCAAGAAATATTAAAACAAAATCAAATGATTGGAAAAAAAGAGAAGAAAATATAAGCTACCTGATTAAAAACAAATGATTGAAAAATAGGTCACAGAGAGATCATTTTAAAATGGTAAGACTCCCTGAAGATCATGATTAAAAAAAAAAAAGCCTAACCAGTGTATTTCAAGAAGTAACAAATGAAAGTCGCCTAGATCTGTTAGAACTAGAAAGCCAAGTAAACACAGAAAAGGTTCCACCGATCCCTCCCTGAAAGAAATCCCCAAAGAGAAGCTTATCTGAGTAACAGTCAAAATCTGGAGTTTCTTTTCTTTTTTTTTTTTTAAATCTGGAGTTTCTAGGACAAAGGAAAACAAAAATAAAACGGAAGGCATCCAGAAAGAAGCAGGTTAAGCGTCCAAGGATCCAGAGCCGTAATCACATAAGACCCAGTAGCTGCTGCCGCTCTACAAGAGGAGGTCTTGGAACACAATGTTCCCAAAGGTAAAAGACACAGGATTACAGCGAAGAATAACTCAGCAAACAATGATGCTGCTGTCGTTCAGTCATTTCAATCGGGTCTGACTCTTTGTGGCCCCATTTGTGGTTGTCTTGGCAGAGATTCTGGAATGGTTCTGCCATCTCTTTCTCCAGTTCATCTGACAGATGAGGAAACTGAGACAAACAGCGTTAAGTGACTTGTCCACCTCACTGCCCTCCAAAAATTTAGCATGATCCCACAGGGGAGAAATGTACGATTGATGTAATAGAGGACTTTCAAAGGATTTCTGATGAAGTGGGCAGAGCTAAGCAGAAACTTTAAAATGCAGACTTAAGAGTCAAAAGAAATCCGAAAGGGGAGCCACGTAAGACAAGGATAGAAATATAATTTTATATTTTATAGGGATGAATCATAACTAATAATTACAGGCAGTGCAGTGGGTGAGAGCAGTGGGCCTAGAGTCAGGAAGAAATCGGTTCAAATCCAGCCTCACACACTTATCTAGCTGTGTGGCCCTGGGGAAGTCACTTCACCCATCTGCCTCTATGTCCTCATCTGGAAAATGGGAGTAATAACAGCTATTTATTACTATATTACTATAACACACATATACATATAATAACAATATAATTATATATTATATATAATTATATAAACATATATATGTACACACACACACACACATACACACACATACACACACATATTACTATAACAGTAAGGACCCTAGTTCCCAGGGTTGTGGTGGGGATGATCAAATGATAATAAGTATAAAGCACATAGCGCAGGGCTTGGCACGCACTAAGCATTACAAAAATGTTAGTTACTGTTAGCATCATTACTATCAAGAATGGGCTAAATTGCCTTCAGTAAACTTCAAAGCTCCTTTAAGGACCCCAAGCTTCTGGAAACAAAGGCTCTACCTCCCTAACACCAACATTCTGGCAGCATTTCTGGATGGCATCAAGACATGGAATGCTGACAGCTCAGAGAACTGGAAAAAAATGCATGTCACAGAGAGAAGGATGGAAAGAAACATGGTGGGCATGAGCTGCTACATCACCGAACCAATGAGGAGTGCCAAAGAAGACTTCATTAAGGAAATGTGTGATAGCAAGGGATGGTCACAAATGAATGAGGGGTAATAGGTGCAAGGAACAGCAAGAAAATGGGAAAGGCGTCCAGGACACTAGAGCCCAGAGAGGGTTTACAAGAGGATCGAAAGAAGGACCACAAAAGATGGGGAGTCATGGATGGGTTTTGGGCTGTACTAATGGGAAGTAGATCTGAACCCTATGAGCTACTGAGTTTCTTAAGGTCCCTTCTCAGTTCTGAATCTATGATGACCTCAGACTGACCAATTATGCCCAAAGCGACTGACTTCTGATAGCAGCAGACGTACAGGAACCCTTCCAATCTCCCACCTTTTCAAAGGAAACATGACGACTTCAGTTGGCCACCCCAATGCTTTGGCCCTGTCCCATAAAGGAATGAACAAAATGAACAGGATGAATAAAAGATTAAAAGATTAAGCCAAATGAATCTCAGAAACTCAGGACCCTCAAGTCTACACCCCTCATTTAGAGTTTGTGAGAAAATGGAGGCCCAGAGAGGTGACAAGGCACCTCACACAGCTAACAATTGACTGAACCTCTCTAGCACTTCCACTATGTAATATTCATTCTTGAAGGATGAACAAGGTTATCCCTAGGATGGAGCAGATTGAGATGACAGGATCACAGATGTGGACATCATCAACAGGAGAAAGATTTTTAAAAGTAAAAATGTTCCAATTTTTAAGAATGGAATTTAAATTGAAAAGGGAATTTAAAAAGAGAAGAAAGTATAAAAACTACTGTTGGTGAGTGAGCTTGACTTTAATTACTGGCAAAATTTTTGAACACACTATTAAAAGGATGGTTAGTGAACATTTAGAAATGGAAGTAGTGATCACAAAGAACCAGTGTGGTTGCCCCAAGAGCAAGCTGGGTTAATAACATTTCCTTTTCCTGACAGGATTGATAGAAATACAGACTAAACCCAATACTGTAGATATGCTCCATTTAGGTTTAACAAATCATGTGAACAAGCTTCTTGGCTATTCTTGTGGAAAAGATGGAGAGATGTCAGCCTAGATAATAGTGCAATTAGGTAGAATTAGAATTGGTTTAATGGGCAGATGCAAAGAAGAGCCATTAATGTCCATTTGGAAGGTCTCTAGTGCAGGGTCCCAGGAATCTGAGCTCAATCTTGGATTAGTCAAAATTTCTACCAACGATCTGGATAAAGGAATGGACAGCATGTTTATCAAATAAGCAGATGACATCCATCTGGTAAGGCCATCTAATACAGGACAACAGAGTCGGGATTTTAAAAGCTTTTGACAAACTAGAACATTGGGGACAAATCCACTATGGTGAAACTGAACAGAGAGGCAAAGTCCCTGTTTGGTTAGAAAAATCAACTTCCTCATTAGAAGGTGGAAACAGATCTGGGGACTTTCAGTGAATGCCACACTCAATTTAATAGTCTGATGTGGTACCTGGGAGAATGAAGGCGCACATCCTTGGGGTATGTAGAGAGGTGAGCATCCAAGACCAGGGAGCTGAGCCCTTAGTCACACTGTCCTCTGCTCCAAGTGTTCAGTCAGACTGGAGTACTGGATGCCTCATTTTCAGAAAGGACACTGATGAGAAGGTCCAAAGGACAGCAGGAAGGACAGGAAAGAGGCTTTGAAATCTAGACTGGCTAGGGTGTGCAACTTGAAAAAGAAAGACTCCATGACATGAAAGTTCTCATTTGAAGGAACGCGAGGAAAGACTGCTTGCTCAGTCTCTTCCCACGAGGCAGGACCAGAAGCACAGTGAAGAAGGGTCAAAGTGGCAAATGTAAACCTGACAGAAGAGAAGATTTTCTAACAACTGGAGTGATCCCAAAACAACATCATCAGCAGCAGAGGGACAGGTCAGGTAAATGGTACTAGGGATTCTTGGTCAGGTCTGGGTTGGACTACACGGCCGCTGTGGTCCCTTCCAACTGTAAAATTCTTTCATGTTATGGGCTGGTTCAATCCTTTCATTTTACAGACGAGAAAAATGGAGGCCTAAGGGAGAAGCAACTCGAAAGTCACACAAGGAATAAACAAAAGAGGGAAGATTTGACACAGGATATTATTGTTTCCCGGCCATGTGTTCTCCCAGGATGGGCTGCCACTTCAATGTAGTAATGGCTCTGTGAACCTAGAATCAGGGTCTCTCTAGCTCTCTCCCTCCCCCTACCTCTCCCTTTTCTCTCCTCCCCTTCCCCTTTTTTCTCTCTCCCTTATTCCCTCTCTCTCCCCTTTTCTCTTCTCTCCTCCCCTCCACCCCCGCCCCCGTCTGTCTCTCTCACAAAACAATGGCACTTGGGAGTGGTCACTCTCACATTCCACACAAACTATAAGCACAAAAACACAACACTCAGAGAACTGTGCAGACAAGCACCAACTGCTCGGGTTCTATCTCAACCACGGCATGACAGCACCAGGCACAGCTGGCCCCAAGGAACAGCTCTCTAGAAGACAATCTGTGCCACTTATTTAAGTACCAAATACGGAGCCACAGGATGTGCTGCCCCTCCAAGCCCCTCGAACAAAACAGACCAAAGCTTTAAGCAACTGTTGGAAAAAACTATTGTACAGTCACAGCTAATCTTTCAGTGGATGACAAGCTGGGGACCTGAAAGGAGAGGGAACTTGGTCCTTGGTCACTACTACTGAAAACAAAGGGTAGAGGGACAGTTTAGGGAGAAAGGGAAAAAGAAAAGGAAGAGGGAGAAGGAAGGAGACAAGGAAGGAAAGAGGAGAGTCAAAACAAAGGGAAGGAAGAAAGAGGGAAACATAAAAGAGGAAAGAGGAAAGGAAGGAGCGAAGGAGTATAGGAAGGAAAGGGGGGACAGACACGAGAAAGACAGGAAAAATAATGGGAGGGAGGAAAGGAAGGAAGGAAGGGAAGTGATGTAAAAAGATAGAGGGAGTGAAGGAAAGAAGAATGGAAGAGAGAAAAAGAGAGAAAAGAAAGGAAGAAAGGGAAAAAAGAAACAAAGGGAAGGAAGAAAGGGGGAAGGAGATAAAAGTGGAAGAGGGAGGATAGGACAGGGGAGGACAGAGGGAATGGGAGAGGGAAGCAGGAAGAGAAGGAAGGGGGGGAGAGGACTGGGGAGAATGAAGAGGGGGATGGCAGGAAGGAGAGGAGAATGCAGGTGAGACTACTAGAAGCAGAATGTGAGCCTCTTAATTAAGGCTTTCAGCCACCTGTTGTGAACTCTGTCATTCACACCCCTAGCAGGTGGTTCACACCTATAAGGAAGAAAAATCTGAAACAACCATGCCATGAAAAAAAGAAAAACATGTAATTATGTGTCACAGAGACATTCTAAAGCACCGTCTGCTTCTCCCCACTTCACTGATCATCACGGACACGTTCCTAGTTGGGGGGGCACCCACATACGAGGAAGTTCACGGGAGCCTGAGGGGCTACAGGTCTAACCACAGGGGAAAAAAACCAAACTCACACTGGCCTCTCTGTAGCTAGAAACTAAACCCCCCAAAGTGGATGCTTCTATTTTGTGAGTTTCAGAGTCTGAAAAGCAATCCCCAATGCTGAAGGTAAGAGCATGAATGTGGAGTGATCTGGGGCCTTCTAAGTCAGAACAGGTTTCTTTATTTCTTTTTTCAAGGCGGTAGGAGACAATGGCATGGGCAGTGTTTGGAGGGTCACCTAAGACCCTGAAGAATATCAAGGATTCACCAATACGGGAATGATGGTGACAGTAATGGGAAGAGGAAGGCTGAGGACCAGTCCAAAGCTCCCAGGGAGAAGATGGAAGGCGCCAAGATTTTACTCTTTCTATAAGGTCCCAGACGAGAAGTGGGCCATGGCAACAATAAGTGATGAGGAAGATGCATCTAGAAATCTGTACACACAGACACCAATTCCATTTGTAAATCTGTATCTGCATCTATAAATCTATATGTGCGCTAACTTGTATACCCTCACACACACACCACATGCACATACACATACATCACACATGCACACACATACACCACACATGCACACACACACATACACACGAGAACAAGACTTTTCATTCTGTTGAAGCACTATAACATATATTATTTATCAGGGGATCAAGATTCAGAGCTGAAGGGACCTCAGAGGGCCATCAACCTTGAGGTACAGGCCCAGAGACGTTCAAGAAATCAGTAAATTATGACTGGCAAGAAAGAACCCACATCTCTGGGATCCTAAGGCCACTGTGTTCCCATTAGGTGCTGGGGCAAGGAAAAAACCTAAAAAATGTAGGAATCAGGACACACAGGCAGGGATCGTGTTAGCCAAATGCGGCCCCCCTTCTGGCAGAGGGAGATAAATGAAGTCGTTATACATAGACACCGAAAATCCTTCCAAGAAGGGAAGGATATAATTTGATTTAAGCTTACTCCCATAGCAAAGCCATGGCGATCACCTTGAAGAAAAAGAGGAAGATGCCCAGCAGAACATGGCCAGATCCCCCAATTTAGGATCAGTCCTTAAAGGTGTCCATCCAACTAACTGCCCAACTGGCGGCATTCACCTTTCCCAGGCGTAAGAAATGCAGTTATTCACTACGTAGAGAAAGAAGGAGAACTTCAGCCGTGAAAAAGTCACTCACAAGACGTTCCTAGGAGATGCTCTCCACTTTCTGTACGCTACTTGAGCTGACCTGAGCCTCATACTCTCTTCTTTACCCAGTAAAGCAACTGGACGGGTTGTCTGGTTGTATCTCAGGCCAGAAAGCCAACTCTAGTCAATGCTTGACTAATACTCTCCTCCATGTGTGCCAGCCAGACTGCTCAGCCTGCTGCTAGGTCAGAGCACCCACTATGTACTGGGCACTGGGCTAAGCACTGGGAACACAAAAAAAGGCAAAAGCCATCCCCTGCCCTCAGGGGGCTCACAGGCTAATGGGGGAGACGACATGCAGACACCTATGGATGCACAAGCTACAGACAGGATAAGTGGAGGCACTAGAGTTAAGGGGATTCCAGTACTCTAGCTCCCATCTCCACCTGCACTCTTCCTCAGGGATACTCTTCAGAATCCTCAGTTTCCTGTAAGGCTCGGCCCACAGGCCACCTCCAACGGGAAGCCCTTCCCCATCCCAAGTTCCCTGGTATCATCTGGTCCAAATTCAGATACATCTTTGCTGGCAGGCTGTACCCTGACCTCAGCAGAATCTCGATTTTTTGAGGCAAGAGACTCCTTCTTGTTCCCTCTATCCTTGGTGCCATATATGAGGAGGTTTACTGAATCAGACTGGCTGGGATTACAAGAAATGGGAAGACAACATAGACTAGAAAGCAGCTATGCCGACTTTACCTACCATATGGGTGCTGTATTGCTTGTCTTCTCAGCGGGTGGGGAGGGGAAGGTGGAAGGGAGAGAAACTGCAACTTAAAATTTAAAAAACAATGAATGGCAAAAATAAATAAAATTGATTTGAAAAAATAACTTTTAAAAAAAAGAGAGCAGTTATACCTCATTTTCTGTGGCTTGTATCCACATCAGGTAAAAACTGCGGGGAAAAATTCACAGAAATTGAGAGGGAGGAGCAGACACGATTGTTCCACAAGGTGAATCCTTTCAGGGGGCAGAAGGAAAACCTTTGAGATGGGGCCAGTCAGCGTCAGGGCCAAGATGCGAATTCCGCTATACCAGAGGAATTCATTTCAATTCAACAAACACATACTAAGTATGAAAGTCCTGTGACAGGTGCTGGGAATACAAAGCCATAAAGGAAAAGGGTCCGAACCTCAAAGAGCTTACAGTCTACTTGGGGTCCTGCAATAAGGGCCTACTCTGATATCACACCATGACTTGGAAGTCAAGGGAAACCTCCAGAAACGGGTCTGGCACATTGCCTCTGTGCCCCAGGCCAGAGCACAGTCATCAGGGGCTTTCATCTAGTCCAGGGGTCAGCAAACTACGGCCAGTGGGTGAGGCGGGCTGGATCTGGCTCTTGGGTGGCGTGTCGCCCCCTGAGTCTCTTATTCTCCAGCATAGTCAGGAAAGAAACTATCCCAGAAAGTATGATCAAAATGGATAGACTTTGTTTCCTCTCTGATCCATTTAAGATCCTAGACACCTACCGGATTTGCTTAGGGTTGGTGAAATGAGAAGTTTGCAGTCTTTGTCACACACACACACACACACGCACACGCTCTCACTCGAATATCCTTTCCCTTAGAGCTAATAACACAGTAAGTGAACATTTGTGAAGTTACTGACCCCTGCCAAAGTGTTTTACACGTATGAGGCCACTGGGTGGTGCCCTAGAGCACTTGGCCTGGAATCAAGAAGACAGTTCAAAAGTAGTCTCAGACACTTCTTTCTGCCTCTGTGCTCCCCTTCTGTAAAATGGGGATAATAATAGTACCTCCTCCAAAAGCTGTTGTGAGGACAAATGTGAGGCTCTGTAAAGCCTTTTGCAAACCTTAAAGCACCGTGTGAATGTCAGCCTTTGTTATCCTCGTTCTCAACAGCCTTTAAAGTTGATTTAAATGAGTGACATGACACTCCAGAGAAGATATTTCCAGAATTTGGTCCAAAGTCAAAAGCTGGGGGCCAATTTTTTGGAGAGATGATGGCTTGGTGGAAATCCCAGAAAAGTGAGCAGAGAAGGCATTATCTCAAGAGGTAACACAGAGCACTTCTGGGACAGGGGTCCCGCTCTGTGGCCCTGTAACACCTGTCTGGACACTGGCAGGGTTGGCTCACTCTGACGGTCAGAGCACTGTAATCACGAGGCCGAGGGGCCCAAGGAATCCTGAAGACAAAAATCTCTTCTGCACAGATCCCACTCCTGGCTTTTGCAATGGGCTTTCTGAACGCACACTGCTGTCAGAAGGGGGCTCGGCTAAGACTGCAGATGGCTTGGCACCCATTCCCCCTACTGGAAAACTGGCACAAAGTCCATGGGTTGGGGGGAGAGGGGTCAGGACACCCTGTGATTTTATAGATGTGGGCCATTTTTTTTTCTTGTCTTTTTTGGAGGGGGGAAGGCAGGGCAATTGGGGTTAAGTGACTTGCCCAAGGTCACAAGGCTAGCAAGTGTTAAGTATCTGAGGCCAGGTTTGAACTCAAGTCTTCCTGACTGCAGGGCCAGTGCTCTATTCACTGCACCACCTAGTCACCCAGATGTGGGTCATTTTTACCAATGATACAAGTTGAAACTTACACAAGCCCGCTCATCTTTGCCAAGTCAACAAGCAATTAAGGACCTGCTACATGCCGGGCATTGTTCAAACAGCATCGAGTGACTTTAGATCAGTCAGGGCTGGGAGCCTGTGGCGTCAAAGCTACACGTGGCCCTGTAGATCCTCGAGTGCGGCCCCATGACTGAATCTAGATTTCCTAGGACAGCTCCCCCTGGATTAGGTGGTAAACTCCCCAAGGGCAGAGGCTGGCTTTGTCTTCATCTGTATCCTCAGCACTTAGCTCAGGGCCTGGCAAACAGCAGGAGCTTAATGCACTTCCATGAACAGATTTTTCTCCATCCAAAGTTTGGGGGGGTCTTAACGGGGCACAGGGTCTACTCACAAGCTAGCCTCTTCTCTACAACAGTGTCATGTCATGACCCTCCACGCTTCCAAAGTGTTTTCCTTACAACAAAACTGAAGGCAACAGCACATTGTGGTGGTTGTTCGGTCACCTTTTTAGTCCTGTCCAACTCTCTGTGACCTCATGCAGGATTTTCTTGGCAGAGACACCAGAGGGGTTTCCCATTTCCTTCTCCAGTTCACTTCACAGATAAGGAAAGTGAGGCCAACAGGGTTAAGTGACTGGCCCAGGGTCACACAGCTAGGCAGTGCCTAAGGGCAGATTTGAAGTGAGGAAGAGGAGGCTTCCTGACTCCAGGCCCAGCGCTGTATCCACATTTATTAGCAATCTTTTACAGATGAGCTAACTGAGTCTCATTAACACAGAGCTAATAAATGTCAGAGCTGGGATTTCTCACTCTAGAAGACCAGTGTTCCTCTTGGTACACCACGCTGTCTCCTCATCTTTATCTATACATGGATAAAATGATTATAAGGAAATGCCATCTAGTAAAAAAAATGAGTGCCAGACTGGGAGCCTGGCACTGGCAAGTTCACAGGACCCCTGAACTCCAGGTGGAGGGGCCCTGGAGTCACTGAAAGAGGAAACCTCTCTGTAACACAGCAAAGGGCTCATGCAGCCGCCGCTCGAGGTGACAGGGCCCACCGCTTCCCAACGCTGCCCACATCAGCAAGGTTTCCATCTATCAGTCTACTCCTCAGAAACTTTCACCCAATGATCAAAGAGATTCTGCCCTCTGGGGCCCCCAAAACAAATCTGACCTGCCCCAAAGGAGAGCTTTTCAAACACCTGCAGACAGCTTCCATGCTCCCCCAGTCATTCTGAGTCCAAGTCCTTGGACAGATCCTCTGATGGCAAGAATCTGAGGCCCTTCCCCGTCACTCTCCCCTGCGTCTCCTGCCATCTCTAGCCTCTCTCAGTCCCAGTTTCCATCTTGGTACAGTGTGGATGCCACCAGACCTAATGTCACAGAGTGGCTGTGACGTGAGAGAACACACAGACAGCACGTCAGGAATCTCATCCAAGTGCTGTCTGCTCCCTGCTGCTTTCGCCATTAGTGATAGCATCATCCTCACAGCATCATGGATTAAGAGCCGCCCAGGGGATCCAATCCTCTGGTTTTACAGGTGAGAGTACTGAGGCACAGAAAAATGAAATGGCCCATGCCTGGAGAGAGGAAGGATCAGAGCAAAGACTCGGAGATGAACGAGGCCTCCAGACCTGAACGGAGAAGAGAGGCCGCCTGGACCAGTGTCCTCCTGCTACTGAGGAAGAGACTGGGAAGCTCCCCGGCTCAGCACTCCATCCACCACCCCACAGTGCTTCACACAGGACTGTGAACAGTGCGTTCAGGGCTCATATCTGATGGCATTTAGATACAAGAGGTCCCAGGGCTGGCTGCTGGCCCACTTAAAAAAAAATGTTTAATATTTGGAGGACTATCATAGAGGAAGATTAAATGGTTGCCTTCTGTAACAGAATTAGTGCTGAGATGTAGGCTCCTCTGCAGGCAGGAACAGAGAGGATGATGGGGGAAGACGCGAGCCACACCACCTGTCCCACGTGGCTCTGATTTCTTCTGCTGGGTCTCTGTACTCTAAGAGCTTTTCACGTCACACACATGGCAGGTTAGGAGTGTTTAGCACGACAATAGCTACGAAAAGTGTTTTTTTTAAGTTTTTATGGATCAATGCAGTGCCCAGGTGACCGAGGGCAACTGTGGTCTGTGAGGACATGCGGGTCCAGGAGTTTGCTGGCTGAATTCTGAAAATTTGGGGGCTTTTATTTGTAACAGGGGCATCTGTCATCTGTTGGTTTACGAAGGGGAGCAAGATTCTGGTGAATAATTATCCTGGTCAACACTGTGATTATCATACTAGGCAGTCTCTTAGAAATCCTACAAATTTCCAAATCGTAGGAAAACCAGACTTCCTAAGTAAGTATATAACAGAATTGTCCCCAAAGCTACAGCAGGATGGGTTCCCCCCTCAGCAGAGAAAAGAACAAGGGCCTTGCCCCTAAAACCGGGATACATCCCAGGCCAAATGACCAGTGGCATTGTCTAAAACACACGGCCGGCCGATTTATCCAGAGCAAAGTCTCCTTCCCAGAGAAGGTTAAGAGTGTCCCCTGCTGTTCTATGTTGGGAACTGCCTTTCATCTTCAAAAACAGGGAAAACAACAAAAGGTAGGCAGGAAGAGAGGCAGGGGACTTTCAGTTTCCAGGGGCAAAGGGAAGATGACCTAGAAAAAACCCAGCCACAATGGGAGGGAGGTGGTGTTTGAGGCCTGTAGATGTGCAATTATGATTTGCATAAGCACGGGGCCTCCTCTCCTCCAAACGAATCTATGGAGCAGGATCAGACAAAGCTCTCATCTCAGAAACAAAAGACGGCGATGCCGAGGATAAATGTCAGCTGAAGCTGTCCTCGGGTGGGATGCTATTCCCTGAGTAGCGTGTGCTGTTCTTTGCATACCCATTCTGATCTGGAGGCTCTTATGCACACATCCTTTCCAAATGTCACAAAGGAATCGGTTGGAAACAAGTTGGTGCCCGCAGATGCTCACCCTGGAGATGCAACAGAGGGGCCAGCCCGGGATTCAGTTAGAGTCAGGCTCAAAATCCCACCCCAATGCTCACTGGCTGTGTGACTGTGAGGAAATAGGTTAGTCTCTCTGAGCCTTCACACTGCACAGAGTCACGAAGGCCTGGATTCCAAAGCTCCCGCAGATAATAAGAGCTAGCACTTATACTTCTCTTTAAGGTTTGCAAAGAGCAAACCTCAATCTCATTTGATCCTCACAAAACTCTGGGAGGTTGGTGCCCTTCTTATCCCCTTTTTAGGGATGATGAAAGACAGGCAAACAGAGGCCGAAGTGACTCACTCAGGGTCACACAGCTAGTGTCTGGAGCCAGATTTGAACTCAAGTCTTCCTAACTCCAGATCTAGCACCCTACTCATGTACTACCTAGATGATGTGTGACCCCGGACAAATCAATTCTTTAGTTTCTTTATTTGCACTCCAAGTGCCTAACACAATGTCTGAGATACAGTATGTGCCTAATAAATGCTTGCTGTTTCATTACTCTACAAACTGCAGATAACAGTATTTATTTGGAATAATGATTGCGAGATCAAGGAAGGTCACCTACCTCAAAGTAACCACGCAGGGAGAGATGAGCTGCCCTCTGGATCATCCTTGACTTACAGAAAGTAACAAACTCCAGATTTCTCACCTCAGACTGGAAGTCTTAGAGGAAAGCCTATCTTCTCTAAGGACACTATGTTGCCTAGGACCCCCTCTCCCTCGGCAGTTTGCTCTCAGCAGCCACTTAGTAAACGCCCACTGTGGTGGCACATGATGGATGTGGCCTTCTCATTGAGTACTTGGGCAGCCCAGGGAGTGCAGAGAAGCCCTTCCTGGGCCTTCATCCTGAAGTTATAGGATGTAGCCCTTCTGGGCCCTTAGGGACCTAGGCCAAGCTTGTCACTGGACAGAGGGGAAAGCCAATGCAGAGAAGTCTAACAGAAGAGAAGCTCCTTGCGGTAGGCCCCAGGGATCACTTTCCCTCTGTGATCCCTCACAGCTGAGCACATTTTTTCAGTGTGGACCTCTGAATTCATTGGTGTGGAGAACCCCCCAGAGAGGAAGTTCCCTCTAGGAAGGCAGATCTCCAAGTGTCCTACAAATCACAGCCTTTGAGAGTGTAGGGCATGTTAAGAGCCCTGCTTTGGCCACAGCCAAGGATGTGTCAGAGACTGGATTTGAACTCAGGTCTTCCTGTCCATGCTTCCTGGCACACTAATGGTGCTTAATAAATACTTGCTCAAATGAAATGATCAGAAGTTAGATTGTGAGTTCCTTGAGGGCAGGGACTGTCTTTTGTCTCTTTTTTGTATCCCCAGGGCTCAGCACAGTGCCTGGCACACTGTAGGAGCTTAATAAATGTTAACTAAGGAACTTGTCCAAGTTCACACAAAGGCAGTGATTTTAAGCAAGTCATTTCCCAGCCCTTCTTGGGGCTTCTGTCAGAGGTCTAAGTGGCCTTAAAGATCACATTCAGCTTACAGCTTTATGAGGGCTCACTTCCCCTGGGGTCCTAGCCCAGGGCGGCATGCTCGGCACACTGCGGGGGCTTCCAGAAAGGGCTCCCCAGCCTTGTAAGCCCTCTACCAGAAGTCGCAACTCCACGGCACTTAGCAGAGCGCTCGGCACACAGAAGGCACCTAATAAATGCTAGCCTACTGAGTGACTCTGCTATGTGCCAGGACCTGACAAGCCGACACAGAGGTAGCCTTCATTCGTCTTCATGGTCTGTATCTTTGGGGATCTTGGCCAACTCTGGATTAAACAAGTGTGTTTAATTCACATATGCTGAATTTCAAATCAAATAAAATGATGCGTGCAAAGCACTCCACAAACTCCAGAATCACTACATCAGCGCGAGCGGCCGCTGTCCCCATCACCAACGTCACCCGCACCACCGTCATCACCATGCCCATCACTGCTGCTGTTCAGCAGACCACGGTGGAATCGAGCCCATCCCTCCTATCTAACCACCTCTCTCCTGAGCAGTGTCCCCTGAGCCTCTTCCTCTAGACCCTCCTCTGCTCCTCACAAAAGTGAATCCAGCACACACCCCATACTTCTTGGCTATTAACCAATATACAAGTCAGTTCTATCATGTGAGCTCCTGGAGGTTGGACCTGACTCAGGGAGAGGAAGCATACACCACAATAGGGGCCTTCTGGAGACAAGGAAAGAGTGCCTCCTGTGTCAGAGGGCTCAGAGACCCAATCATTCAAATCTACCACAAGCATTTTGCTTCTACACAGAGAGCCACCAATGACTGACCAGCCCCTCCAAAGAGAACCCCCAATGAAGGTTCATTCCTAATAAACAAAGACCTTTACAGGATTCCAAGAAGGGGGAAGAAGTGATTAGAACCCTGGGGTTTCACTGGCCACCTTCTGCCTAAAGTTGTGGAACATGACTCTGAGACCACAAGGGCAGCAAACGTCCATAAGAAACAAGACAAAACTTGGCGCATCTCCCCTGCACTCCCCACCCCTCACCCCATACCCCAATTTCCCTGCACCAGTGAGTGGCACAACTTGTCCCTTGGATGGGCTGGACGACGGTGGCTGTGCTCTTCTTACCTGAAGAGCTCTCGAATTTCCCGCACGTTGGCCTGGAATGGGATGTTCCGGACTAAGATCTTAGATGTCCTCTGTTTGCGGGCTGTCTGTTTCTGACGAGCTGAGATCACAGCTGGCCTGGTTAACCAAGCAGAAGAGGAATCCAATCAGTCACCCCAGAAGGGCTCAGGACTTCCTCTTCCACCCCCAAACCAGCTTCCCACACTAAACAGAGCCAGGTGGGCAGAGCCCAACAAATGAGATCACTGCAGTTGAGATGACGGCCCTATTTGCCAGCTGACCTCTGGGGCTGGAACAAGAGGAGGGGACAAGTCCATGAGCCCTCCCCTGGCAAAAGGGAAAACAGGGTCTATGCAAGGGAGACAGGACACTGTGCCTGTCTTCTCCCCCCATCACAGATGGCTGCATGACATCCATAATTATTTGGAGATATGAGTTCAAATCAGCAGAGGCTTGAGAAACACGTGGGAAATTCAAGGAAGGGAGCTGTAGCTTTCTAACACAGATCCTTTTTCTCACTTCACTTCAGACGGACAGAGAAGGCCATGCAGCTTAGGCAGGGCTCAGCTGAGACCCTCCGGCTTCCTAACATGGAGGAACAAATCTGCACCACGTCCTGGTCATTTTCTCCATGGCAACACTCTCAGATAAAGTCCTTAGTTGTTATCCCCTTACAGCCTACAGGTTCGCCTGAGTTCTTGTGAGTGCTGGTTCTCATAGGATTCCTGCCCTCCCAGAGCTTATAATCCAATAAGACCCAAGGCACTTCTGCCAGCTCTCAATGCTGGGGTCCATCAGACAGGCAGATGCCCCCTAGAAGGCAGCCGTGGAACCTTTTAAGGGCTGTAAAGGGCTTTACAAGGAAGGATTAATTTTGGTGGGAGAGGGAAGGGTGTCCAGACCTGGGGTTTCACTGGTGTATGGGACTCCCAGGTGAGGAAAGCCCCTTTACTAATGCAAGTTGGCACATTCCCAGCAACTTATCATCTGATAAATTTGCCTGGAGGGCTAAGAGGTTAAGTGATCTGAACAAGGGTCACAGAGTCAGGATGTTTCAGAGGCAGGACTAGAATGCAGATCTCCTTAATCCTGAGGCCAGGTCTCTGCCTCTTACACCATGCTGTATCCATTTTAAAGAGGAAGAAGCACTGGGCCCAAGAGATGAGTGACTGGCCAATAGTTGCCCATTTATTTACTAAGGACCTGTGTCAGGATATTACTAGGTCTATTTACTCCAAGTCTATCCCTTCAGTCTTCATGCCTTGATGGATGGATCAATCCCACTGCCATGAAGCAAGGTGGCTCAGTGAATAGGGCACCTGGCCTGGAATCAGGTGGAAGACCTGAGTTCACATCTAGCTGGCTGTGTAACCCCATCACTTCACCTCTGCCTTCCTCAGTTTCCTCCACTGTAAACTGGGGATAACAAGGGTACCTCCCTAGGAGGGCTGCTGTGCAAATCAAATGGGGATATTTGTATCCTGGCCTGTCAAAGGAAGGCACTTGGCCTAGCTGACATCTGAAGGCCCTTCTACCTCTGGGCTTATGATCCCATGACTGTAATTGTCCTCATGTCCCACGCACTGTCAGGTCCTGCTAAGATAAACTGCCCCGAGGACAGACCTCACTGATGGATGGCTCATTCTTGCGCTGTCCCCTCTGGCTGCTCCTCTGTTTATTTCCACTGTCCAGACCAACGTAATTAGAGAGCATTTCCCCTCAAATGTTTCCCATTATTATAATAAATGTGTATTAGCACTTATACAATGGACCAGAACGGCTCCAGTTCTTCATGGAAACTTATGTTTGGGACATACACACTCAATGCCTCCTTAATTATAAGGGGCCAACATGAGCAGTCAGGAGGTTTGGGTTTTGAGGATGTTAAAATGGGCAGAAGGTGCTCTGGGGGGCCACCCTACATCACCGGGGAGCGAAGGCAGAAAGCAAGAGACTCACTTGACAGCCCTCTCGGAAATCTTCACCTCCAGCTTGTGGTTGTCCACCAGGCAGCCCTGAGAAAGAGACCCAATGACTGTGTTCTGTTCTTAGAAACACTCAAGTCAAGCTTTGTTCTCTACTAAAGAATGGCCAGAGCTGACTGAGGGGAGAGTCTGAGTGGAGAGAGAAGCTGAGGGAGGGCTTACTACTCAAATAGAGGGACGGAGTTTGAGGATTCAATGCAGAGGGCCTGTTTGTTCTCCAAAAGGGTCCCTGCCCTCAGCCTCATGGTGGAGGTACTACAAATGAAAACCTCTCTCCCTCCTACCTCCGCCACTCACCTGGCTGCCCAGCTCCTGACATGAGAGTGAGAAGAAGCAGGAGAGGAGAGAGGGGACAGAAGAGTGTTAAGGTGAAGATTTTTATAGTAAAGTAGCTTTTCACCCCCATTGCAGATCTGAAGTCAGAAAGAATTAAGAGCTGGAATGAACACCAGGGAACATGGTCATTGACAGTGACTCAGAGAGAGGGAGCGATGTGCCCCAGGTCACACACGCAGCTAAAAGCAGAACTGGTACTGAACAGTGCACTGGAGCTGGGAGTCAGGGAGACCCGGGTTTGAGTCCCACCTGAGACACAAGCTGGGGGCCACCCCATCCCCCGAGCTTCAGTTTTCGTACCTGTAGAAAGGGGCTAACAGAAGCACTGACCCTCCAGGGTCACTGTGAGGAACAAATGGGGTATTACGTGAAAAGGACTTTGCAGATCTTAAAAGGCCATAAAAATGTTTATGATTCAAACACAGGTCCTTCAGTTCCCAATCCAAGCTGCTTCCACCGCTCCATGTTCAAGGCCCTCAGCTCAGGAGGAGGAAACCATGCACCAGAGTCTGACAAACTCACCCAAGACAACTCTCCAAGTGGCAGAGGAGGGAGGAACCTGCACCAGTATGGCCCTAAGCACCAGGGGCAGGAAGCATCTGATTAGGAATTGAGCCCAGGCCTCCTGCCTTCAGGTCAAGGGCTCTCTCTGCCACAGTGAGAAGACAACAAATAGGCGGTAGGCAGGGAAGGAGGGGGAGAGATCATCCCTTGGAAAAGTCCTAGGGCTGCCCCTGGCACCAGCCTAGTCAGGGGATGGGCTGGAATCATGGGCCTGCCTGTTCCCTGGGATCCCCACCCTATTCTAAGATACTTAGAATAAGCCCAAGCTACTGGGCACCAAGGATGCCAACTGGCATCTACCACCCAGCCCCGTCCTCTGCAGAGAAGAGTACAAGACCACGGCAGCCCTTTACCTGGAGCTGTTTGAGGGCTTTCTGTGCCTGCTCAGGCTTTCTGTACTGCACAAAGCCAAACCCCATGGACAGTAAAACACCTGGAAGAGAGAAGGAGAAGATTTAAGACCGGGGTGGCCATTCTGTACTAACAAAAGGGAGGCACCAGGAGTGGGACACATAAACATTGACCTAGAACACCTTTTTCCTTGGACGTCATCTGACTCAGCTCCAAGGATGGGTAGTGGCTCTCAGGGTGCTTAGAGTCCAGCAGAGGAATAAGACACCAGCAAAACCCAGTAAGACAAAGGAATCAGATTCCTGCATTTAGGGCCCTCTAGCTCTCAGCGCCAGAATGAGTCCATCAATCAACAAGCATTTATTAAGTGCTCACCGTATACGAGGCAGAGCCCTGGGTGCTACGGACAGAAGAAATGGGAAACACAGATGTTGTCCTCAAGAAACCCACATTTTGGGGCGGCTAGGTGGCGCAGTGAATAGAGCACCGGCCCTGGAGTCAGGAGTACCTGAGTTCAAATCCGGCCTCAGACACTTAACACACAAAACTAGCTGTGTGACTTTGGGCAAGTCACTTAACCCCAACTGCCCTCCAAAAAAAAAAAAAAAAAAAAAAAGAAACCCACATTTTGACGGGACATGCACATAAATAGGTAGTTATAAAGGCTGTCACTGATCAGGCTCTTCAAGGCTTGCAAATTGTTTTACAAATATCCTCTCCTTTTACCCTCCCAGCCCGCCTCGGAAGCAGGTGCTCATATGGTCCTCACTTTCCAGATGAGTGAACTGAGGCCAGCAGAGTCGCTGCCTGAGGCTAGATATGATGCACTCAGGTTTTCCTGAGTCCAGGCCGAGCACTCCCTCCGCTGGGTGATGTAGCTGCCGTAAGACACCAACAAGATGTACCCAGAGAGGACACACGGGCATATCATGGAGGGAAATGCCTCCTGCAGAAGGAAGCCAGGGGCTCTGACGGGCTGAACAGAGGAAGGAGAGGATACCAGGCACGGGGGAGAGCAGGGACAAAGGTAGGAGAGAAGGGGGGGCTTCCTGTGTGATGAACAGCAGACAAGAGCAGCCAGGCCAGACCCCAGAGGTCACGAAGGGGAGTTGTGCTTGAAGCCTGAAAAGAATAGAAGGGGCTGGGCTGGGAAGAGCTTTAAAGGCCAGGAGTTACGTCTCATGCGCAGAACACATGACAGTTACTGGGGATTCGTCCTCTCCCGTAGTAGCCTCTGAGCTCCATGAGGGCAGGACTGTGTGTAACTTGGATGAAAGAGTAAATGCCTCTCTATGATGCTTAGAAAACAAAAGGCGCTAAATAAAAGCCTCAATCCCCCGTTCCAGGCTCACCACACATTGTTTCCCCTCACACGCTCTAGATGTCAGCGAGAAAGACCAATTTGCTGCTCCCTGCACAAGATGTACCATCTCCCACCTCCAGGCTCGTATCCTGCTGTGGGAATGCTCTCTCCCTTCTTCCTCCCTGGCCCTCGGCTCCATTCATGGCTGCCACCAGCCCCTCCAGATGCTCCCCTTCTCACAAAAGTGAGTCCAGCATATTTCCCCATCCTTCTTAGCCTTGGTAAGTGACCATTAACCAATAACTGTGTTACTGTGTGAGCTCGTGGAGGCTGGACTCCTCCCAAGAAGCACACACTGGATCAGGGGGCTTCTGAAGACAAGGAATCAGCTCAAGGAAGGAGTACCCCTGTGTCAGAAGGCTCAGAGGCCATGGCCTCATCACCCAAATCTACAAAGATGGGTGCCTGACTCTTCCTCTCTACAAAGATGGGGTGCCTGACTTTCCCTCTCTACAAAGGTGGGATGCCTGACTCTCTCTACAAAGGTGGGGTGCCTGACTCTCCCTCTCTACAAAGGTGGGATGCCTGGCTTTCTCTACAAAGGTGGGGTGCCTGACTCTCCCTCTCTACAACGGTGGGGTGCCTGACTCTCTCTACAAAGGTGGGGTGCCTGACTCTCCCTTTCTACAAAGGTGGAATGCCCCTCTCTCTCTCTCTCTCTCTCTCTCCAAAGGTGGGGTGCCTGATTCTCCCTCTCTACAAAGGTGGGATGCCTGGCTTTCTCTACAAAGGTGGGGTGCCTGACTCTCCCTCTCTACACTGGGAGGCTGGGGCCCTGCACAGACTGTCAGACTCTGCTGTTGTGCTGACCTGCTTTGCCAGACTGCTTCCTTCTCATTTTTTTTAGGAAGCCTGGCTTGCTGGGTGGGGAAGGAGAACGGATAGCTTTGGGAATGAAGGGAACACAGAAACAAAAGTGAGCAATACAATTCTTACAATATAGTACCACTACTGGACAATGGGGTGGGGTGAGGTGAGACAGACAGAAGTACCAAGCACTCGTGCAAGTGAATGAGACCACTCAAGTATGATAAGCTCTGGTTGGGTGCTGGCCGGGGCAACGAGCAAAGGGCACAGGGAAGGTGCTCCTGGAACTGGGCCCTGAAGGTTTCAGCCAAGGAAAATACCCCTTCAAACGGACCAAAAGAAACTTGCAGGACGGCGCTCCTCTCTTCTGCTCCCCTCCCTCCCTCCATCCTCATTACCCAATGCACATCTTGTCTTGTCCCAGGAGTTTAGTTAACTGATTCCTAATTCTGTTTACCTGCTTTGTTCTTTTTCTTGGAAATAGTACAGCTCTTCACCATTCCGACTTTGGAGAAAACCTAAAAAAGAAAGAGGCTTAACTTACACCATACTCAAAGTGACCCCTGGAGAACTGTTTGCCCTGCAATCGATCCTCTGTCTGGATAGGGACTAATTAATAATAAACCTCATGTGTCTTACCAATACACCAATTGTTAAAGGTTACAACAGAGGGAAAGGCGAGCATAAAGCCGAAGCTGGGAGGGGCCTTAGAACAGGGGATGTCAGGGCTGGGAGAAGCTCTAAGAACACAGCATGCCAGAATGGAGAGAACCTTAGAACATCAACTGAGTCAGCAGAGAACTCAAGGATGACCTGGTTCCACACCTTCATTTTACAGAGAGAAGGAAACCAAAGGCCAGAGAGCTTCAGTGACTTGCGAAAGGTCACCCAAGTGCAATGAGAGACAGAGCTGGGAAATGAAACGGGAATTCTTCCCAGGCCCCTGGGGGCTTCCCTGGCAGGAAACAGAGGATGCTCAAGGCCCAGGGAGAACTATGTCTGCTTACAAGGAGCAGGACAGCTTCTCACCAACAAGCAGGGCCTGCACTCTCCTCTGGAGCTGGGACTATGTCACTCTTGTACAACAAGGAGAAGGAAGAGAAGCGTTTATAAAGTTCTTTAAAGATCACAAAGTACTCAACGTGCATCATCTCCCCGGATTCTTACAACCCTACAGGGCAGATGAGAAAAGGGAGGCAGGCAGAGGTTAAGTAACTTGCCCCAAGTCATACAAACTAGTAAATGTCTGGAGACGGATTTGAACTCAGGCCTCCTGGACTCCAGGCCCAGTGTTCTGTGCACCATGGGCCCCCAGTGCCCAGCACAGTGCCCGGCTCAATAAGCACCTGACTGACTGGTACATGTTGGGGGGAGGGTGGAAGGAGAAGCTGGTACTACGATGGGAATTAGAAGCACACCTCCCATGCCCAATCCCACTGTGTGCAAACAATTCTACCCCCAAATCCTCAGTCCATCCAGTCCCTTATAGAGACCTCTTCCTATTTTGAGAATGAAGAAAGTGGGACAAAAGCAGACTAAGTACTTTCCCTGGGGCAGCACCATGGGACAGACAGGTGGGGGTAAAGGGAATTTTTACCTTTTGACCCTGGGAAAGTCACCTAACCTCTGTTGGCCTTAATCCACTGCAGAATCTTTGTCGAGAACACCCCGGAAAGAACGGTCCAGGGACCACAAGGAGTCAGATATGAGTGAACAACAAAGGGACTTTCGCCCTCTCTGAAGGACGGTCAACGAGGGGAGGCGGTGTGGTCGGCATGGCCGGGAGGCCTGGGGTGTGAGGCTGTCAGGCATCTGTGGGAGCCGGGCTAAGTCCTTAGCCAAGCCAGGGTCATCTGAACTTTTTTTAAAAATAGTAACAGTATTTACTAGTGCTTTAAACTACACAAAAGCACTTTACCAACATTAACTTTTATCTTCACAAAAGCCCCAGGTGGCAGGTGCTCTTATTATTGCCATTTGACAGAAGAGGAAACTGAGGTAGGTGGCGCAGAAGTGACGTGCCCAGCGTCCCAAGGCTGGCGAGTGTTTGGGGCTGGACTGAGCTTGGGCCGTCCTGCCTCCAGGCCCACGGCACTGCCCAACTCCCTCTGCATTTCACTCTAAAAACTGGTCTCCTTTGTGATCCTGGTGTCTTATTTTATAGGGGGCCTTCATCAGTCTGCCCAAGGGGAGGGGCCGCAGTTCATGACTTTTTTGGAAGTTACCTGGGAAATGCTAACACGTATGTTCATACACGACCTGACGGGGAAGGCACCTGAGCCAATGACAGGACTGCAAGGAGGCATAAGGGACAGAGAGGCGTTTGGTGCCAGTACAACCCCAGGCTCTCTCACACAGCCAGCTCCTGCTGCTCACGGCGTCCAGCTGCAAGGTTTCCCAGGCTTCCCAGGGACTGGGCTTTGCTCAGCAGGCAGGGCTGGGAGTTCTGTTTGCCCAGAGTGGATAGATCCCGGCTGGGGGAAGGAACTTGACCCCCTGGCCCTCCAATGTCCTCGTCCTGCCAGCTCACCTGCTGCCTTCACCTGCAATGCCTTCCCCTCCCCTCTTACTGGAATTCTTGCCATCCTCCGAGGGCACGGCTTGAGCTGAGCTCATCCCCTTCTATGACAGCCTCAGTTTCAAGGAGCAGAGTTTGAAGATGGCCCAGAAGCCATCTACTCCAACTGTCACCTCCAGAAAACCCCTACAATGCACCTGAAGAGGAATCTGAGGGGCCCCAAGGAGAGGTCCCAGGAGGGCCCATTCTCACCAGGATGCTCCAAGTGTAAGGGCATTTCCTAACCTCCCAAGCATCAGTGTCCTTACTGTACAGTGTATGGGGGAATGGAATTTAAATCAGAACCAATGGAAGTGCTGGAGTACCTGTGCTTGAATTCCAGTTCCAAAATCATATTTCTCCCTAGCCTCAAACCCTGTCTCAGGCACTTTCTCTCCAGCTCAAGAGCAGCATGTCCTAGCAAATTACTTGTCTTTCTTTCTGGTACAATAGCCAGCTGCACCTATAGAATGTAGTTGTTTGAACCAACTGCATACTAGGTCATAAAGATATTTACTACTCACTGACCTATCACATGCATCCTAGACTTAGTTATACACATATGCCCTTAAGTCTGTCTTCTCTAATAAGACACTGATGGGGGCAGCCTGGGTACTTCTCAGTCAGCCCTGACAGTTGACTTAGTGAGGATTCAGGCCTAAAACCACACTTCCATGTAACCCTACTTTGGGCTATTTCCCAGTGAACTCTGGGTAAAATTCCTGCTCAGCATATATTGAAAGTACATGTTCCTGGACTTCCAGGGATGGAGCCAAGATGGTGGCGTAGAAGCAGCAGGGTCCTGCAGCTGCCACGCAGCCACCCTAAACACCTATAAAAACATGACTGGACAAATTCTAGGTCTCTCAAACTCAAAAAATACAGAAAACACATCTCTTGCGGAAGGCAGCTCAGCAGCAGGGGATCATCTCCACAGGACACGAGCTGAGGCCAGCCCAGTCTGAAACCGAAAACCACGCCAGGCCCCGGGGCAGTAATAAGGAGCCAAGCTGAGCCGCAGCCAGACTACAAGAGAGAAGATCTACAGCCTCCAGCAACTCCACATCTATCAAAGTATGAAAAATAGGGGATAAAGAAAGGTGTGAAAAACAGGGATTAAAGTAAGGCAGCTTGGCAGAAGGGGCTATCCCGCATGACCAGCCCAGCCTAAAAACACCTTGCAGCCAGGCTCCAGGGTGGTGGGAAGGAGCTGGAGCCTCCCAAGCTGCAGCGTGAGTCTACTTCAGAGAAGTTCTAAAGCACCTGGAGAAATCTTCACATCTACTAAGCCAGGATTAAAGGTCAGTGAAAGTGAGTGAAGCTTTCAAGCTAAATTGGGGGGAGGAAAAGCAGTTCAGACAATCTACCCCCAGGGCAAGGAAGCAGTGGGGGAAGGG
>CM053594.1:24031816-24060081 GCA_028646575.1 Pseudocheirus occidentalis | reverse complement strand
TAACTCAAAAATCTCATGAAAATGAATGATGTAAACAAGAAAACAAATAAAATTTATTACATTAAAAAAATGATTTACCTAAACAGATGAAATCATTAATCTTTAAAGTATTAAAACAATAACATCAAAAATAATGCCTTAAATTTATGTATCTCTGTGAAAGAACTTTTGTAAATATTAATCTCATTGCATAGCTTTTGAGACGATTACTGATACTTAAAGGGGCATAATCTCTTTATTTTAAGACTGCCCTTTTCCTTAAATTGAATATTTTTAAACCAAGTGAATCAGATAGTTATAAATCCTAAACTAGTTACTTTTATGAAACTTTTCTAAGAAATTATAGCAAAGTAAGATTTTAAAAATAATTCAATTAGTATAAATGTATCAATAAAGTCATTTGCTTTTATGGAACATATTATTTTTATGAATGTGCTTTAGATTTTAAGAACCTGAGAAGCACATTCTAATGGAGTAAAGACAGTATTGATGAGGTGTAGGCTTCTGGGACCATCCACCCCTTGAGCTCTCCTTGAATATTTGAGGTACATGCTCTGGGAAACCCCTTGCCTATCAAAAATTCAAATCACCCTTGCATTGACCTCATTAATTCCACCTGAAGCCCCTCCCCAAACTCATTACTGGAGTTTGACCTCATTGGCTCCTCCTGAAGACCCTCCCCATGCTCCTCCTCTAAACCACCCCTAGATTCCTCTGTATATAAGACCCTATCTTCCCTCCATCTGTGTGAGAGCACTGTGAAATGACCTAGCAGAGACTTGCTCTATGAGAGCGCTGTGGAATAGTTTAGCATAGACTTGCTCTGTGTGAAAGCTCCATAAAACAATCTAGCATAGACTGGCTCCTTAAGAGTCTACCCCATATCTTTCAATAAACTTTACTTTTTCTTTGAAAAAAAAAAGTACATGTTCCTTTAAGAACTGACCACTCCTTAACCGCTCCCTAATCCCACCCCCAACTCACCTAGTTGGCATATGTGGCACAGGTTTTACTATACTCCATCATATTTATTATATTCACTATACTGTACTATACAGGTTTTACTCCCTGGGAAATACATAAACTTTAACTGTACCCCTCTAAGGTGCCAGGTTACCTAAGAACTCTTGCCCGCTATACAGCGTAACAATAAATCTTTGCCACCTTGACTTAAAGAATGCTTGAGTCTGTGAATTCATTTCAGGTGACCTTGCCCTGGGAACTCTGGTCTCTGGATGCCTGTATCCCTGGGGGTTTCTCCCTCAACATTTCTGACCCCTCATCAAAGACATCTCAGATTCAAATTCCGCCTCAGCATTTACTGGCTGTGTGACCCCAGGCTCTGGGCCTTAGTTTTGTCATCTGGAAAATGACAGGGTCAGCCTTGATGGTCCCAAAGATCCTTTCCTGTTCTAAATCAATGACCCCAAGAAAGAAGGGGGTCGGACAACATGCACCCTTCAGGCCCCCTCCTCTGATCTCTGCTTAGTGAAGTCTCTCCCTCCTCTGGACCCCAGCAAGCCTCCCTGTCAACAGAAGCCCTTCAGTGAGCACAGCCCAATATCTACTCATTCCTCAGTCGTTTCTCAAGCACACAGCTTCTTTCCAACTGGACTGTGCTCAATCCACCCTCCCCACAACCTGTCAAAAAATTTTCCTAAAGAGCAGGTCTCCACACTGGCCCTGAAGTGAGGAGCACCTGAGTTCAAATCTGACCTCAGACATTTGATACTTAACTAGCTGTGTGACCTTGGGCAAGTCACTTAACCCCAATTGCCTTGCATGCTCCCCTCCACAAAAAAAAAAAAAATAAAATAAAGAGCAAGTCTAGTCATGTCATCACTATTTCAGACTTCAGGGGCTCCCTAACTTTGAAGAACAAACGGAAACTCCCCTGTTTGACACCAAAATTGCTCACAGCCTAGCTCCACCGTGTACTCTCCAGTTTGGCCAAACTTGAGTCCTGGCTCTTCCTCACACACCCAGGCACAGAGATAAGAGATGGAGTAATGGCTCCCCCACCTCTGGGTCTTTGCCCCACCTGTGCCTCATGCCTGAAATGCTCTCCCTCTTCACCTCTGCCTCTTGTAAAGACAGGCTTCCTTCATGAATGAGCTCAAGGGTTACCTTCTAGGGGAGGCCTTTCCTGGTTCCCTGCCCCAGCCTCCAGGACTCCCAGCATGATCAGATCCAACAGCTTAACATTTAGGCATCCATAGCAGGTTTGCAAAGTGTTTTACTTGTGACTGCATGGGATGGGCAGGCCTGTGTCTGTCAGGCCCTTTGGGCCAGGGTCTTTCACTTTGTTTTTACAACCAAGAGCTGAGCACACAGTAGGCACTTAATAAGTGCTCCCTAACAGATTGACAGTGCACATCACTGGAGCTTTCGGAATTAAAACAAATCAGAATCCGTCATCTAAGGGCCTCCTGGAGAGGGAAGGCACCCAAGAAAGGCTTGAGGAGAACGAGATCCTCAGCCCTGAAAGGACATCGCCTCTTTTACAGGGGCAATGCCTGACTTGGGCCTAACTGCCCTAAGAACCCCAAAGTCGACCCAGAAACAGGAGGGTGGGTGAGCAGCAGGTGACCCCAAGGGATGGAAGGGACCTGATATGAGACAAGGGGAAGTCTTCGCAGGGTCAACAGAAGAAAAGTTCAAGAACAAAAAAAACACTCGGGTGCCACAGACAGTCACAGTCACAGCCAAGGGGAAGGAGTGGACCTCAGAGGTGATCCAGGCTGAAGCCCAGAGGTGTGAACACGCTGCCCGAGGCCAGAAAAGGCAGGAAGGTGAATCCCAGACACCTTATCTCTAGCCCAGTTCTCTAGGGATCCTCCGGACAACATCCCTGACAGGTGCTTAGTCAGCTGCTGCTGGAATCCTTCCTGTGATGGGCAACTCATGACCCCATTTAGCGCCAAGTGACCATCATAGACATTCTCAACCCCACTTTCTCCCTCTTCACCAACAAGTCACTCACTTCTTTCAGCGTTTCCTCTGTTGTGGAGAAATTGAGGTTTTTGATGAACAAAGTACACCCAGGAAGGCTCTCGTCTTCCTCGTCTTCCTCGTCCTCTTCCTCACCAGGGGTGTCTGGTTTTCCTTCCAGGGCCACTTCTCTTTTCTCTGGGGTGTTTTCTGCAGCTTCACCCTCTGGGCCTAAGTCCGAAACAAAATGAGGTCAGCATTATGGTGGTCAAGGGGTTAACGTGGAAGAACGAGGGGGGATCAGCAAAGGGGATCAAGGTAGGCCTGGGTGAGAAGGGGCTCAGGTCCAAGGAGAGAATGCTTGTTAACATGCCTGGTTGGGAACCTCCAATTACCACCCCCTGGCACTCCATTCACTCCCAGCCCTTCCTTGGGAGGTACACGGCTGTGTTCCAGGAATTGATTACTAGTTATCTGGGACTAAGGCAGACTCTGGAGCAAAAGTAAAAGAAAGAAGCCGCAGACAAAGGGATGATAATGAATTACAGCTACTTCTAAGAGATAAAGGGAGAAGTGGGGGGTGGGAGGAGAAGGAAGCAGGCCAGAGAAATGTGCCCTGAAGGTTTAATGTGATATCCCAAAGAGATCAGAGAAGGATGCACATGAATGCGACTACACACAGCAGCTCCTTCTGTGCTGGTAAAGGGGGATCCAGAGACTGGGGGATGGCTGAACAAATCATGGCAAGTACAAAAAGACCAAAGGAGGAGCTTCAGAGGAACCTGGGATGACCCTAAGGAACTGAGGCAGAGGGAAGGGAGCAGAACCAAGAGCGTGAGAGATACAGTAACAAAGATACTGACAGGCTTAAGAACCATGAGCAGCGCAGTGACCAAGGACAGCACCACTGGGGAGAACGGGGCCGGCCAGGCGGGCACAAGAGGAAGACTGAGATACTCAGCATGTTTGTTACAAGGGCTTCCTCTTTTTTATTCCAGGGGGGTGGTGGGAGAATAAGGGGGTGGGGCAGGAAGGATGGGGAGAGAGAGAGGAGGGTGGAGAAGGAGGGAAAGAGAGACAGAGGGAGGGAGAAAAACAAAGACAGAGGGAGGTAGGAGAGACAGAGAGAAAGAAGGAAGGAGGGATCCAGAGAGGTGAGAGAAAAAGAGATGGAAAGAGGAGAAGGGACAGAGACTTCATGAAGGAGTGAGAGGAGGGGAGACAGAAAGGGAGGAAGGGAAGGAAGGGTGGGGAGGAAAAGGGACAGAGAGGGAGAGAAGACAGAAAGAAAGAGGGAAGGAGGGAGGGACAGAGAAAATAGAGAGGAAGGGAGAGAGGGAAAAGAGAAGGGACAGAGACAGAGAGAACATGGGAGGGACAGAGAAGAAGGAAAAGAAAAGAGAGATAGAAGAGGAGGAGCAGATAGAGACAGACAGAGATGAGAGAGACAGAAAGAGGGAGAAAAAGCTGGGTAAGTAACTGAGGCATCTTTAAAAGAAGGAAGGTCAGAAAGAAGCAGAGACAGCTGGGGCAGCTCCAAAAGCCACAGGCTGCGCTAATTATCTATTTAAAGAGAAACGTAAGCTGAACATAGTGGAGACTGGCAGTCACCTGGACAAGCCTCTTCCTGCCCTTTTATGTACATGGAAACTCCTATTTGAGTTGGCGCTTGTTTCATCCAGAATGAAAAAGAAACTCAGGGTCCCTCTGTGAAGACTCTCAGAGGCTGGTCCTCAGTCTCGGCTAGGGAGGTGTGGGCAGGGAGTGCTGGGAGCCCCACTGCATTCTGGACTATGCAGAGGGAGAGGAATTCTAAGGTCTGCCTTTCCCTCTCCCTAGGCCTCTGATGTTTCGTAGCCATGGAGTTGAGGGACTGGCTGGCAGAGTGGGATCATTTTGAGCTGGAATTGACCTCAGCAGCCACTGAGTCCTACTCATGTCCAAAAGGGATCCTTGGTATGGCATATACAGACAAGTGACCACCAATCATTTGGGGGGTTTGACAAGGTACTGTCCTCACTGAGTCTGTCCCTGACTCTGTGGCTCCCACAGTCATGGTTGTGGGGCTGGTCAGAGGTGTGTGTGTGTATGTGTGTGCGTGTGTCTGTCTGCCTGTCTCTCTCTCTCGGGGTGGGGGTTGTATATAAGCTGTCCCTCATGCCTGCAATGCTCTCTCTCCTCACTTCCATACCTTGAAGTCCCAACCTCCCTTCCAAGCTCAGGTGCCTTCTCCTACATAGAAATAGCACACAAGATGAGTCCAGAGGGAACCTCAGTATTCCCCAGGGCCAAAATGAAGAAAAAGGGCCTTCTAGGCAGGAAGGACAATGGTCCAGAGATGGAATAAGGGGAAAAAGGAAGCTGCCTGCTTAAATGAGTATGGAAAAGACTCAAATCTATGTGTTTTCCAGAATCATTGAACCAGAATAAAATCGGAAAATCAAAATACTCTCTGAACCAAATCAATATCCCATTCCTTTTGTGTTCCCAATCTAGACTTTAAAAGTCCATGAAAGAGATCATGGGTACAAATCATGTTCTTTAGATGAAGGGCCAAAGGACCTTGCATGCTGACGGGGGTCACAAAGGGCTGTGGGGTAGAGAGGAATCACCCACATCTCAGCGACTATGACCTCTCTGCCTCTGTCTCTTCTTTCTCAATAAGAACCCTCTAAGTACAGGAGGTGCTGAACATATCAGTACTGTGTATGGCATCAGATGGAACAACTCAAAGGGGCTGTGACCCAGCAATGACAAGTTAAGTCTGCCACTAATTTACTCTACTCCTCCCCTTAAACTTTCTCCAAAGCCTATGTCAAAATGTCTTCCTTTCAAATCACTCTAGAACAGGGGTAGGGAACCTGTGGCCTTAAGGTCACACATGATCTTCTAAATTCTTAAGTGCGGCCTTTTTACTGAATCCAAATTTTACAGAATAAATCCTTTTGACTGACTCCAAATTTTATGGAACCAATCGGAATTGTTCTGTAAAATGTGGAGTCAGTCAAAAAGGCGCACTTAAGGATTCAGAAGGTCACACGTGGCTTTAAGGCCTGATCTAGACAGAAGAGACTGCATGTTCTCCTCAGTCTCTGGTCTGGATGCATCGCGACCTTTCTTCTCTACCCAATGAGCTCCAGAACACAATCATCCCTGACTTGGATGTTTTGTCCATGTGTTGTTCCATATTTTCAATATGTATGTTCCCCTGAGGATGCTGCACTGTTCCAAAAGACAGAAGTACCAAATTCTGTGAGAAACAAAAGTTGCCTGGAGACCCAAGGGGGCAACAGAGAAGGCCACGGTGGGCACAGCCAGGCTGCTCCACATTTTCGATGAACATCACACCATGAGAAGTAGGGAGGCAGCGGAGAAAATGCATAATACAAAAGGAGGTAGGTGGGTGATGTTAGGAAGGAGAGGGATAATAAATTGGAAGCCCAAGGGTTCCTACTGGTTCTCTGGAAACAAGATGTTTCCGCTGGAGGAGGAGATCTGTGGAGGGCAGTGTCCTAGGCTGAGGAGAGGTGGATGGGCTCTGAGATGCACCAAAAGAGGGAAGCCCACAAAGAGGGGATCCCTGATGTACTGAAATGCTGCGTCATCATCTGAATTAGAACCATTAGATCATAAACGACTGGAGTGACAGGGCTAGGTCACCCCAGGCCACTCCCCGCAGTCAGTACAACACCACAGGTAACCGGCCTTCTCCTACTGCAAGTGGGTGATTGTGATTCCATGAGGGATCAGGGTTCTCAGAGTGACATTTAGAGCCCTCAGGTTAATGAAGAACTGGGCTAAGCCTGGAACCCCAAGCTTAAAGGCACCTTCACTCTATGGCTAGAGGAACCCTAAAAACAGAAGGCCAGGGCTGGGAGGGCCCTTAGAACAGGGAATGTCAGGGCTGGGAGGGCCTTAAAAGAGGGAATGCTTGGACTGAGAAGGACTTAGAACAGGGAATGCCAGGACTGAGAGGAACTTAGAACAGGTGATGCCAGGGCTGGAATGGGCCTTAGAAGGAGAAGGTCTGAGTTGGAGAGGTCTTAGAGAATATTAGAGCTGGGAGAGGGCTTAGAACAGGGGATGGCGGAGTTGAGAGGGACCTCAGAGACCATGTAGATAAATTACACTTACTAGCTATGTGATCCTGGGCAAGTCACTTAATCCTGATTACCTCAGTTTCCTCATATGTAAAATGATCTGGAGAAAGAAATATCAAACCACTCCAGTATCTAAAATCCCAAATGGGGTCACAAAGAGTGGACATGGCTGAAGTACAACAACAAAAGTCTAATTATTTTGTAGATAAGAAAATGGAGACTCAATAAGGTAAATTATCCTAGGTCAAGTCAAAGAGCTTACTATGGGCCAAGCACTATGTTAGCGCTGGGTATACAAATAAAGATCCCAAACCAATTCCTGCTCTCAAGGATCTCACAGTCTAATGGGGAAGACAACATGAAAACAACTAGGTGCGATAAAGATATAAAACAGATAAATCAAAACTAGTCAACAAGGGAAGGCACTGAGATGGGAAGAAATGGGAAGAACCTCCTGAGAGGCAGGGCTTTCACGGGGACTTAAAGGAAGCCAGGATGAAGAGGGAGAGCAGGCCAGGCATGGGGGACAGCCCCAGGAAACACCCAGAGCCAAGACATGGAGAGTCTAGTCCAAGCAAGAGCCGGGAGCCGGTGGCACAGGATTCAAGAGGGCAGAATGGGGAATGGAAAGGGAGGAGGGGGCCAGGCAATGACCAAAGGCTACTGGTAACAAGGAACCACTGGAGCTAATGGGTCACCCAGAGTCAGGACAGAGAGAGGACAAAATCCAAATGCTCTTGACCCCTTGGAGTCACTGATCTCTGTGTATCCAACATAAATCACGAAAGAAGAGCGGGTCAAAGAGGAACCATATTAACAGGCTGGGGATCCAGCTGTCACGATGACTGCTTCTCCCACATTAAGTAAGTCTCCCTTGTCCTTTGCCATGAACCTTTCCAAGGGTACTCGGCTACTGATCCACCAGAGGACTACCCAGTGTGGGCAGGGAGGCCCTAGTAAGTACCAAAACACAGTCTGGAGCAGCCGCCAATTCAGAGAAGTTCTGGGATTGCGTCTGGGCAGTGTCATGCATTTCCTCCCCTAGATTCTAACTGGCCATAGCTCAGTGGGAAACAACAGTGGCTCAGACCAACAGTGGCCCATGGTCAAGGGGAAGGACATCGATCAGACCTTCCCCAACACCACCCAAGGCTACTGCAGCTTAACCCTTGGGGAGCGCTGAGGTGATGGGAAGACTTCCTGCCTCCTGCACATACCTCTACGAATGACATTTCAAACCTTAGTAGGAGTGAAGGGAGCTTCTTGGGGGGCTCAAGTCAACTGCATTCTCTCTTGCAGAGCACCCCCACCCCCATCAGTCCTCTAAAAAAGAATCGTAATACATTCAAGTCCTAATTAATCTTCAAGGGCTTAGTCATGAAACAGCCCTTTCATCCTTTAATGAAAACTGCAACAGTGATAATGCCGTCTCTTTAATATCAGTTGAACACACAGCCTTCCATCTCTGCCTCAAAGGTGAACACGCACACACACGTACAGACGCAGGGGGGAAGAAAGAGAAAATCCACACTTTCCCCATAAAAGCACTTCTCCCAGCCCCCTCCCCGACAAACCCCACATACAGTTTGCCCCACGAGGGGCTCTCTACCAAAGCCACTTGTGGTAGGAATCTAAATGAAGAAAGGAGAGAGAGAGAATTCATTACTGTTTGAGTGATTTTAAAACAACAGCAGTTACTCAAAGCAGCAGAGGGGCAGAAAAGGAATCAGGCAGGAGAATAGCGGCTCATGTGTTTCTGGCATTTTAAAGGCTACCATGTGCTCCAGACACCGTAATGCCAGATTGCTGGTCGTGAGAAGAGAAAAGGATACTGAGGCAGGAGATGATGTAAGGAAAGGTTGGATGTGAACTTGGCCTCGCAAGGTTGGCATTAAGATCCAATGAATTAGTGGTCCCTGGCGCAGGCCCTCGCCAACTCTCCTGGACGATGGCGATGGCCTCCAAACCAGACTCCCTGCCACTATTCTCTACCCTTTACTCTCTACAATTCACGCTCCACAACAGCTGCCAAGGGGAGTCCAGCCCATGTCACTCCCCTGCTCCGTCACCTCGAGGGGCTCCCTACTGCCTGAGACTGAGGGCAGGCTCTTCTGTAGGGCGTGGCCCCTTGCTGCCCTCCCCAGCTTACCCTTCCAGGCACTATCACAGCCTATGCTGCACTGCGGCGGTCATCTCTGTGCCTCTGTCCAGGTCACTCCCTCCACCGTGCCTAGCACACATGCCCTCCTCGCTTCCGTTTCTTAGAAGAGCTATTTTTCTTCGTGAGGCAGCTTGCATCATCCTCTCTATGAGACTGTACCGCGTCCTCCTAGCTACTACTAAAATTACTATGAATTTACCCTGAATATTCTCTTATATGGGAGAAGGAAATGGCCAAGCACTCCAGCAGCTTTGCCAAGAAAAAGCCCATGGCCAATATGATCCAAGGGTCATGAAGAGTCGGGCACGACTGAACAATTGAGTAGCAATAATTCTCTTCTGTGAGGAATCAGCCTGGCACAATGGCAGGAGAATTAGGACGGCCTTGGGTTCAAGTCTTACCCTAATCCATAATGGCTGTATGACTAGGCAAGTCATTTAACGATAAGTTGGTAAGCTGCAAAGAAGGTGCCAAACAGCACTGCCAAAGGGAGTTTCCTCCCTGGGAAGTTCTCTCTACCAGTGATAGCCTAGGCCATCTTCATCTCTGTCCTATACTCTTAACTTTCAGGAATGAAGGCTGTCCCCGTGACTCTTTCAGGGTAGGAACGACTCCATTTCTGTCTCTATTTCTCTAGTGTCTGGTACATAATAGCTAATGAATACATATTTTACCATTCCCATTTTGTGGATGAGGAAGCGGAGGCTCCTACGGGTTAACTGTCTTGCCCCAGACAGCCGGCACATGCTTGACATGGGACAGACAAAACCCCCACCCTTCCTGACTCCAGGGTCACCTCCTCAGTTTCTACCCCATGATGCTATAATTCTTTAAGGACTCATGATATCATCAGGAGCACTCATTTCTCCCCAAGGTGTAAGCCTTTCATGCCTCAGTAACCATTGTTCTTGGGTTTCAGTGGGCACAAAGGTCTATTACTCAATGGCCAGACTTAAGATGAGCACGTCAGAACATGGCAGTCACACAGTCTGTGGCTGGGGTCCCATACTCCAAGCCTTTGTAGCCTAACTGGACCCTGCCAGAGTCCGGTCAGAAGGAAGTGTTCTGGTACCAAGCCTTAGTGAGCCCAAGGTCACTTCCTCACCTTTCACACTAGCCATGTTTCTGCCGGGGAGAGGTAACCCCTGACCTCCAGGACCTTAACAGCCTCAAGATGGCCCAGTGACAAAGCTCACAGTGGACTAGGGGCTCATTCACACCAGCAAGGCAGACCCACAGAATGCAAAGAGAGATTTCAAAACAGAAAAATCACAGGATGAAAAAGGGGGAGGTTCATTTGTCCTCACAGACACTCCCCACCTGGTAATGCTGAGTCCCACGAAGATGTCCCAGAACCAAAACATAGCCACTTGTTCTAGAACTGAGGAAGACAGTGCAGAAAAACCACTGTTTATGTCAGAGATCTGAGTTCAAATCCTATTTTTGACAACGTGTGTGACCTCAAGCAAGTTACTTTTATCTTTCTGCTGAGCCCGTTTCCTCATCTGTAAAATGGGGGGATTTGGCCTACATGGCCTTCAAGGTTCTTTCCAGGTCTAGATCTAGGAGCCAGGAAGCTGATAAATTCTGGAGGATTCCCAGGACCTCTAGAAGTCTGAGAACAAGCGCTACAAGCAGGAGACCCAACCAGCAAATTGTTTTTGTTGTTTTGTTTTTGGAGGCAAGGCAATTGGGGTTAAGTGACTTGCCCAAGGTCATACAGCTAGTAAGCGTGTCAAGTGTCTGAGGCAGCATTTGAACTCAGGTCCTCCTGACTCCAGGGATGGTGCTCTATTCACTGTACCACCTAGCTGTCCCCCAACAAGCAAACTGGCCAAAAAATTCTTGTCCTGTTCCTGGTTCATCCAAGCACTAACACTCCCAAGGCTGTCCCAAACAGGTACTGTCCTGACTTGCTCTGCCCCCAAGAGAGCTGCTTCTTAGCACTGGTCTCGGTGTGACATTTGCATTTTTAAACAGAGGCAACATAAGCCTCTGGAACGCAATTAACACAAGTCAGAAATCCAGCCTGTTCACAGCATGGCCAGGAGTCCAAACTCCTCTCTGCCCTATGGGAGTGCGGAGTCCCATGTGGAAGGTTTGGAGTCATAAGGGAGACTTCACACAGGAGCTTTGCTCCTGGCCACCTGTGTGGCCTGGGCCTGGAGCAAGGCGTACCCTCAACCAGAAAATAAAGGCCTGTGGGAGATCAGGGTCAGCAGAAGGAATGTCCCCCAATGCTGAAGCCATGACTTCATCGAGGCACTGAAGCGGTGGGCTCCCTCACACAAAGGCCAGAAGAGCACTTTCCTTTCAGGGATGCTGGAGGAGAGATACCTGCCCAGGTCATGCCCCCCACTGCCCTCCAACTCTGGGAATGTCTGACCGGATAACACGGAAGGCGCCTAATACCATGATAACTCTGGCCTGCTTGTGTTAAAATGTCCACCAGAACTCACCAGAGGAAGCAGCAAAGGCTTGACTTGCAGAAACAGAAAGCTTTTCTGGCCAGCCGTTCCCAAGCCTGGCTCCTCCCGGGGAGGGGAAGAGGAAGAACAACGGAAAGGAATGGGACTGATGGAAAAGAGGCATTAGAGGGACAGCTGCAAGAAGGATGCGGAGACAGTGTGGGGCAGTGGGGGGAGGTATCAAAGAACCTGGGTTCGAATTCTGGCTTTACCACCTACTAGCTGTGAGACCTTGGCCAAGTCTCTTCACTTCACTGGAGTTCCCTTTTCTTATCTGTAGAAGAAGCTTAGACCAGAGGACCTCTAAGGGCACCCCTGGCTCTAGATCTCTAGGCCTAAGTCCCATTTATTGCTGAGCCCCAGAAGTGCCCAACATCTGGAACTGGATGGAGACTGAGCAAGCCCAGAAGACAATCTTCAAAGCCACCCGCTCCTGGCCAAAGCAGGGGGAGGGGCAGTTACTTTGGGGAAGGTAAAAGGAAAAAAAAATGTTTTAAGTTCTCAAGCAGCAATCATTTTGCCAGCAAATTCATCATCCACCAGAAAGAGGAAACCAGGCAGGAGAAAGATTTAAAGGGTGTGTACGCGCACGCGCGCGTGTGTGTGTGGGCGCGCGCGTGTGTGTGTGTGTGTGTGTGTGTGTGTGTGTGTGTGTGAGAAAGGCGGGGGAGGGGAGAGGCTTGGGAGACCCTGGAAAATATGCCTCCATCTGTAGTTAGCACAATGAAATGCGGTCACGCACAGCCACATGGGGTGGTATTGTAATCAGACTGAGGAATTTACTGCCGCCTCCCCGGCACTCTGTGCCCAGGGCTGACAGAAAAGACTGTTATCAGTTGCAAGCAGCTTTCCACGACCTCCCCCAACTCTGAGCCCTTTATCTGGAGGTGAGGGTCTCGGTTATGGGGAGATAAAACAAGCTGTCCCCCCTCCCCCAGGACTGATGCACATAACAGTACAGCTTTTCAGGGGAGGAAAAAAAATATAATTAAAAAAAAAATCCTGCATACGCCCACCACCCACCAGCAAAATACACTCCTTTGGGCTTCTGGGAAAATCTGGCCATGGGTATGGGGACAAAACTTCCTTGGCCTTCCCCCTTCCTTGTGGATTCGCTATTTCAGGACCCTTATGGGCCAGGGAAGATAATAAGAAGCCCCAGGGTAGGGGAGAAAGGGCAGAAAGTGGAGGGGCCGAGGGGGAGAAGACTATATGTGTAGAAGAAAGGCCGTGTCCTTGAGATCTGAGCTGTGAGAATTCACCCGCATAAGGGATGCATTGGGCCTTGAAATTAACACAGACACACACGCTCTGTGACCCGCAATCCACAAGATCAGCTGGTCTCAGCCCCCCCAGCCCACCGCCTTCCATTCCATTGTTCAAGTCACGGTCGCTCCGCTCGCACTCAGCCCCTTGTTGAGGCTTAGGGGATAGAGAACACACACACACACACACACACACACACACACACACACACGTCCTGCCTTTCCCTCCAACTCTGGTTTGTTGCTGTCATTAGCAGGGGTGGGGCCCTCATCTGAGCTCTTCCTTGGACTCCCCTAGTCCCGAGTCCTGCCTTCAATCCTGGGAGGGGGAGGGCTCTATGTCCTCATACCCTAAGGCTGAAGTGGCTGCCACCCACGTCCCAGGGCTGGACTGTTCTGACTTTGACCCCTTGCAGGAGGACAGAATCAAACATCCTCTCACACGTTTTTACAGATTCTCATGTGCCAGGTGCCGACCCTGCTTTCAACCCTGGGTGGACTTGTCCCTTCTTGTAGAGAATAAATTCCTTGAGAGCAGTGACTGGTTTGGCTGTTACTCAGTCACAGGATCCTGGATTCAGAACTGGGAATGATCCGAGAGTTTATCGGATCCAAATGCTTCTTTCTGAGAAGACTGAGACCCAAAGAAGGTCAGCGACTTGCCTGAGGTGGCAGGGTTGGGATTTGAACCTAGACCCCTGGATGCAAAAGCCAGCATGATACCTCGGACTTAATAGCTTCTAGTAGGATCTGTGGCTTCATGAACATGGGGTACTTCCTAAACCTAAGCAAGCTGCGGCCTGTCGGTAAATAATCCCCAGCGCCTGGAGGCTCGGTGACTTGCCTTGGGTAATTCGGTGTCGGAGTGGGATCCCAGAAGCAGAGCCCTAGAGATGGGCGCGATCACAAAAAACAGGAAACAGATGGAGAGAGGTGAGATGGCTCGGCCAGGGTCATAAGGTGAGTAAGGGACAGTTTGGTATCTGAGCTCAGGTCTTTGACCCCAAATTCAGAGCTCTGAAGCACTCATCAACCTCACTCCAACACCAGCATCCTGGCCACCACCTCTGCAACCTTACATTCTGACAGGGGAGGGTGATGGCCTAGACCTGTTTTATTCCACTGCAAATTCCCTCTATCATTGCACCATCTCAGCAACTTAACAGTTGGAGTGGGTTGGCCGAGGGGCTGAAAACTTAGGTGATTTGTCTAGGGTCACAGAATCAACATATATCAGAGGCAGGATTTGAGCCCAGAACTTAGCAGTTTGAGGTCAGCCACAAAACATTCATAAAACTGCACAGACGCAAGTTTAATCCTTCTGTTGTTAGCACATGCGCCCTAGGCCTATCCTGGGGTCATCTTGCCTTCTAGTTCAGGTTAGGACTATTCTAGGTCACTGGGATCTAACCTAGTTGGGTCTAGTCAGACTGAAGAAAGCAATCCTGGTTGCCTTCCACACCCTGAAGTAACTGAGGAATGCTGGAGTGAGAAGGGATCTGTGAGGTCACCGATTCTAGCCCCCTGGCCGTAACTACCGCTTGACTTAACGCTCAGACGGCTGGTGTGACATAAAAGCCTTTATGTCAACAAGCATTCTTCAGGCAGGTGAGCCCAGTCCAAATCAGATTTCCAAGACTCTGGTCCAGCCACTGAGAGACTGATAAGGAAGGCAGGCAGCTAGAGGAAATCTCCTAAGCTTAGGATCCAGGCTTTTAGGGGATACCAGAGAGCCCTCATTCACACAGGAAGGAATATGGGGAGCCAACACCTGATGGAACAGAGACTATTCAAGTCTGTGGCTAACCTGGGAGAGAAACTCAGCTAAGAACTGTCAGCCCCTTAAAGATAGCAGAAACTCGGTGGAGTGTCTTTGAATAACCCTAACACTAGGTCAGTTCTTTGCTATCACTTTCCCTCCAAAAAAACGAAATCAAAAGATAATGATCCAGAACATGAGATCCTATTGAGAGGCAGTGGAACTCACATCGACCACCAGCCTGGTGTAGGAGCCCTGAAAACTATTACTGGAGCAAGCCAGGGGAAATCAAGTCACCTCTGGGTGCTTACATTTTGCATCAGAGAAATGGAAGGATAGATGTTTTTATCTCTGACTTCTACAGAAAATGACAGATTTCGACACAAAGAGCTTGGGAGCCTTCAAAGGAACAGCGGAACAAAAGCTGGTATTTCCATAATGCTCTGAGGCTTACAGAGGGTCCTCTTCACTGTTTCAGAGCTGCTGATGGGATTTCCTCCTCTCCCCACTCTGTAGATGGGGAAAGAGAGGAGCGGAGGTATGGGAAGAGACAAGAGCTGGTCTGGAGGAGAGCTTGGGTTTGAACTGAGGCTCTCTTAACTCTCTGGATCTCAGTTTCCTTACCTGTTCAATAGCTCTCAAAGCGCTTTGAGCTCAGGAAGACCCGTGGTCCCGTGCGCTTGGCCGGCAGAAGTCTAGAGGTCGCCCCCCCCCCCCCCCCTCCCCAAGACTCTCCATTTCAGGGAGGAGCTAGAGCTCCTGGAAGTTCTAAGCAGCAGAGGGCAAACTCTGATGGGCCCAGAAATGGGCTTCATGCCTCTTCCCCTAAAGACAGCCTCACAAAGGGTCGAGACACTCATAGTCAGAAAACTGGCCACCAGGTAATCAAGGTTCTGGCCTAAATAAACTGATAAAGCCAGGCAAAGAAGGTATGGAGAGAGGGCTAGCACTGAGCACATGGGAAAGGGCCAGCAGTAAGTGCATGCGGAAGGGATGGGGGATCCCAGAAAACAAGGAATTCTTCAAATATGCTGCAGTCATGAGCAGATGGGCAAACTGCTAAGACACTAAATGGAGCCCTGGATTGAGAGAGAGGAGGCTGTGACACCTCACAAGTTGGGAGCCGAGAGGAGAATGAATGAAGAATGCCAGTCAAGAATGATGGGAAAGAAGATGGCTGGTCACAAGGTGAGGGGGAGGAATGAATGAGTGATGGGCAGCTCTGGAAGGCAGGAGAAAGCAAGAGAGGACCCTGCTCGAGGAGAGTAGGAGCCAGAGCCCCAGGGACAGGCACATGCAGGCTGCGGTCTGTCTCCTCCTTGGAGGGACCATGTGTGCGGAGATCACAGATCTGGGGGAGCATGGGGAGGAATCACTAAATCTCGCCGGGATGGCTTTGCCAAGAGCAGAGAGAAGCCGGACACTCAACAAGGAACACAAAGACCATTAGGCCAAAGGTGAATCTCAGGGTGCCACTGAAGACCCCTCCCACCCCACCCAGTCTGATGCCCTGACCTCAGGCTCCCATTCTTACCGGCCTCAGTCTGAGCAGCCTCTGTTCCTCCGGGTTTATCTCCTTGTTCTTTCTTCTGAGGGGGGTGGCTAGAGAACACACCCATTGGTGCCCATTCCAGATACAAGGGAACATCATGGAACTGTAAGGACAGACAGACAGACACTGGAAAGGAGGAACTGGGAAGCATCTCCCAGGGAAGGAGGAACAAGGCAATCAATCAATGAGCAAATGTGGAACACGCGCTATGTGCAAGGCATTGTGCTAAGGCATCATCCAAGTGAACTAAGAGCCTCACCCCGCAGTGGGACAGCAGAAGGGAGAAGCTTCCTTTTCCAGCTCTTTCCTAGTGAAAGGCTCGCCCCTCTCTTCCAAGAGATATCTATCACTAATAACTACACCACCAGTGAAAGGCGATGGAAACGGCTCTAAACTCTTACACAGCAGTTCAGGAGGATGGTCGCTGTCCTGTTTGGGATGCGTATGGCACATGTACCGCTCTACACACCACATATACTGGTGTACAGCGTCGTACACAGGACAGACTGATGGGCTTATGAATGAGAAAGACACAGGTTCAAATCCTTCCTCCAACATCATCTAGTTCTGCAATTCTGGGCAAAACACTTCTCCTCTCTGAGCCTCAGCTGACCTATTTGTAAAGTGGGTTAAGTAGCAGCACCTACCTCACTGGGTCCTTGAGGATCCAGTGAGACCAGGCTGTACATGCTGGGCTTTGCCAGCCTCCAAGCACCAGGTTAATGTGAAGAGGAGGGGCCTTCAGAGACCATCCAGTCCAACTCCTTCCTCTTAGACATGAGGACTCGGAGGTCCACACAGGGGAAGCACCCAAGGTCACTCAGCTGGTGGATCAGAACCAAGGTCCAGTCCTGGAGCACCAAGCTCCTTCACATTCAGAAGGCAGCTCACTGCTCCAGCCTCCTGGCTGAGGCCCATGAGGCCAGGTGCTCCGTGGGTATTGTACCTTGGAATAGGCCAGACTAGTGAAGCCTCTCCGGGCTTCCAGAGGCTCCAGGTATTCCACAATGGCCGTGATGCCTCCCTCCGGCAGCAGCACTCGGCCCAGGCTGCCATAGCGGCTGAAGATCTCCTGCAGCTCAGAGGCCCGCGTCCCCACAGGGAGGTTCTTCACCAAAATCACAGACTTGCTCCTCTCCCCAGCAGCCTGAGAAAAGAAAAGGCAGACAGGGAGGAGGAATGAAGGACAGAAAATAGGTAAGCGCTTCTTCCATGGGAGGGTAAGAAACACAGGCACCCACGGCCTCACCCTAGAACTACCCTCAGTGTCCACGCCCCTAAACGGCCCCTGACAAGCCTCTCATGTTAAGACACTCAGTCCACTTGGAGGTGTCCAGGAAGGGCTCTGCTCCATATTCTATGCTCTTCCATAGATTTTGAGAAAAAAAGCATTAAAAAGGGAAGAGGGCTGACATGTGGGGGACTTCAGAGCAAGACTGATAAGAAGTAGCAGGCAGTGCAAAGAGTCCAGGGCTGAGGGAAGCTGGCTATTCCTCCCTGCTCTGCCACTCAGGCACTAGCTGGGCAACCAGGAACAAGATAAGATCCTTCACTGGGCCTCAATTTCCACATTTGCAAAAATAGACTAAGCTATCTAAGGCCATCCTTTCCCTCCCAGCTCTGACATGCCCTGTTCTCAGGCCCCTCCAAGCTCTAACATCCCCTGTTCTAAGGCCCTCCCAGCTCTGACTCTCTTCAGTCTTTATGGTTGAAATGGCATCCAGTGATTATATTTCAGTCACAATCAAGCCACAAGCTACTGACACTAGGGTTCCAAATGTAGGCTGGACCCCCTCCTTGAGGAGAAGGGGGAGGGATCACCATCTCTCTTCTGGCTGTGAGGGAAGATGAAGGATCCCATAGAAAAGAGAAGGATTTGGAGGGGAGAAAAGAGGGGGGCAGGTTTCTAATGTGGAAGAACAGAGACATGACCCTGGTCAGAATGTTAGAGACTGGAAGTAGGATACACAGAGTAGGAAAGGATGGAGGAGAGCCCTGGTACAATGTGGGCATACAAAGAGACGTGAGGCTCTTCCTGAAGAGGAGGGAGCTGGAGGCTGGGAAGGGAGAAGGAGGAAGCTGCCCGTCCCTCCGAGAATGATTAAGATGAACCACAGAAGAGAGATTATCCAAAAGAGACCAGAGGAAGAAGAGACATGCAGGAGAAGCTGGTGGTTCCTTGCTCAGGTGGATGGAGGCAGCTACTCTGTGCCCTGATCCTAACCTGATCCAGAGGGCTGTTGTCATCACCATGGGCAAGTGCCTAACGGGGCTTGTCTATAAAGCATAACAGAAAACCTCTCAAGACTTGTCAAGATGGGCAGTAACTCCCCACTTCTGGTGATTCACATGGGCATAAAGGGTAAAAGAATAGCCCATGATTATGAAGTCTTGGGCAAGAGACTGAAGACTATGAGACACACACTGTGTTTCCCTCACTTTAGTCTAATGAAGGCACAGAATTCAAGAGAGAAAAATTAATTTGGGGAGTGAAGAGCCAGCTAAGAAGGTGGTGTCTTGGATACGGATTTCTGGATCATAGTTCACACTGTAGGACTGATGGATTCCTGACCAGGGATAATGTACCCATAACAAGGGCCGGTGGGAATGTGTCTGTTGGGTGTCTCACCATGCATCAGGGCCTGAACCCTGCTAGTTGGGCTCTGGGCCTCTCCTATGATCATAAGATAAATTTTAGACACATTTCTTGTCAAAAGGCCAGATTCTCATATCAATGACAGCAATTCCCTTAATCCTCCCATTCTAACCACCAAATGAGGTTCCCTAGAGTAGAGACATCAAAGGCATGGTCTACAAAACCTCTCAGCGTAGCCTGAACCAGATTAAAATGTAACTATAGAATATTTAACAAAACAAATTAAAATACAATAAACACAGATACTACTAATTTGTGGTTTTCTAAGTCAATATGTGGATGGCAGGCATATTTGTGTCAGGTGACATGGATCTGTTTCTGGGTTTGCTACCACCTGTCTAGAGCCCGAATGCCCAGATTACCTGGCTGAAGGAATCCAGGCTCACGCCATTCTCAATCAGGAACCGACGCACCTCCTGGACCAGCTCGGTCTCCCCCAGGGCCACCCGTACTGCCACACTGCCTTTGATCTCCTGTAGAGAGGGGAAGAGAGGATTCACAGTCACAAAGCAAGGGTCAAAACTCTGTCCCTGAAATAAGGCCTGGCAAAAAGCCTTGGCTGTTTTAGTGGAAAATCAATGGATCTGAATCAGAGGACCTGGGTTCAAATTTTGGCTCTGTTACTGTGTGACCCTGGCAAAATCATTCAGTTTTCTGGGCTAGTTTTCTCACCTGTAATATGAGGGGGTTGGGTTGTGTACTGATCCTGACCAAGTTTGGCCCCAGAGAGGAGATGCCACATCTCGATGCAGAGGTGGGGGGCTATGGGTATGAAATACTGCCTCTGCCGTGAGACATGCTCAGCCTCTGAACTGCTTTTTCTTTCTATCTGTCTCTCTCCCTCCCTTCCTCCCTCTCTCTTCCCTCTCCTTTTCTCTCTCTCCCTCCCCTCTGTCTTCCTCATCTCTCTCTCCCTTTCTTCCCCCGCCTCCCTCTCTCCCTCCAAGTCCTTGTTATAAGATATGTCTTCAGTGAATAAGGAGGGAGTGATATAGACAAAAAGCTCGTTTTAAAAAATATTACAGCGTATTTAACATGAAGGGGGTGAACAACATGACTCCGAAGGTTCTTTCCAGCTCTCAAGTCTCTGAGCCGTGATACCCTGAGGGCAGCAGAGAACACAGCTGAATGGGCACCAGAGCTAGGGCAGAGTGCTGAGTGTTAGAAGAACTCTAGTTGATGGGAGGTGACTCCCTTTACCCAAATCCCGGGCACAGCCTCCATGCCCACAATGAGCTAGGACAATCCTCCATTCGACTGTAAGCTCCTTGAGGGCAAGGACTTGTCTTTTGGCTCTTTTTGCGTCCCCAGCTTAGCACATTGCCTGGCACACAATAGGCACTTGATTAATGTTAATCACCTGGCTGATGATGTGGTTTGAGAGAGTGCTGGATATGGGATCGGGGAGCCCTGGGCCTGAATCTCTCCTCTGTATGACCAGGGGCAAGTCGCTCACCTCTCTGAGGTTCAGATGGATTCAGTTCGCATCTCTCAAAGGCCCACTGTGTGTAAGGCCCGACTCTACAATGTACTGGGGATATGAAGGCAATAAACAGCTCCTGCCCTCAAGAGGTTCACCATTTTCTCCTCTATAACGTGGACATGGTGATACCTGCCTAAGATTCTCATAAGGAAACCTTAAAGCACTAGAAAAATGGGGCTGGGTATCATTCTTGCCACCCCAAAGCAGGTAGCACACTTTAACTGAGCCTTCTTTTACCTTCTAAAAGGTAACTGGCAAACAGAATGTGATTAATAAATGCTTCTTGATTGACTGGCCAGAAACTGGCCAAAAGAAATGAAATCTCAGTTTCAGTTTTCATAAGCCAAGCATGACCTTCAAGTTATCAAGGACAGCATGTGAGGAGGGCAATGTTCTAAGGATCCCGGGCCCCTGGAAAGTGTGGTTTAGGGGCTTAATAATAAAGAGACCAAGTCTGGGCAGTCTGTTCATCAGGACCAGTGCAGAACCACTCGTTTCAGTGGTACGAGTCGTGACCTTGACTGTTTTCTTTTGCCCAGGATGGCCGCATGCTAATTCCTTTCCCCAGCGTCAGCTCATGGCCCTGGGCTCTGGCCTACAGAGCTGGTGCTGGTCCAGCAGGACTCTCACTCACATGGTCAAACACTTGGCTTTTCGTGGCATTGTACTTCTGTGCTACGGCTTCAGCCACGGCATTCGTCCCCATAAACAGTGTGTTCCAGTTGTGAGAGCTGAGGACATAAAGGAGAAGGAAATCAGGCATTATCTGGATTATGTTTAAGAACACAAGCAGCACTTTTCATACCAAGAAATCCCCCTTTTAGGGAAGGACACTGTGAGGACCAAATGAGAGGCAGATTCCCCACCAGGAACACTAGCAACCCTTTCTCCAGCATGCTCTAAGAAGCGCTTCAATTCGTTCCAAGAATTAGAATTCTTCTTTAAAATCTGTGACTCACAGACACAATCTAGATTCTGTGTGGTTGGTCTAGAGGCCAGGTGAAGGCAGTGTCTGCAGCTGATGTTCATCTGAATTAACTCAGAGTCAAGAAAAGAGGGAATGCGGAACAATGGATGGCTACATTTGGAGTCAGGAAGACTTGAATTTAAGCCCTCCTGCCCTTGAAAAAACTAACTGATTAACCATGGAAAAGTCACTTAACTTCCCAGTGCCCAGGACAGTCTATAGAGCATGAACTCTAGAACCACAAGACTGGGGATTAGATCCCACTTCTGTCGCTCTCTACCTGTGCGAGGGCACAGCACATAGAACCGTGGACTGAAGAGTCAGGAAAGCGAGAGCTCAAATCCTACCTCACACAATGGCTGCCTGTGTCATCCTGGGAGAATCCCTTAACCCTCTCGGCCTGTTTCCTCACATATAAAAGAAAGATGGTGGACTCAATTAAGCTTGAATATCCCTTCAGTTTTAAATCCTATGTCACCTACAGCTGCCTGCAGCTCAGTCTCCTCATCTGTAAAGTGATCTGAGTATCTGAGATTCCTTCCAGTCCCAGATCCACATTCTTACGAGCCTTTCAGCACCTCCATGTTACTCTCCTAAAGACTGAAAATCCGAGAAGAGTTGCTCATCTTCATTGGGGTAGGGAGTTTCCATATTGGGAGTTCCTCTTCATGATCAAAGTGCAAGCCAGATCCAGTCAGCTCCACACCCTCTACTCCTTGCAGAAGTCACAGAAGCAGAGGGAAAGGGGTTCAGACGCTGCCTACCTGAAACTTCATTTTACAGATGAGAGGACTGAGACCCAGGGGTGCCAGGCAGCAACAGAGAAAAAGGGTGAACCTGGGAGTCCCAGGACCAGCGTTTGCAACCTGGCTCTGCCACCAAGGGACAAATGTCTTTATCAACAAAATGATGCGGTTGCACAAGCTGATCTCTGAGGTCCTGTTTGACTCTGGATTTATGATCCCAGGATGGAAATGCCAAAGCCTGCAAAGGAAGACTAAGGTCACGGGTACAGGCTGACGAAGACACAGAGGACAGAGGGACTGGAAGAGGGGCAATGAAAGGACGGCCTGCAGACCTTGTTTGAAACCCTATCCGTGCTCAGATTTTAAGGTCTTGGATCAGAAGTGCCAATCAGCCGGATGCATTGGGCATTTCCCATCACATTTAGCTAAATCTCCCCCCTCAGTGGTCTGTTTCCTGGACAGATTTTCTCTGGCACGGTTTCAATGCACCAGGCTGGCTTCCCTCTGCCACTCAGGCCCCTCCTGGGCTTCTTCCCCCTGCCATAAATGTTCAACATCATCACCCCAAGCCAGATAATATCGCAAAGATCAGCCGTATTCTAATGCATGGCAATGAGCAGACCAGAAGAGAATTCAGGCTACACGGCGCTGTCCACAGCTACATGTGGACCTTTCACCACAGGTAACAGAGGCTTGACTCCAAAGTCTCAATTCTGCAATGGGAAGTTTGGGGAGGGGTTGGGTGGAGATGTTACAACACAAAGTCACACAGGTATTGATATCACATTTCTAGAGCTGGAAGGGACTTCGAGGCCCTTGTATTACAGGTCATGGGAGCCTGCCCAGGGTCAAACAGAGTGAATGTCTGACATTGCCTTTCCCTGGGCCCCCAGACAGAGTGGGTAAATTCAGGCAGGGCGCAGGAAGGGGCTGCAACGCCTGCTGCCCGGTGTCACTTCAGGGCCCTGTGGCTTTCTCATCCTGCCCTAAGTGTAATATGGCTTTACCTGACAACCTTTCTCTGAATTCTAAACCCAGAGGGTGGAACAGGGACAGGCTGATTATGCAGCTCAAAAATGTCCCCAATGCCCCTTATCTGCCTCCCTGCCAACATGGATCATAGGTTCACAGACTCAGGGCTAGAAGGGACCTCAGAGCTCAGCTGGTCCAATGCCTCGTGTTGCAAAAAAAGGAAACAAAGGCCCAAAGAGGCAGGTACTTAGCTGGGATTCAAATCCAGGAAACCAAATTCGAGAAAACAACAACAGTAATAAAAGTGAACGTGCCCACAGCACCTGAAGGCCTGCCAAGGGCCTTCACGTGCCCTCATCGGCTTCTCAACGGTCCTCAGGAAATTGAGGCTCAAGGTGGGAGGAGGGAGGTGGGGTTCAGTCACTTTGTTGGGATCACACAGCTAGAATGTTCCTGAGGGTGGATTCAAACTCAAGACCAGCACTCCAGCCTCCAGAGCCTAGCAAACATGCCAAGGTGAACAACTCCTGAGCCCTGCTCTCTGCCACTCCACTTGGGGCCGTGGGTGCCACCCACAGATCCACACACGTGCTCCCTCGTGGATGACATTCTTCACAGTGGGCAAAGTGCCCTGCATACATTCTTTCACCTGAGCCTGATGTCAGCCCTGGGAGGGAGACCAGCCGCTGGCACTATCCCCATCTGACCAACAAGAGGGAGGCTCAGAAAGGCCGGTGGTTTGTCCATGACAGGGATGTGCCAGGGGAAGAATCTGAACCTGGCTTTGCCGGGTTCTACTCCTAGCACTCTGCACCAAGAGGCCTCCCACTACCCTGCCCTCAGAAGGCACCCAGAGAGCAAAGACAAGGACCTGGAACTGCTGGCTTTGTCTTTCAATGCCTTCTTCTTCTTGTAGGAAGATGATGCCGGGTCTGAGCTTTCACTGGTCTCCTTCTTAATGGTGGAGGGTAATACATGGAGCATCCGGCCCTAAGACGGGGAGAGAAACCTCTTGACAAGAACTCAGCATTTCCACGGCCTTCACCTCTTACCCCAGTGGATGCAGGAGCTTTCCAGGGGCTGCCTTACTTCACAGGCTGGCCATCCCCATAATCCTGAGAGTGGTCACTGACACGTATATGGCCCTTCAACATTTGCAAAGCCCTCAGTGAAGCTTCACCATAATCTGGCAAGGTAGATAGGCCCATTCACAGATTCACAGGTGGCCCTGATACAAGTCCATCTTACAGATGAGGGAACAGAGGGGGGCTTCTAATGCAAGCCTGCCCCTCTCTCCATCACCCCAAGTTGTCTCTACATGGAAGATTGCTAGATTAATCTGAAGAGCTTGACACAAGCTTCAATTCAATTTAATCAAGCATATACTTTTTTTTTTTTTAAAGACTACTTTGGATGGATACTGAGCTTCATATGAGGACAGCAAGACATAGATGAGACAGGCCACTGCCCTCTGGGCTGCCTGCCTTCTGCAAGGGCTGTGGGGGCTCTGGACCCCTGCACCCTTCTGAGAATGACTGAAGACCCCAAGAGCTTCTGTTGATGGGGGTTATAGCCACTGCTATTTACCCCATTAGAAATTAAAACATCTGAAGTAGCATTAACAAAGTAGTTCTGACCCTGGAAGGGGCTGGAGGAGCCCTAGGGATCCCCAGACTCCACTCTGAAGTCCCCTCATAAAATATGTTGACACAGAAATCAGCAGAGGGGCCTCTTGGGTATGTGTGTGAGTGTGTGAGTTTGAGTGTGTGTGTGTGTGTGTGTGTGTGTGTGTGTGTGTGTGTGTGTGAGTGTGTCTGTCTATGTGGGGGGGGCAAAGGTGGGTGGGCACGTGGGCTGTGCTTTGAGGGAAGCTGTGGAATTGTTAGGGGTATGGAAAAGGAAGGTATGAAGTTCAGACACGGGGTAGCATCTGTACAAAGGCGTGGAGAAGAGAGAAGGGCAGCCACGGGAAACCAGGCTGGAAAAGCAGGGAGGGTTAGGTTTAGGGTGGAAAAGCAGGGAGGGAGTTCTATGGCAAGGTGAGGACTTTGTGTTGTATCCCAGAGGCAACAGGGAGCCACGGAAGATTCCCACGTCAGGGAGGTAACATCAGGCTGATGTTTTAGGAGGATCAATTTGGCAACTGTGTGGATGGAATGGAGAAGGGAGGATCTGGAGGCAGGGACACCATGCTGGAAGGCAGGGAAGAGGCTTCAAGGATGGGGAAGAGTGGAGGGCTAGGACTGGGGCTGCTGAGGTTGAAGGGACAACACCTGGAATCTTACTGGACATGGGGAGGAGAGAGGGCCCCAGGGCATGGGCCCGGCTCTCTGGGGGACAGAGTGAAGGTCACCTGATGGGAACCCACAGAGATCAACACTCCAGACAGAGGCTCACCTGGAAGACCTGTCCATCCACTTCTGCGTAGGCCTTTACTGCATGCTCAGGGAACATGTACGTGATGAAAGCAAAGCCCTTGGGTTTCTTGGTCAGACCATCTATGGGATAATGGACTTCAGACAGGGGACCTGGGAAAGAGAAAGCAGAAGGTCCTGGAGGGCAGTCACCACATCTATGTCCATGGGAGGTGGACAAGGACCCTAAGGAGAGGGTATCTGCTGACTTACAAGACTGTGGGAAATATGATGCTGGCTCTGCCTCAGTCTACCCAGCCCAACAGAATGTCTGACCACATCTGGCACGGGGCCATGGGGGGACACAGTTACTACCTTCCAGGACATTAACTCCTATGGTCAATGAAGTACACCCAATGGCAGCAGAGACCCATGGAAAGAGTGGGGAACTTGGGAGTCCAGACTTGAGTACGAATTCTGCCCCCAACACCGCGGCTCTGTGCAATAATATGAGCCTCAGCTTCCTCATCCATAAAATGGGGATGACAGGACTAGCTGTACATCCTACACAGGACTGCTATGGGGAAAGCATTCTGAGCCTAGCATTTGTTCTCAGTTCCCCTTAATGGCCCATTACGGAGCCTTCACCAGCTCTGGGGTGGCAGGACCCTTTACTAGGCCTATCTTAGCCCTTCCAGTTCTACGAAGCCTGAGCACCTCAGGTCTCCCCAGGATTCCCTCCCCTCCCCAGCCTCCTCGCCATGTGGTGCCCGTCCAGTGAGGGGAAAGCCTCCTCTGCCCCAGGCAGCCCCGCCGCGCCTGGGCACAGCTGTCACCAGCAGGAAGGTTGTGCTTCTATAAATCCTAAGTTTGCTTCCTTACAATCTCCCTCCATCGTTCCTCGTTCTGGCCTCCAGGGAGGGCCAGGCAGAACAAACCAAACCCTTCTCCACAGCCTTCAACTACCTGAGGACATGGTATGTCTCCATCTATGGCCTCATGTTCAGAATCAATATCCCTACTTCCTTCAACTGCTCCTCAAGTGGCATGAACTCAAGGACTTTACTTTACTGCTGTTTCTTGCACAAAACCCTCTATCTCCAGACTCCGGGCATTTGCACTGGCTGTGCTAGGAATGCCCTCCCTCACCCTCTCTGCTTCCTGGCTTTCCTGGCTTCTTTCAAGTCCCAGCTAAAATCCTGCCCCTCTCAATGCTGATGTCTCTGCTGCTTATCCCCAATCTGTGCTGTCTACAGCTTTTCTGCAGAGTGAGGCCACCCTTCTTTGTGTCACCAAGCACTTAGTCTGGTGCCTGGCGGCTCTGAGACGTCTTCTGACTGATGGCTTTGCTCCTTTAGACACTCCATGCTAAGATGACCCTGAGTTGAGCAGACTTGATCCAACTGGGCTTCCCATTCCAGCCTGCACACCCTGGAGGGTTGGTCCAATGCCTCCATTTCACAGATGAGGGAAATTAGACCAGGAAAGGGCAGGTGGCCTGTCCCAAGGCCCCCAGGGAGTGAAGCAAGAGAGGAGAGGTTTGGACTGAGGAAAAGGGCTGGTCTGGGAGTCAAGGTTCCCAGGGTTCTAATCTCAGCTCGGACATGTGCTCCCTGGGAGACTGCGGGCAGGTGACCCCCGACTCCCAGCCTCTGGCTCCTCATTTGGAAAATGCAGGGGCTGAATCTGAAGGCCTTTCTGGCTCTCAAGGGAGGATCCTATGAGCCTAGGAAGCCTGGGCTTGTGACCTCCCATCCTACAGCCTTCTTCCCATACCATCACTGATTCTGAGCTCCAAGTGAACCAAGGGGAATGAGAGGCTGCTAGGGGTAGGAAGCCCCCCAGCCTCAGCCACTTGCCTGTGCTTCCCCATCCTGCACTCCAATCATCCTCCCACTCCCCAAGAGGAAGCATGGACAAGCTCATCTTGTGACTCCATTTTACAGATGGGCAAACTGAGGCCCTCAAAATAACAGTGCAATCCCTCCCAATGATAGGGCGCTTCAAGTTTCATGAAGAGAATATGCCTCTCCCTTGGTTCAGAGAGATGGAAACTGATAAATGACTTGTCCAAGTTAACAGAGTTAACAATTAACAGAAGTGAAAGCTCACTCTGGGCCTTCAGGTGACAAGTCAGGCTCATAGAGGCCTCCTGACCTGACCTTCTGAAGGCCCTCAGTTTCCATCACAATGAACCAGGAGCAGTTTGGGGAGCAAACCGGAGAACGGACTCCTCACCATATTTGGCAAACATCTTCTCAAGGTCCTCCTCGGTGCTGGTGTACGGCAGATTTCTCACAAAGAGCCTCCCGGAGTCGGCCAGGTCCTCCTCCTCCTCACCCTCCTTCAGCTCCCGGCCCTGCCATGCCTTCCTGTGGTCCTTCTGGGGCCTCAGGGGTGCATGGGTGCCCTTGTCCCTGAACACCTCGATGTAGCGGCCGCCTGCAAGGGAGAAAGATGGCATCAGACCCAGTGCCTGCCTCCTGAGATGTCAAGGGAGGTGCCTCTGGCTGAGGGGGGCAACTGCTACCAGCGAGCAGAGGAGGGGGCCACGTAGTGGTCAGCGGAAAGCCCCCACTGCCTTCCCAGGAAAGGCCGCTGGGGGCTACTGTGACAGTGGATATATGTGTGTACATGCACGTGTGCACACATGCAAACTGTATATGTGTATATATGTTTATAAACATGCACACACATACACAGTGGTTACATAATTAATCACTATTAGTGTTGAGTTACCATTGTCATTCTTAAGTTACAACTATTACCACTCAGGGAGCTAATGATCCTATAATGCTCTTAACTACTAAGGTCCCTCCCAGCCCTGACATCCCCTGTTCTAAGTCCCCTC